>CM031374.1:73263753-73675754 GCA_018208015.1 Medicago ruthenica
ATGTGTTTGTGCCAAAACCAACATTTTCTTTTTGCTTTTTCTTGTCTTTCTCTATCTCACTTCTCACTTTGTGTATTTTTACCCATTCAAAAGGTCAAATCTGCATTGAATAAATTTCCTTTTTGTTATTTTATGTTCTCAGTAGCGCATAAAATTTTGTTTTATTCATGATGAAAATGCTTTAAAACATGGGAAATAAACAAAAGAATTTTCTTCCAAAAAAAAAAACAAACAAACTTTGCTTTATTTTGAATCTTCGTGAATTCTGAAAGAATTGCGGTAGTTCCCACCAAAATATTGCACCAAAAGACTTATGCTCCTTAGCTAAGGCAAGTGTGTAGCTCGCGGCACGCGGAGCGCAAGAACCCAAGGGTCAAGAGGAGCAAAATTCCCCAGTAAACACCCAAAAGCATCCAAACACCAAACAAGGCTGGATATCGATCATGCTTCCAAAATGATCCTTTATCCCCCATAAGCCAAACCTCCTTGATACTCCCCAGGGAGTCTCAACCCCAAACAAAAGTCCAATCATTATTGGCAAACCCACACAAATTTTCGGGCTTAGGCTCGAACTACACCGGTTTTGATCCCATTCGGGTATGTAGGCAAAGGACGTCGTCTTTCCAAACCGACCAACCAAAAAAAAAAAAAACAAACAAAACACAAAAAGAGAGCCCAACTGTCATGAACACAACCGCAAACAAAGACCGACTCTGCTCGGCACCCAACCAACATTATTTCATTTCATGCATGCATATTTAAAACCATTCATACATATGCATTTCATTCCATAAAGCATGCATCCTTAACAAGGATTCTCCAGTGAGTATCACATATTCACCAGCATCCATCAACATTCAACCAGGGGCACCTATTTAGGGTAAGACCGCAGCTCGTTAGGAATCGATATTCAGAAGCAGTACCTGAATAAGATCACCTAGCTTAGGTATCGACCTCTAGAAGCAATACCTAGAGTAGATCACCTCCCCCAGTGTATCGACCTTCAGTGTTAGCGGCTGAATAAGATCACAGCTCGTTAGGAATCGATATTCAGAAGCAGTACCTGAATAAGATCACCTAGCTTAGGTATCGACCTCTAGAAGCAATACCTAGAGTAGATCACCTCCCCCAGTGTATCGACCTTCAGTGTTAGCGGCTGAATAAGATCACAGCTCGTTAGGAATCGATATTCAGAAGCAGTACCTGAATAAGATCACCTAGCTTAGGTATCGACCTCTAGAAGCAATACCTAGAGTAGATCACCTCCCCCAGTGTATCGACCTTCAGTGTTAGCGGCTGAATAAGATCACAGCTCGTTAGGAATCGACATTCAGAAGCAGTGCCTGAATAAGATCACCTAGCTTAGGTATCGACCTCTAGAAGCAGTACCTAGATAAGATCACCTACCTCAATGTTCCACCTCTAGTGACATCCTAGAGTAAATCACCACCCTCAGGAATCGACCTCTAGAAGCAGTGCCTAGATAAGATTACCTTCATTCCCCAGTGGATCTACCTCCAGTGTTAGCGGCTGGATACGATCAACCCCTACCAACCATTGCATTTGCATTTCGCGAAGGACAAAATTCGGGTCCTTCTTTTTCTTTTTACTTAATTGATCTCCGCAAAGAGTTCATGAGATGCCCTCGGCACTCACGCACTCTATGCGAAGATACAATTAAGTAGGGGCAGCTGTAGTACCCTAATTTTGTCCTACGCATTTTAAAACAAAAAAATCAAAAAGAATCAAAAGAGGGGGAAAAAGTCAAAAGTCAACAAAAGTCAACAGAAAAGTCAACTTTTCAAAATTGAGGACTTCGCAATGCGAAGCTCCCTTCGCACTGCGAAGTCTGCGATTTTTCTGCAGATTTTTGGTTTCTTTGATTTAATTCCAGAATCTGTTGCACATCACTTCCATAATTATTTTAAGTAGCATTCATGGCTAATTGGGCCAAGCAAAGCCAGAGTTGAAGGACTTGCCATTAATGCCAAGGTTGGAAGCTTTTTCTTCCAACCTAGCATGTGACAAGCAAGTGGGCTTGCCCTTGGGCAGCTCTAGTCCCTCCCAGGTGACCTGCTAACCACCACAAGGTTGCCAGCCACCTGCTTGAGGACTTTCCTCCTGCTTGCTGCCCCAAAAACCAGTCAAACCAGCTGGATTTCTCACTTGAAAAGCCATGAGTGCCTACTCTGTTTTGCAGCAGCAGCTTTTCACCCTCTCACACCAGCCAATTTTAGCCTTTTCATCCCTCAATCTCTGCACATTACAGTGCACGTTTTATTGACCAACCATTGAGATTGCAAGGATTGATCCCCAAGCATTAGCCAATTGCAAATCAGCTTTGTTCTTCATCATTACCTTCTAGAAATAGTTGAATTTGTGGCTGAAATCAAGCTGGATCTTGCCCCTTGGTACAAGGCAGGGTTGCCTCTATCCATTAGCATTTAATGCAAAGGGATTCAGCTTGATCTTGGCCACAAATCAGCTGAATTTTGGGATTGTGTAATGATGACAAAGATTTGATTTTGGCCTATAAATAGAAGGCAATGCCCAAAGGAACAAACACAGTTAACACAGCATTCAAAGAGCAGAAACTCTACTCATTTCAACCTACAAATCTCCACAAACAACCAGAAAAAACCAATCCACACAAAGCATTACAAAGTTTCAAAACCATCACAAATACTCCAACCTCTTGCACAAGCCTTCAACCAAATCAAATCAAGTGCAGCTGGAGCTTTGCTAAGGAGTTCTGTAAGTTACTAAGCTCCTTATCTTGCATTTTTAATTGTGTTTGCATAGCTATTTTGGCTCAAAACTCTTTGTCCTAAAAAACCCCTTTTGAATTCCAAAGAAATCCCAAGGTTTTCAAAACATCAAAATTGGTTTATCCAACCTTTTTCACCCCAAAAACTCAAAGTTTTTCACCCATCTATAAGGTCTTGAGTGTGTTCAGAAGTTGTTTCTGAACAAAAGTTCAGAAACAGCTTCTGAACCCAAAATTTCGCATGCTTCGCAGTGCGAAGTCATGGTCGCAGTGCGACCATGACAGAACTCAGAACCTGAGTTTTTGTATCAAACCAACCAATTTTTGAGGTTCTAGCCCCAGAGCTCAGAACCTAAGAGTTTTTAAACCTCTGTTCTTCAAGCCATAACAAGGTTTTTGCATAATTTTGGCAAAATCACAAGTTCGTATAACCATTTTGTGGGTAACTTGCAAAGCAAGTTATGTTCCCAAACTTTCCAAAACCACATGAACAAACAAGCTATGTTCAGCTTTTCAATCTAAACTTGAACAATAAATATTGTTCATGATGTTCAAAACTCAAAGATGAACATACACCGTTTACGTTCGCATTTTCGCAAAATGAGACGAACTTGCGCGTTTTCTAGCAAATTTGCTAAACCTTCCCATTTTGGGTTTTCAAACCAAATGTTTTGACATACCTTGGGATTTCTAAAGAATTCAATCCAAAAACATGAATGAAAAAGGGATGGTGTGACGTATGTCTCTCCATCGCCCCGATTGTACGAATGCGTGACGTATGTCTCGTCGCTCGGACAATCGTCATTCCTTTTTTAATATGTACAACCTTAACCAAACCAAATCTTGGCCCCTTGTGGTCAATCCAAGCCTTTTGGTCCCCCGTTGGCCATTAGACTCAACTCCTCGACTCGTTAGAGTCCACTCGGTCAATGTTCGACTCGTCCGAGTCCATTGTACCCGTTCTTGATCTCAGTGGATCAATCGAACAATCGCCCGACTCTTCGGAGTCCACTCGGTCAATGTTTGACTTATATGAGTCCATTGTACCTCTCTTGGTCCCATAGCGACCAATTCAACCCTCTACCCTAACGGACGTACCTTTTAACAATTCTAATGTGATTCGCGAACGAACGCTTAATAAGTCTCCAAGTGCGAGCATACAAGCTACGTTTAATCGCAAGAATTCGGTTAAAACATCGTCCAATTAAAATCAACCAACACACATACGTTTTTCTACCAAAGAACTACGTATGCTTTGAATTCTCCGACTACCGGGAGATACGTAGGAGCAAGATCGACATCTTGTCAAGCACAATAATAATAAAACCTTTTTCTTCGTTTGTTTTTATCTCTTTCCCCCCCTTTATTATATTTTTAACATAAATGAACATGCACGCAAAGTATTAAAAAACAATTCAAGCTTTAACCAAATAGAAGGTTCCCGTTGAGTACAACGGACGTAAGGGGTGCTAATACCTTCCCCTCGCGTAACCGACTCCCGAACCCGACAATGGTTGCGATGACCTAATCCTTATCCTCATCGTCAAAAGGGTTTTATTATCGTTTCCCTTTACAATAAAAAAAAAAATTAAGGGTTTATCAACGTTCCCTTTACACAAAAACTTTGGTGGCGGCTTCACAAAGGCACCTCCGAGCGTTCGAGGACGACCTCGGAGGATTTGCGCGTCTTTTTCCCGAGGAAAAAAACGAGGTGCGCACAAAAGAAACTCTCAGATGCTGAAAGAATGATCTATAAAAAGCATAGTAGAGTAAGAGATATCATTGTGGACTCTGTTGGAACAAAATGTGTTAAACAACTCTCATCTTAATTAAGGGGGAGATTGTTGAAACATTTATGTGTAAACATATCTCTCTTTATAGTTTTGATGATAACAAAGTATTAAAGAGAAAATTGGTTATTTGCTAATGCTTTGTTCAAGTGTTTCAGAACCACATGCTTAGTAAGTATTGATTGATAATGGTTATGAAGAACAAGCTAAAAGAGCAAGAAGGAAAGCCAAGAAGCATGGTTGCAAAGCCAAAAGACTGGTCCTGAAGAAGTGCTCCTGAAGTGAGAGCTTCTGAAGAGGTCCTGAAGAAGTGCTACTGAAGTGAAGCCTCTGAAGTACTCCTGAAGTGCAGCTTCTGAAGTCTGAAATGCAGCTTCTGAAGTCTGGGTGCCTCTGATGAAGTCAACGCAACAGTCAACTCCTGAAGCCAGCTTCTGATCCGTACAACTGAAGCAGCTTCTGATCACTGTTCACTGAGAAGCTTCTGAAGCTGATGTGGCATGGATTTTGATCAGTACTGTGCGCATTTAATGCCTGGATGTGTCAGAACAACTCAATGGAACAGTTGTCTCCCTGACCCAAACATTCTCCAGTTTTTAAGGTGGGCCAATTCAAAAATGGCACCTGCCCTGTTCTGACAGATAAAGTGCAGCACACAATTTCAGTAACCTAGTCCAATTGCAACGGCTAATTTCCTCAATTCAAGCAAATCTTCAACAGCTCTATTTTTATCTATAAAAGGAGGAAGATTTGAAGAAGAAAAATTGCTAAGACTCTTTGAAACGTATTGCTGAAACCTTGCTCTGTTTTCTGTGTAAAAACTGTCAAAGTTCAAAACTCTTAGAAATTCTTTAGTCATTGTAAATTAGAATTTCTTAAGGTTAAGAGTCTTAACCTGTGTTGTATTAAGAGAACACCTCTGATATTTGATCAAGTGTTCATCCCAAACTTCTTTACTTGTAAACCAGTTTGGTCCCTAAAGTCTTAGTCTGTATACTAAGCATTTGTAACCTCATTCCTTTGTGGTCTGAGTCAGAAGTCTCTTGTCTTTGTGACTTGAGCATTGGGAAGTCTCTTGTCTTAGTGACTTGAGCAATTGGAAGCCTCTTCCTTGGTGGTTGAGCATAGAAGCCTCTTTCTTTGTGATTGAGCAACTGGAAGTCTCTTCCTGTGTGGTTGAGCATTGTGTAATCTTCAGATTATAGTGAAACTCTCTTGTTGGACACAAGGGGACAGGACTACTTCTCACATTGAGAAGGAACCTGTATAATTTATGTGTGCCTCTCTTCCCTTATCTCTTTTACTTGTTTAATCCGCTGCATACATTCTGATAACAGTTCAGAACCTGGTTCTGAACTTGTTTTAAGACTTTGAAAAAGAAAAGAACAAGTTTTTAGAGTCACACAATTCAACCCCCCCTTCTTGTGTGTGTGTTTTTCTCACCTTCAGTTGGTATCAGAGCCCCGGTTCTGATATTAACACTTAACAGTGTGTCAGTAGGATCCTGAGAAAAACATGGCCTCAACTAGTGACTCACCTCCTCCCTCTCCCAGAAATCCACCATCTCCCAGAAATCAAAGAAATGTCCAATATGACTATAGTACTGAAGAAAAGAAGTCTAGGTCACACAATAAACCTCCTATGTTTACTGGTGACCCAGAAAAATTCTCTTGGTGGAAGAGCAAAATGTACAGTCATATTATTGGAGTTGATGATTCACTATGGGACATCATAGAAGATGGAATCACCATTCCAGTTGATGAAGAAGGTGTTGCTGTCAACAGAAGATCTCTGAGTGATGCAGAAAGAAAGATCTATAGGAAGCATCATCATGTCAGAGGTATCATTGTGGACTCATTGCCTCACACTGAGTATCAGAAGCTGAGTGACAAGTCCACTGCAAAGGCCATATTCACATCCCTCTGCTCTAACTATGAAGGTAATCAGAAAGTTAGAGAAGCTAAGGCAAACATACTTGTTCAGCAATATGAACTGTTCAGAATGAAAGAGGATAAAAATATTGAGACTATGTTCTCAAGATTTCAGACTCTGGTTTCTGGACTTCAGATTCTGAAGAAGAGTTATACCACAGCTGACCATGTGAATAAAATCCTCAGAAGTCTGCCATCCAAATGGAGACCTAAAGTAACTGCCATTGATGAAGCTAAGGATCTAAATACTTTAAGTATTGAAGATCTTATACGCTCACTCAAAGTGCATGAACTGGGACTCAATGAGGACGAGCCTGTTAGAGAACCAAAAACATTGGCTCTGAAGTCTAAAAGAAAACCTGCTAAAGCTTTGAAAGCTATTGAATCTGAAGAAGAGTTTCCTGAGGGAAATTCTGATGAAGATTCAGATGCTGATGAGCTTGCAATGATTTCTAAAAGACTTCAGTATCTGATGAACAGAAAGAAAAAGTACTCCAACAGAAGCAGCAACTTTAGAGGATCTAGTTCAAAGAGGGATATCCAGAAGGAAAGCTGCTACAACTGTAAAAAGCCTGGCCACTTCATTGCTGATTGTCCTGATCTTCAGAAGGAAAAATCAAAGGAAAAAGCAAAGAAGTCCAGCTCAAAGTCCAGCAATTTCAGAAATAAGCTTAAGAAGAGTCTCATGGCTACATGGGATGATCTGGACAATGAGTCAGAATCTGATGAGGAAGAAGCAAACCTGGCCCTGATGGCAATTGCATCTTCTGATGCAGAATCATGTTCAGATTCTGATGAAGAAGATGAGGTATATTCTGAACTCTCTAGATCTGATTTAATTGAAACAGTTAATGATCTTATGAGTCATCTTAAAAGCAAGTTAAAAGAAATTAAGTCTTTGAAAAATCAAACAAACTTGCTGTCTGAGGAAAACCTTAAACTTCAGAATCAAATTTTTGAATATGATGAGGAAGTTGAGGAACTCAGAAAAGAGGCTCATAAGAAATCTGAAGAGGTTCCTAATGATCAGGAAATAGCTCTTCAGGATTTCATGTTAACTGGATTCAATAGAACTAAAATTGCCTCCATGATGTATAATATAATCAGAAACAAAGGTGAAGGCATTGGCTATGATTTATTCAAACCTTCAAATGATTTAAACTCACCTTCATGTTCTGAAAATATTGTAAAAGGCAATGGTATTTGCTTTGTGCCTGCTTCTGATAACTCTGAGAAATTAAAAGTATCAGAATCTGAGACTAAGTCAGAAGTTCTGAACAACTCAGACTCTGAAGCTTCTGAGCCTAAGGGTAAGATGAAGGCAACTGTTAAAACCTTGCCTAAATCTAAGCCAAAAGGTCCTAAGACTAAGAGTAAGAGGAAATCAGACTCTGAACTTAAACCTGTTTAGAATCTGAAGTGTTCAGAACCTGGAACTAGTAAGTCTCAGAATCTGAATAAAGCTGATTCAAATTTTTCTAAGACTGGGTTTACTAAAACTTCAAAATCTGTGAAACCAGTCAATGCAAAACATTTTCAATCTCAGAATGTTAGGCAAAGCAAGCCAAAGCAAACCAATCAGTTTTCTGCTTCAAACTGTTTTAAGAAAGGCAAAACTGAAGCTTGCCCTGTGCCTGAAGTAAACAAAGTTAGAATTCTGAAGAGATCAGAACCAAAATACTCAAAGGCTTAAACTCTGAAGGATTCAGAACCAAAGACCTTCAAGTCTCAGGTTCTGAAGAATTCTAAGATCAAACCTTTGAGAACTCAGGTTCTGAAGTATTCAGGTTCTGAAAGTCAGACTTATTCAAGATATAAGGATTCATATCCTAAGTATCAGAACAAGTCTGAATATCAAAACTTCAGACACAAGAAGCCAAAACCTTTCAGGACTAACCCCAAAGGACCCATGAAAATCAGGGTACCTAAGTCTGAGATTATTTCAATTGCAGATATGCTTGTCATCCAAAGAAAAGGAAAGGTCCTGGTACCTGGACAGTGGATGCTCGCATCATATGACAGGGGACAAGTCTATGTTCCAAACCCTGACTCTGAAAGAGGGAGGAACTGTGGGGTTTGGAGGAAGTCAGAAAGGAAAGATCATTGGTACTGGTAGGATAGGTAATTCTTCCCTGTACATTGACAATGTTTGGCTGGTAGATGGACTTAGACATAATTTACTTAGCATAAGTCAATTATGTGATAGTAATTATGAAGTCCTGTTTAATAAGAACACTTGCACTGTAATCAACAATGAAAATAAGTCTGTAGTGTTCAGAGGCTGTAGGAAAAACAATGTGTATAAAATAAATTTTTCTGATTTGGTTCAGCAGAAGGTAGTTTGCCTTCTGTCTGTGAGTGATGAGAAATGGGTGTGGCACAAAAGGCTGGGACATGCTAACTGGAGACTCATCTCTAAGCTTAGCAAGTTACAGCTGGTCAGAGGCCTACCCAGCATTGACTATCACTCAGATGCACTGTGCAGTGCATGCCAAATTGGAAAGTTTTCTAAAACTTCTTTTAAACCAAAGAACATTGTTTCCACCTCTAAACCTCTAGAACTCCTTCACATTGATTTGTTTGGTCCTGTTGGAACAGCTTCAATCAATGGGAAGAAGTATGGCCTTGTTATTGTTGATGATTATAGTAGGTGGACTTGGGTTAAATTCCTGAGAACCAAAAATGAAACATATGATGTGTTTTTCAAATTCTGCAAACAAGTACAAACAGAAACTGATTTGAAAATTTTGAAAATCAGAAGTGATCATGGTGGTGAATTTGAAAATGAACCTTTTGAAAACTTTTGTGAAGACCATGGAATTTTCCATGAGTTCTCATCTCCTAGAACTCCACAACAAAATGGAATTGTAGAAAGAAAGAACAGGTCTTTACAAGAGATGGCCAGAACCATGATCCATGAGTCAAAAATTGCTAAGTACTTTTGGGCAGAAGCTGTAAACACAACATGTTATATTCAGAACAGGATTTACATAAGACCCATTCTGAATAAAACATCATATGAATTGTTTAAAGGAAGAAAACCAAGTATTTCTTATTTTCATCAGTTTGGTTGTACATGTTACATACTGAACAATAAGGTCTACCTAAAGAAATTTGATGCCAAGGCTCAAAAGGGTACCTTTTTAGGATACTCAGAGAGATCTAAGGCATACAGGGTGTATAATTCTGAAACACACGTTGTTGAAGAAGCTATACACATTAGGTTTGATGATAAGAAGCCTGGTAGTGAAATACCAGAGCTGGTTGAGAGTTTTGCAGATGTCAGAATCTCAGAAGAGCCTTCAGAAGCTGAACCCAGTTCAGGTTCTGATGAAGGTTCAGAAGCTGAAAACAATGAAGACTCTGAGAAACTCTCCAACAATGACACTACTCCTGATGGTAATCAAGACCAGCATGGATCTGAACAAATCCCTGATGGCCCTTCAGAAGCTAATCCACCCAGAACCTCATTCAAGTACAAGTCTTCACATCCTGAGGAGTTGATCATTGGAAACAAGAACAGTCCAAGGAAGACAAGATCTGCATTCACTCAGAATGAGTCCATGCTTGGCCTGTTATCCATGATTGAACCCACAACTGCTGATGAAGCACTTGCTGATGATGGTTGGATTGTAGCAATGCAATAAGAGCTGAACCAATTTCAAAGAAATGATGTATGGGATCTTGTTGCAAAACCTGATCAGAAGAACATCATTGGAACAAAATGGGTGTTCAGGAACAAGCTCAATGAACAAGGAGAAGTGATCAGAAACAAGGCTAGATTAGTAGCTCAAGGGTACAGCCAGCAAGAAGGAATTGATTACACTGAGACATTTGCTCCAGTAGCAAGACTGGAAGCAATCAGGTTACTTCTTTCTTATGCTATTAATAATGATATCATCTTATTTCAAATGGATGTTAAGAGTGCCTTCTTAAATGGTGTAATTTCTGAAGAAGTGTATGTCAAACAACCTCCTGGTTTTGAAGATGTTAAATATCCAAATCATGTTTTTAAACTGAAGAAGTCTTTGTATGGTCTGAAACAAGCTCCCAGAGCTTGGTATGAAAGGCTAAGCAACTTCTTAATTAAAAATGGGTTTGTAAGAGGTCAAGTTGACAATACACTCTTTAGAAAAACTGTTAAGAAAGAAATCTTAATTGTACAAATCTATGTTGATGATATCATATTTGGTTCTACTAATGCCTCCCTTTGCAAGGAATTTTCTAAGTTAATGCAGGATGAATTTGAAATGAGCATGATGGGTGAGCTGAAATTCTTCTTGGGAATTCAAATCAACCAATGCAAAGAAGGTGTTTATGTTCATCAGTCAAAATACACCAAGGAGCTTCTGAAGAAGTTCCAGCTGGATGATTGCAAGCTTATGACAACACCAATGCATCCTACCTGCACATTAAGCAAAGAGGACAATGGCACCAAAGTAGATCAGAAGCTGTACAGAGGTATGATAGGTTCTCTCCTATACTTAACTGCTTCTAGGCCAGATATTTTATTTAGTGTATGTCTGTGTGCTAGATTCCAATCAGATCCTAGAGAATCTCATATGACTGCTGTCAAGAGAATCTTCAGGTATCTGAAAGGAACAACTAATTTGGGACTTCTGTATAAGAAATCTCTAAATTATAAGCTAGTTGGATTCTGTGATGCTGACTATGCTGGGGACAGGATTGAAAGAAAATCCACCAGTGGAAACTGTCAGTTTCTTGGTGAGAATCTGATATCCTGGGCCAGCAAGAGACAAGCAACCATTGCTTTGTCAACAGCAGAAGCAGAGTACATCTCAGCTGCAAGTTGTAGCACACAACTGCTCTGGATGAAACATCAATTAGAGGATTATCAGATTCATGCAGACAATATTCCTATTTATTGTGATAATACTGCTGCTATATGCCTGTCTAAAAATCCAATTCTGCATTCTAGAGCCAAGCACATAGAAATAAAACATCATTTTATAAGAGATTATGTTCAGAAGGGTATCTTAGATATTCAGTTCATTGATACTGATCATCAATGGGCTGACATATTCACAAAACCCCTAACAGAAGAAAGACTCAATTTTATTAAAAAGAATCTGAACATGCATTTTGTCTCTTGAAAAATGTGCTTGAATCTGAATGTATTCCTTGATTCTGAGTTTATCATAAGCTAAGACTTATCAAACACTCACCTTCTGAGAGTTTGACTAAAGTTAAGCTTGAAAAGCTTCAGAGTCTGAAGGATCAGAACCTGGATTTTCTGACTTCTGAATCTGATAAAAATCTAGTGTTGGTCAGAATCTGATAAGTATAGTTATGGGCAATGATGATTAAAGCTTTGAAAGTTTATACTCAAATCCTCCCATAGTCATCAAGTAAAAATGTGATTTTCTGCTCTGATATTCAATGTTGAAATTGCTTAACAAACAATTTTCAAGTTGGTATCAGTTTGTTTTCAAAATGTTTAGCACAGACACATTTTAAAAGCCCAGTATATCAGACAATGTTCAGTCTTTAGAAATGTTTTTCTTTGGTATCAGACTCTGCTTTAAAACCTTTTTAAGCTGGTATCAAACTCTGAGATAAATCCTCAAATTGGTATCAGATTCTGATATATTTCTTCAAAGCAAACTCAGAATTGCTCTGATACTGAACACTTCTTGAGAAGTTTTGCTCTGATGCTGAACACAACTGGTTGTTTTGCTCTGATGCTAAACTAGTTTGTCCTGAATAAGTAATGTCTGAACACAGAATGACCTGATCAGAAGCTCCAAACTTTTTCTGCTTCTGAACAGCATTCTAATTTTAATGCAAGTCATATACTCTTTAAAAAATCAAGTAGGCTCTGATGGTTATCCTTGCTGCTTGGTTATCCATATGATTGCACAAATATCTCACAATCTTGGTTGGTTTAAACCCCCCAGTTCTTGTTGAAATATTTCAAACTTGTGTCAGAACTGTTTTAAAACTCTTTACAAAAAAAAGGGGAAATTGCACTGCTTTGACACCTGTTTTTAAACTCCTTTCAAAACCTTTTCTACTCCAGCACAGATATTTTCAAACTCTCTTGACAAAGGGGGAGAAATTTTCTGTCTTAAGGGGAGAATGTAGTATTTTTTTTGTTGATGACAAAAGGGGGAGAAAGTAAAACAAGTATTAAAGCACCTGAGCTCAAAAATAAGTTAAAATGTTAAAATTGTCAGAAGATAAGCTTATTGATAAGCCTATTAAAGCTCTGATACAATTTGTTAGGGTTAAGCTCTGATACAATTGTTAAGCTAGCTCTGATACTGATCAGTTAAAGATCTGATACAATTCTGACTATATTTAACTTATGAGAACTGAAGTGAATTTCTGGCTCTGATATAATTCTGTGAAATACATTACTCTTAGTGAGTAAATAGAATTTAAAATAACTTGGATAAGACTCAGGGAGCTTACAAAACTCATCCTGTGGATTATCAGACTTAGGGGGAGAGCTTACAAACCTCAGAACCTGAAGTCAACAAGTCATTTTGAATACTGAGTGTAAATTTCACCATATTGTCTTAAGTTAAGCTTAATTAACATGGATAAGAATCAAGGGGAGCTTACAAACCTAACCTTGAGGATTGTCAGACCTAGGGGGAGCTTACAAACCTCTCCTGAAGTCAGATTGTTAATTGAACTTAATAACAATTCTGAAATTTTCACATTTGTGTTTTTAACTGAACTTAATTAACTTGGATCAGACTCAGGGGGAGCTTACAAAACCTAACACCCTGCAGTTAACTTGTTAATTAAGTTAACAACAATTTTCTGTTTTAATACTTATGTTTGTCATCATCAAAAAGGGGGAGATTGTTGGAACAAAATGTGTTAAACAACTCTCATCTTAATTAAGGGGGAGATTGTTGAAACATTTATGTGTAAACATATCTCTCTTTATAGTTTTGATGATAACAAAGTATTAAAGAGAAAATTGGTTATTTGCTAATGCTTTGTTCAAGTGTTTCAGAACCACATGCTTAGTAAGTATTGATTGATAATGGTTATGAAGAACAAGCTAAAAGAGCAAGAAGGAAAGCCAAGAAGCATGGTTGCAAAGCCAAAAGACTGGTCCTGAAGAAGTGCTCCTGAAGTGAGAGCTTCTGAAAAGGTCCTGAAGAAGTGCTACTGAAGTGAAGCCTCTGAAGTACTCCTGAAGTGCAGCTTCTGAAGTCTGAAATGCAGCTTCTGAAGTCTGGGTGCCTCTGATGAAGTCAACGCAACAGTCAACTCCTGAAGCCAGCTTCTGATCCGTACAACTGAAGCAGCTTCTGATCACTGTTCACTGAGAAGCTTCTGAAGCTGATGTGGCATGGATTTTGATCAGTACTGTGCGCATTTAATGCCTGGATGTGTCAGAACAACTCAATGGAACAGTTGTCTCCCTGACCCAAACATTCTCCAGTTTTTAAGGTGGGCCAATTCAAAAATGGCACCTGCCCTGTTCTGACAGATAAAGTGCAGCACACAATTTCAGTAACCTAGTCCAATTGCAACGGCTAATTTCCTCAATTCAAGCAAATCTTCAACAGCTCTATTTTTATCTATAAAAGGAGGAAGATTTGAAGAAGAAAAATTGCTAAGACTCTTTGAAACGTATTGCTGAAACCTTGCTCTGTTTTCTGTGTAAAAACTGTCAAAGTTCAAAACTCTTAGAAATTCTTTAGTCATTGTAAATTAGAATTTCTTAAGGTTAAGAGTCTTAACCTGTGTTGTATTAAGAGAACACCTCTGATATTTGATCAAGTGTTCATCCCAAACTTCTTTACTTGTAAACCAGTTTGGTCCCTAAAGTCTTAGTCTGTATACTAAACATTTGTAACCTCATTCCTTTGTGGTCTGAGTCAGAAGTCTCTTGTCTTTGTGACTTGAGCATTGGGAAGTCTCTTGTCTTAGTGACTTGAGCAATTGGAAGCCTCTTCCTTGGTGGTTGAGCATAGAAGCCTCTTTCTTTGTGATTGAGCAACTGGAAGTCTCTTCCTGTGTGGTTGAGCATTGTGTAATCTTCAGATTATAGTGAAACTCTCTTGTTGGACACAAGGGGACAGGACTACTTCTCACATTGAGAAGGAACCTGTATAATTTCTGTGTGCCTCTCTTCCCTTATCTCTTTTACTTGTTTAATCCGCTGCATACATTCTGATAACAGTTCAGAACCTGGTTCTGAACTTGTTTTAAGACTTTGAAAAAGAAAAGAACAAGTTTTTAGAGTCACACAATTCAACCCCCCCTTCTTGTGTGTGTGTTTTTCTCACCTTCAGACTCTCTACCTCACAATGAGTATCTAAAGCTAAGTGATAAGTCAACAGCAAAGGCCATCTTGAATTCTCTGTATTCTACCTATGAGGGAAACAAGGAAGATGAAGAAGAAGGCAACTTGGCTTTAGTTGCAACAGTATCTTCAGATACAGAGGCTGAATCAGATTCTGACAAGGAAGATGAAGAAGAAGCAAATATGGTTTTGGTGGCAACAGTGTCATCTGATGAGGAATTTGAATCAGACTCAGAAGATGAAAATGAGGTATATTCTGAACTTACTCGTTCTGAACTTATTGAAACTGTCAAAGATCTTATCAGTCATTATCTTAATAAGTCAAAGCAATTTAAAACTTTGAAAAAGGAATTTGAATTGCTTGAAAGAAAACAAGAAGAAGCTCAAAGTCACATCTATGATTTAAAAGATAAGAACAATGCTCTTCTTGTAAAATTGACTGATAAGAAAGTTGATAAGCCTTTAAGTGAAGAAGAAATTGCTCTTCAAGATTTTATTTTGACTGGAATCAACAAAAGCAAAGTTGCTTCTATGATTTATAATATCAACAGAAACAAAGGAGAAGGAATTGGTTTAAAAATGATTCATTTAATTTTTCAAATGAAACAAACCTTCCATCTTGTTCTGAAGATAGTATAAAAGGCACTAAGGTATGTTTTGTACCTGCATCTGACAATTCTGAGAAACAGAATTTAACAAAAACTGAGACTGCTGAGTCTGAAGTTCTGAACTGCTCAGAATCTAAAACTTCTGAACCTAAGGGAAAGATGAAGGCAGAATTTAAAACTTTGCCAAAGTCTAAACCAAAAGGTTCTAAATCTAAGACTATGAGGAAAACAGACTTTAAATCTGAAAAGGTTCAAAGTCTGAAGAGTTCAGAACCTAAGACAAGCAAGTCTCAAACTCTGAAAAATTCAGACTCAAACTTTCAAAAGACTGTGTTTGTAAAACCTTCAAGGAATACTAAACCAGTTTATACAAAACCTTATAAATCTCAGAATGTCAGACAAAGCATACAAAAGAAAGCCATTATGTCATCTGATTCTGGTTGTATTAAGAAAGGTCAGAAAGTCTGCCTTGTGTCAGGAGCTAGCAAAATTGAAGTTCTTAACAAATCAGAACCTTCTACTTCTGAATCCAAGATTCTGAACAAATCAGAATCAAATACTCTTAAGTCCAAAGTTCTGAAGAAAACAGAACCAAAGTCTTCAAAGGTTCAGACTCTAAAAAGCTCAGAACCAAAGACCTTCAAGTCTCAGGTTCTGAAGAAATCTAAGTCAAGACCTTTGAAAGCTCAGGTTCTGAAGAACTCAGTGTCTGATACTAAGACTTATTCAAGATTAAAGGATTCATATCCAAGGTATCTGAACAAGTCTGAGTTCTATAACTCCAGACATAAGGTGCAAAAGACTAAACCTTTCAGAACTAACCCAAGAGGACCCGTATGGGTACCTAGGTTTGAAATTATTTCTGTTGCAGATATGATTAAGAACCAAACAAAAGGGGAAGTCATGGTGCCTGGGCAATAGCTGCTGGCATTACATGACAGAAGGAAAGTCTATGTTCTAAACCCTGACCATGAAAGAGGGAGGAACTGTGGAATCTGGAGGAAACCACAAAGACTGGATCATTGGTGCTGAGCTAGCTGACACTTCTCCTGAAGCCAATCAAGAACATTGTTGGAACAAAAATGGGTGTTCAGAAACAACCTGATTGAACAAGGAGAGGTAGATCAAAAGCTCCACAGAGGTATGATTGTTCTCTGTTATACTTAATAGATTCTACATCAGTTGGAAAACTATCAGATTCATGAAAACATCATAACCTTCTTTGTGATAATACTGTTGTAATCTGTTTGTCTAAAAAATTCCAATTCTACATTCAAGAGCCAATCATTTTTGAACTTAAACTTCATTTTATTAGAGATTATGTTCAGAAGGGTGTTTTGGATTTTCAATTCATTGATTCTGATTATCAATCATCAATGGGCTGATATATTTACAAAACCCCTCATTTTAGACAGATTTTATTTTATTAAAAAGAATCTGAACTTGCATTTCATCTCTTGAAAAATTGCTTGACTCTGAATAGAAACTGAGAACCTGAAGTTCATCAGAAGCTAAGACTTAACAGACACTCACTTTGAGAGTCTGAAGATAGTTCAGCTTCTGAAAACATCAGAGTCTGAGTTTCAGAATCTGATTTTTTTGTGACTTCTGATAAAACTCATTGTAAGTGGACACTTAACACGTGGCCCACTAATGAGAGTGAATCTGTACAGTTATCTAACACTTGGTCAGAACCTGATAAGCTATAACTGCTGGGCTGTGATGAAATTAAGCTTTGAAAGTTGTACTTTGCCCCTCCTAAAGTCATCAATGTGCAGTTGTGTTAAATGTTTTTCTGTTTTCAGTTTCTGAAATGTTTTAACAAAAACACAGTCACACCTTCAATTTCTCATCCTATATGTTCAGTTTTCAGACCCAGTTTTAAACTCTCATTTTTGTCTGAAAGAGTTCAGCAGCACTGAACCATATGCTCTGTTTTTTTTTAAAGAGTTCAGTTGTACTGAATCATATACTCTGAAAGAGCTCAGTGGTACTGAACAAAATGATCTGAACATTTTTATCTCTCATTTTCTCTCTATGTTTTAAAATTCTTGAATTTTTTTTTGTTGATGACAAATGGAGGAGAAAGTTAAAGTATTTCAGGCTCTGAGCCAGTTAGAATTTAAGTTAATTTTTGTTGATTAATTAACTTAAGAGAACATGTTCTTATCTCTTAGCCTCTGTTTTGAAATTCTATGAGATAAATTACTCTTTATTGAGTTAAATTGAATTTAAATAACTTGATAAGACTCAGGGAGCTTACAAACCTCATCCTGTGAATTATCAAATTTAGGGGGAGCTTACAAACCTCATACCCTGAAGTCAGCTTGTTATTTATAATTATGAATGATAATTTCACCTTATTGTTTTAAGTTGAATTTAATTAACTTGGATAAGAATCAAGGGGAGCTTGCAAACCTCACCTTGTGGATTATCAGACTCAGGGGGAGCTTGCAAACCTCATACCCTGAAGTCAACTTGTTAATTAAAGTTAACAACAATTCTGAAATTCTCACCTTTTTTGATCTAAACTGAATTTAATTAACCTGGATCAGACTCAGGAGGAGCTTGCAAACCTCATACCCTGCAGTCAACTTGTTAATTAAATTAACAACAATTTTCTATTAATACTTGTGTTTGTCATCATCAAAAAGGGGGAGATTGTTGGAACAAAATGTATGAACAACTCTCTTTTGGGTTTTGATGATAACAAAGTGTTAAAATGAAAATTGGAATTGCTAATGCTTGATTCTAAGTGTGCAGAACCATGTACTTAAAGTTTGGTATCTAACATTGGTTATGAAAGAACAAGTTAAGAGCAAGAAGGAAAGCATAGAAGCTTGTGTTGCAAGGCTGAAGAAAATCAGTATCTGAAGAAGTGCTTCTGAAGACAGCGTTTGAAGAAGAGCTTTTGAAGGGAGCGTCTGAAGGATGCGTCTGAAGGGTGCGTCTCAAGACCAGCTTCTGAAGGGTGCGTCTGATGAACAGTGTGTCTGATGGGTGCGTCTGAAGTCAGCGTCTGATGTACAGTGCGTCTGATGAACAGTGCGTCTGAAGTCTGCTTCTGAAGAAGTGCGTCTGATGAACAGTATCTGATGACCAGCTTCTGAAGTCTGAGTTTGAAGAAACGCAGAAGTCAACGTTTGTAACTGTCAACAGTGAAGTACTATACTGTCAGAACAGCTCTATGCAACAGTTGTCTCCTTGGCCAAAACATTCTCCATGTTTTAAGGAAACAATTCAAATCTGTCGTGCTCTGTTTTCTGTACGCACACCAGAACAGAATGAATGCTGGCTGAAGCTTCATTTGCAATGGCTTTTTTGATGACATGGCTCTTCTCAACAACTCTTTAATCTTCTATAAAGGATTGAAGGATTGAAGATGAAGAACCAAGACTCTGTCCCAGAAAACGTAACACTGTGTTTTGTGTAACTGTCAAATTCTTAAGAGTCTCAACTGTTGAATTGACAAAAGTAAGTATTAGTTTTTATATCGTTCCACAGGGATTAATGTGATATCATATTCCGTTCAACTTCGATTATCGTTTTAAGTAAGGGTTTAATCGTTTTTGTACTACACTACTCATACTTTTAAAACATAATAAATAAATGGTAGAGTAATAGGACATAGAAGGTGTTTAGGATTGACTTTCATCAATCAAACATTGTTTATATCCGATTGATCACAAATACGAATTCTAGCGTTTTCTTATATATTGCATTATTACGTATTGCTCAACAACATCATTGATTTCCCAAATGATATCGTGAGATCGACTGTATCGTTTAATCGATGATTTCTCAATCTATTAAACGATCCAAAAGCATTATGATCCAATACTATAATGTAATTATCAAAACCAAATCCCATTTCTAGAATTTCTTATCTTGATAGAAAATCATTCTAAACTAGATTCAAAAGCCTTTTTCAACAACATTTAAATCAAACATAAGATTGAAAAGCAAGAAGAAATTCAATGGTATATAAAAATTGCTAGAATCATATATTGAATAATCAAAAGTTTACAACATGAGTGATTGATTACCTATCAATCCCAACAAAGGAGATTGGTTGATCATTGTCATGACAACACTTGCAAAATAAGAAAGGAAGATGAAGATATGTGAGAGCTTGATGTCTCAAAGCTTCCTAAGATCTTCTTCAATCCAAATCTAATTGCTATTTGAAGTTTTTCTCCCTCTATGCCTATTCTCTCTCAAAGATGATAAGTTTTCTAAGCTCTGGAAAATATTATAACTGATAATTAACTATATATCAAGAAATGAGCTTAAAAATCCTTAAATATGCTGAGATAATGCACGCTCGCTACAAGCGACCAGTCTGTCGCTTGTAGCGAGGACTTCAGTTGGCCAATCATAGAGCTCCACGTCACCATCAGCATTAAACCGCCCCTTTGGTCGTTGTAGCGACCAGGTCTGTCGCTACTAGCGACCAGCCTTTGAAATTCCCTGCCTAGGCTCGCTTCAAGCGTCCAGTTCATCGCTACAAGCGATGAACTCCTGATAATCCCTGCCTAAGCTCGCTACTAGCGATGGATGCTGCGCTTCAAGCGATGGATCACTGAAAATCTCTGCCTATCCTCGCTACTAGCGATGAGTCTTGCGCTTGTAGCGATGGCATCAAGAAAACCTTCAAACTTTTGCATCAATCAGGTTCAAGCATGTATTTCCTGCATAATCAAATGGGGTAAGGCTTAGGATCACATTCATTGCATTTTTAACACATTTATGCCCTAATCCTAAGGTAACTTGTACAACAAGTAAACATAAGTGCCTAAATTTGTACCAAAATATAACAACATTTAAGCACTTATCAAACTCTCCCCAACTTACATTTTGGTTTGTCCTCAAATCAAAGAACAAAAGGAAATTTTTCATAGCTTTGAAAACCACAGTATTGAGCAATTTAGCAAAGGATTCAAAAGTGTGAAGAATTAAACATCCAAAGAGTGATTCAAAAGTGATTGCGCAGGCTAAAGTGCAGTTTCTCATTAAACAAGATACATTCTACAAATGTGAACTAGTTCTAAACACAAGGAATTAAATCATACAATCCTAAACAAGCAACATGTTTAAATTTGAACCAAACCTAACACACTTCTTTATAAAGTATATGAACAATTGAAATCATTTGTAAGGGTTATGAACACTCATCCAATAAACATGATAACATTCAATCAAATTATGTGTCTATCTAATTATCATTTCCAAAAGCATAAAAGGCATTGATCAAAAGGACTTTAAGGGTTGTAATTGGGCTAGGTTACAAAAGAATTGTCATATGTGGGATATTTGAATTCAAATGGCCAAGCAAAAGGAAACATTCAATCTAATTATAACTTCCTTCTTTCTCCAATACAACACTTGGTGAATTTCATTCTTTTCTATTCTTGATTGATTCTTGACAACTTTTCTTTTTCTTTGAAATCTTGCAAACCTTTTCATTTTTCTCTTTTCTTTTTCTTGGTTTGCTTTTCTTTCTTTTTTTCTTTTCTTTGTTGTCAAGATCAAATATCACATTCACCCATACATTGACTTAATTAAAACCTTCCTTTCTCCCCAACTTATTCCAATGATACCCTAATCGAATGTTCCTTTGTTATTATGGCAAAGGTCAATAAAAACGACGGATAAGGGTTCAAAAGAAAACAATTATCAGAATTCAATAGAGAGTTAACTGTGAACTGAATTTTTTACAAACTCCGGCAATTTAAATAAGCAGATGAGCTTATTAAATTGACAGTCCACAGTTAACGATTCTGATTCCATTAGGCTCAGATGGGTTAACAGATACTCACACATCTCACAAGGTAGGTTCATTTGGTCAAGTATTTCTCTCAATTTCAAAAAATTTCCTTGATCATTTCAATGCTCTTATACAAATTAAAACAACAACAGATTTAACATAATATAACTGAGTTAAACATGGTATTGGTCTCCTGCATATATATACATTGGTTGAGGATTCCTCACATTTTTGGCTAGTTCTACATTGGTTCAAAACTAAACACATGCTTGCTTAAAAACTGAATAAATTAACTTGTGTGTGTAGAGAACTTATTCACATTAAAGAATATACCTAGAAAAACAAGAAAACGAGTACCTTAGCTGCGCGCTTTAACACTCATTCTTATCATTATCACTCAGATGATTCACAGTTCAAGCATTGCTTTTGAATCATTCATCTTTCTTTCAAAATTTGTTGGGATTTTCAAAAAATTTTAACATAAATACTAAAGCATAAATAAAATATAACTATACTAACATGTTATACCCAAAATATAAATAACATAATAGCAAAAAGGGTACATCATCCATAATACAAAAGAAATACTCAAAGTACATAGCATAAATCAAAATGTTAAAGTACAAAGCTGAATAAATAAAACGAAAGAAAACAAATCAAGATCTGCAGCTCTGCATCAATCTGAGTCTGTGGCCATGTCGTCCTCAGAGTCAATCAAGTCAGCTGCCATGCGATCAATAGAATTTGTAGCAGCTGAAGAATCATCACCCAGATCAGCATCCACATCTGCGTCGTCATCACCATCGTCTCCAGCATCCTGATCATCACCAGCACCAGCTGCATCATCTGCCCCTCCTGGAAAGAATGGCCTGTCCCCAGGCCAAGCAATGTGCTCGGAGAAGAACGCAGGTGTCCACGGGCTCTGGCCACTGTCGTGCAGATGGCTCTGAATCGTAGTAAGTGCCCGATGATTTGACGCATTCTGCGCCAACATGAATGAGCTCACAGTAGCAAAATCCCAACTCGAAAAGTCCAAAGGTGGAATGGTCGGGTGGCTAGGGTGGCTAGGGTGGCTAGTAGTCTCAGGTGGTGGTGGTGGTACATGTGAAGGTCCTGCTGAGGATGACGGTCCGGCTGAGGTGTGAGGTGGTGGTGGTGGTGCAACAGGTGCAGGTGTAGAGCAATACCTATTGATGTATCTATCATCAATAGGATTTTTAATTTCCTCATCAACTTGTGATGGCATATGAACTCTAGCTCTCCTACATAGACCCATGATCAACCCGGGAAAAGTCAAAGGGCATTTAGGTTTGCCCGGGGGTAATAGTCCACTCTCAGCAACTATCCTCATCTCATTAGCAATCAGCCTAGCTACGTCCACTTGACGCTGAGTGAGGATGTAATGGACTAGGGGGTCACATCTAAAGTGGTGGAAGAGGTGTGAGATTTGGGGCGGATGTTATAAAGAATAAGGGTAAGGATTACCTGAGCCTCAGTGGTCATATCCTCACGGAATGCTCGGAAAGGCTTACCCGAAGCCCTACTCACGTCATAACTCTTCCCCGCTTGGAAGATGTCCTGTGCTATGCTGTCGTGGTCCCAGTCACCACTCCTCTGACGCTCACAGAAATCACACAGTGCAGTGGGTGCAAGCGGATTATCTTCCTCGACCAGCTCCAAAGGCTTGCCCAGATATGCGTTGATGGACATGCGGTCGAATGTGACGGTGCGCCCACGCACGTAAGTCGTCCAGGTAAACTCATCTGAAGGATCGGAGGGGATCGCGTTCGCATAAAACTCGCGCACGATTTCATAGTTGATCCTCCTGGGAGGTGTGCAAAGAATACCCCACTTCCTCTCGTTTATCATGGCTGCCAAGCCTCCATATTCCCCTTCTTCAGATATTTCGAACCTTTTCTCTGACCAGATGCGTCTTGTCCTCAGCTCTTCATATCTCTCTTGGTTCCTCCAGCTGAGGAAACGAGCTGCGTCATGTGGTGGAAGGTTGACCCTTGGTCGTGACGAGGAACTTTCAACGTTCCTTTGACGTTTTGACGATGCTTTAGGTGCCATTCCTACAAAATTGATCAAAACAGATGAAAGTCAGGTAGGTTACAAGTCAAATCTCAATTAAAACAAAAATAAAACAAATTCTGGGTTCGCTCGCTACAAGCGACAGCTTGGTCGCTGTAGCGACGAAACCCAGAAAAAGACTGGTTCCTGCGCTACAAGCGCTGTTCTAGCGAGGGGACCCTTTTTCAAATTTCATGTTTTTCTTGATTTAGACTTGGTTATAGCATGCGAAATCAACATTAAAGCTAAAATAAATGACTAACAATCACCTAAACTTCCTAAATCCTCAAAAACCCTAATTTATTTTGAATTTTTACAAAGGGTTTTTCCAAAATAGAAATCCTATGAACAAGAGGATTAAAAGAGAGTTTCCCTAGTGATTCTAGGTCATTTATAACAACTTAAACTAAGTATTAGCATGGGTAAACAACAGGGCATGATTTTAAGTTCAAATTATCAAAAACCCTAAACCCTAATTTACGAAATCAGCATGCAAGCACCTATAGCAAGTAAAAAGCTTAATAAAAGGAACAGATAAGGTCGAAATACATACCTGAAGAGTTGATGGTTGAGATTATTGCAGGTACAGAGTTAAGTGTTGAAGATTTGTGCAGAATGTGAAGAGTGAACAATGCAGAAATTGAATGGATGTTTACAGAAGTGAAAAGATGCGAAAATAAAAGCTAGAAACGGCTAAGACAATAAATGAAAGTGGTTGGGTGGTAGCTGAAGCGACAGGACTGGCCTGGGTATTATAAAACTGTTTTCTGATACGCTCGCTACAAGCGCGCGATTCGTCGCTACAACGACAGGCAAAGAGCCCATCGCTACAAGCGTACTGTTGCGCTACAAGCGCACGTGCAAAAACTGTCGCTACAAGCGACAAGTGCGTCGCTACTGCGACGTAGTGTTAAATCCGTCGCTACAGCGATGAGTTGGTCGCTGTAGCGACCATGACAGAAAACAGAAAAATAAATTTTTGGAGTTCTTGCTACTATCCCAACATGCATAAATACTTGTACAGAAGTAAACTAACACTAAAAACACAACATACTTACAAAATTGGGGTGCCTCCCAACAAGCTCTTGTTTAACGTCATTAGATCGACGCCTGTTTAGCTTACGCATATGAATCGATGAGTGAAATCGTCGTCGTGTGTCGAACAACTTCACCTCCAAAATATGGCTTAAGCCTTTGTCCATTCACTGTCCATGTCGACTTAGTGATAGGATCCTCAAGTTCCACAGCTCCATAAGGTTTCACTTCCTTTATCATGAACGGACCGGACCACTTGGACTTCAATTTACCCGGAAATAATCGCAGTCTTGCATTGAACAGCAGGACCATCTGACCAGGCTTGAATTCCCTCTTCATGATCTTCTTGTCATGATATCGTTTAACCTTTTCCTTATAGAGCTTGCTTGACTGATAGGCTTGGTCACGCATCTCCTCTAACTCATGCATTTGAAGTTTCCTCTTCTCCCCAGCTTGCTCTTGATCAAAGTTCAAAAACTTGAGCGCCCAAAACGCTTTGTGCTCCAACTCGACCGGCAAGTGGCACGCTTTCCCATACACCAACTGGAATGGTGTGAAACCCGTAGGAGCTTTGTATGCGGTCCTATAGGCCCACAACGCTTCGTCCAGTTTCATCGCCCAATCCTTCCTTGAAGATGACACTGTCTTCTCAAGTATCCGCTTGATTTCACGGTTGGATACCTCAGCTTGACCGTTCGTCTGTGGATGGTATGGTGAAGCTACCTTGTGCTTTACTCCATAGTGCTCAAGTGCTTTTGCTAACTGCTGATTGCAGAAGTGAGAACCTCCATCACTTATTAGCACTCTTGGAGTTCCAAATCGGGAGAAGATGTTCCTTTTCAGAAACTTGACCACTGTTTTGCTGTCGGCTTTCTGAGATGCTATTGCTTCAACCCACTTTGAAACGTAATCAACAGCCACCAGAATATACTCGTTATTTAAAGAAGATGGAAATGGCCCTACAAAGTCAATACCCCAACAGTCGAAGACTTCGACTTCAAGGATACTTTGTAGAGGCATTTCATTCCTCTTTGAAATCCCTCCGGTCTTCTGGCAACTCTCGCATTCTTTCACATGTTCATAACAATCTTTGAACAACGAGGGCCAATAAAAGCCAGCTTGAAGAACTTTAGCTCCAGTTCTTTCTCCACTGTAGTGACCACCATATGGCGAGTTGTGACAATGCCACATGATGTCCTTGGCTTCTTCTCTAGCAACACATCTTCTTATTAAGTGGTCTACTCCAATCTTGAATAAGTATGGGTCATCCCAAATGAATTGAGTGGCGTCTCTCAACAACCTTTTCTTCATTTGCCAAGTGTAATCCTCCGAAATGAACCCCGTTGCTTTGTAATTGGCCATGTCCGCGAACCATGGTCTTTCTTGCACCATAAGCAACTGTTCATTCGGGAACTCTTCAAGGATGTCCCTTTCATTCTTCGTTATCTCTTTGTTCACCAATCTGGACAGGTGATCAGCTACAAGGTTCTCAGTCCCCTTCTTGTCCTTAATTTCCAAATCAAACTCTTGGAGTAGCAACATCCAACGGATGAGTCTCGGCTTTGAGTCGGGTTTGGTAATCAAGTACTTGATAGCTGCATGGTCAGTCCAAATAACAATTTTTGAACCAATGAGATACGAACGAAATTTTTCTAATGCGAACACTATGGCAAGTAATTCTTTTTCAGTGGTAGCATAATTGACTTGTGCGTCATTTAAAACTTTACTTGCGTAGTGTATAGCATGAAAAATTTTGTTTTTGCGTTGACCTAACACCGCGCCTACCGCATAATCACTTGCATCGCACATAAGTTCAAAATCGTATATCCAGTTTGGTGCGGTGATTATGGGTGCGGATGTTAAGCTATCCTTTAAACTATTAAATGCATTTAAACAGTCAATATCAAAATCAAAAGACTTATCTTTGTTGAGCAAGTTGCTCAATGGCTTTGCGATTTTTGAGAAGTCTTTGATGAATCTCCGATAGAACCCGGCATGGCCTAGGAAACTTCGGATTCCTTTGACATTGACTGGTGGTGGAAGTTTTCCTATCACGTCGACCTTAGCTTTATCAACTTCGATACCCTTGGAGGAGATCTTGTGACCAAGGACAATACCCTCGGTTACCATGAAGTGACACTTCTCCCAATTGAGCACCAAGTTGGTTTCCTTGCACCTTTTCAGTACCGTGTCCAGATTATCCAAGCATAAATCAAATGATGACCCGAAAACTGAGAAGTCGTCCATGAACACTTCAATGCTTTTCTCTATCAAGTCGGCAAATATAGCTTGCATGCATCTTTGAAATGTTGCTGGAGCGTTACATAAACCGAACGGCATGCGTCGATATGCGAATACCCCAAAATGACATGTGAAAGCAGTCTTCTCGTGATCGTCTGGATTCACCGATATCTGATTGTAACCTGAATACCCGTCAAGGAAACAGTAAAAAGCTTGTCCTGACAGCCTCTCTAGCATTTGATCCATAAATGGTAGAGGAAAATGATCTTTTCTCGTTGCTTTGTTCAACCTCCGGTAGTCAATACACATCCTCCAACCGGTCACGGTTCTCGTCGGTATGAGCTCATTCTTCTCGTTCGTGATAACCGTCATACCTCCCTTCTTAGGGACAACTTGAACCGGACTAACCCATGTGCTATCCGAGATCGGATATATCATGCCGGCTTCAAGTAGCTTCACTACTTCTTTCCGGACTACTTCTTTCATGTTTGGGTTTAGCCGTCTTTGAGGTTGTGCCACCGGCTTATAATCCTCTTCCATCATGATCTTGTGCATACAATAGGAAGGACTTATCCCTTTCAAGTCGGATAGTGTCCAACCTATTGCTTCCTTGTTGGACTTCAAAACTTCGACCAATCTTGTTTCTTCGTGGTTTGATAAGGAGCTACTAATGATCACCGGTTTGGTACCCTCTTTGTCAAGAAACACATACTTCAAATGTGAGGGCAATATCTTCATCTCCGGTTTCACTTCTTCTACTATAGCATCATTCGTCAATTCCTCGATTTTGGCTTTGTGAGGAGGAATTTCTTTCAACGAATCGAGCTCCTTCAAACACTCTTCAAGCTCTAGCTCATCTTCTTCTCCTAGGATATTTAGTGCGTTTGTCAAAACTCTCTCAAGATGCGTCAAATCGTGCAACTGGTTTCTCGTATCAACAATCAATTCTTCCGTTGCATCCATCTTGAAGCACGCAGCTTTATCACTAGGGAATCTCATGGCTTCATGGATGTTGAAATTGACTTCTTCATCGTCCACACGGACTTTCATTAAGCCTCCGTCAAGATCAATCATCATCCGTGCCGTTTGCATGAAAGTTCTTCCAAGAAGTAGTGGCACATCATCATCCTCCGGAATATCCATCACTACAAAATCGACGGGGAACAAGAACTTGTCGACTTTCACCAACACGTCTTCAGCAATTCCCAATGGACGAGTGTAGGATTTGTCGGCCAACTGCAAGGTTAAGTTGGTTCTCTTCACAACTATATCACCTATCCTTTTGACAACGGATAGTGGTATTAGGTTGATGCTTGAACCCAAATCAATAAGTGCTTTGCCGACATCAACATTGCCAATGGACACGAGCAATGTAACTTTGCCCGGATCTCTCTTCTTTCTTGCCAATGTGTTCTGGATGATCTCACTACAATTTGCATCTAGCAAAATTGTTTCTTCTTCATTGAACATTCTCTTCTTGGAAAGGATTTCCTTCATGAACTTGGCATAGGTAGGCATTTGCTCTAAGGCTTCCGAGAATGGTATGTTGATTTGTAACCTCTTGAATACTTCAAGGAACCTAGCAAACTGCCTCTCCTTCTCTTTTTTGGCTGGTGTAGTTGGGTAAGGTAGGTGCGGTGTTGGTGCATTCTTCACTATTTCTTGCTTCTTGCTCTTCTCCTTCACCACATCCTTCTTCCATACAATGTTCTCATTTTCAACTACATCCTTATTATTTTTTTCTACTTCTACATCCTCTATATGTACATCCTCCATTTCTTCCTCATGCCCTTCATCTTCATCCTTCTCTTTCACCTCATTCTCAACCACCCTTCTCTCTACTTCTAAATTGTCCCCGATACCTTGGCCAATTACCTTCCCGCTCCTTGTAGCTATTGCCTTGCAATTTTCGTTGTCTCTTGTTGCAAGGGCTTCCTCATCAAAATGACTTAATTGTCATTTCGATGATGATGCATGATCCTTCGGGTTGGTTTGTGTGTTGGCGGTAAAGGTTCCGCCTTGTTGAGTAGCCTGAGACAGTTGCTGTGCCAATTGACCCACTTGCGTCTCCAGATTTTTAATGGACGCATCAGTGTTTTTCTGGTTGGCCATTGACTGCTGCATGAATAGATTGAGGGTTTCATCGGTGGATTGGTTGCGGTTTTGTTGTGGAGGTTGATATTGGTTATAGTTCTGGTAAGGTTGTCGGTTGTACTGCCCAGCTTCTCCTCTCCAACCTTGGCCATAATTTGGGTTATTCCCTCTTGGGAAGTTGTTTGGATGGCTTTGGAATTGGTTTTGAAACTGTTGAGGCCTTGGTTGATTACCAACATAGCTTACCTCTTCTGTGGGGGGTGGACAGAATCCGGTTGGGTGATCTCCCGAACAAAGCTCGCAAGATGCGACTTGGTGTTGTCTTCTTTGCTCGTTCTGGATGTCCTTCATCTGTTGGGGAAGGTTGGCCATTTTCTTTGTCAACTCTTCCACTTGTTGCGTGAGCAACTTGTTTTGTGCAAGGATCGCATCATTAGTTCCCAACTCTAAGATTCCAGTCTTCCTTTGGCTTTGGCTCCGGTTGTGATGAGCTTGGTGATCGTTCAATGCCATTCTGTCAATAATAGCAACAGCATCCTCCGCGCTCTTGGCCATTAAAGAACCACCAGCTGCAGCGTCAAGCAAAAGCTTTGATTGTTGTTGCATTCCGTTCCGGAAGAGATGAATTTGTGTTAACTCATCAAATCCATGGTTCGGACATCGTCTGAGCATTGACTTGAAACGCTCCCAGGCTTCACATAGTGTTTCACTTGTACCTTGTGAAAACACCGCAATGGTTGTTGAAATTCCTGGCCAGGCAATACTTAAGAGATTACAGGTTCTGAACCAGTCAGGTTCTGAACTATACGCAGGGCACAATAGTTTGCTTAAAACAGAGCACACAAAAACACAATGCAAAGCAAGAAAATAAAGTGCAGGAAAGTAAAAGGCACACAAGGTTTGTTAACCCAGTTCGGAGTAAACACCTCCTACTCTGGGGGATACCAATCCAGGAAGGAAATCCACTATAGGATTTAACCCAAAGACTCAAGACACTGACTCCCAGTTCCCAGCCTTAGCAATTAAACTCCTCCTAGTCAGACTTCTACCCAACTCTGAGTATTAGAATCCTCTAACTTCCTATTCAAGCAACTAAACCCAGCTACTTGAACAACCCTTAACAATCCCCTGTTTTTGAACACAATTTCAATGACAACACTTCATTCGTACCTAAAGGCTTAGAATGAATTATAACTCAATGAAAACTCTAAACCAACTCAGACAATGAGTGGTGTACAAAGAAAAACTCTAAGTTAAAAACACAGACTCAATTTTCTGAAATCTAACTCTAAATTCGTAAGTCTTCAATAGCATAGCTCCTCCTTTTATAATCTTCAGCAAGCCTCTTAATTTTGCTCCAAATCTTCTGAATTGATTTGTTACTGGAATAAGATTGTTCCAATAAGGTAACAAATAAAACAGGAATGTATCTTTTAAAGATTCTGCAAAAATAATACGATCTTCATATTTTAAAATCAAATCTTCATTAAATCTTCTCCAAACCAACAGCAATCTAGAAGCAATAATTCTGGAACAAATCCTTGTCAAATGTTGCTAAGATTCGCATAAAGATAACTTGAAAAACATCAGCTTCTGATGAAGTCAACAAAAGTCAACACATCCATCAGAACCTGAATTCAGCTTCTGAACAGCTACAGTGCTTCTGATGAGGCATTCAGCTTCTGATGTCACTTTGAGCTTCTGAACATCTTCAAATGAAATTTCTTGCAACTGAAGACTTGTTATAAATGTGGAGATGCTTCCAAACAACACTTTGGTTTTGCCAAAACATGCAGCCAATACCAAAAGACTCAACAATCTCCCCCTTTGGCAAATTTTTGGCTAAAACCATCCAAGTTCTTCAATCTCCCTTAATCATCTTAGCAAAGAAGAACTCCACAAAGATACATCATAGCAATCAGTTTAGGCAGCGGATTCAGCTATGTTAAACAAACAAACAGCTTCAGCTTCTGATCTCCTGAAGCACACAAACATACTTAAACACATCAGAGTTACTCCAAGGTATCAGAACTGCTGATCAACTCCTGGTCATCACACATACTCTGAATCTCCACAACACTCCCCCTGCAACTCAGCTTCTCACACAAACTCCCCCTCACTACTGAACTACAGAGAAACATGGTATCAGAGCATATCAGATGCATCAGATGCACACTTCAGGATTACTAAAACACTCAGGATCATAACAATCTTGCACTCCCCCTGAGACACATATTCCCCCTTGATCATATCTGGACATACTCTTGCTTGGTATCAGAGCAAAACTAGTCACCTTCTGAATTAATGACACACATATCAGAGCAATACATCTTCTAATTCTTGGTATCAGAGCCAACAAGGCCAACACATTGCATAAGATTTTTGATCTCCCCCTTTTTAGCCATAAAATTCTGACAAATCATAGTCTCCAAATAGGGAAGGGAAACTGCACAAACATCTTCAACTACTGTCCCAGTTTGAACTTCAGACTCAGTATCAGAGACAGTATCACACTTAGCACTAACAAAGCTGGCAGGTACTCTACCTTCCTCACATCCAGTTTGCTTTAATTGCTAGAATTCTTCATATAAGCACACACCTAACTTGCTCCTCAAGTTTTCAAACTGTTTAGCATCCAAGGCCTTTGTGAATATGTCAGCAATTTGTTCTTCAGTGTCCACATGTTCCAGTTGAATAATCTTGTCCTCCACAAGGTTTCTGATAAAATGGTGTCTGATGTCTATGTGTTTGGTTCTGCTATGCTGAATTGGGTTTTTAGAGATGTTGATAGCACTCAAATTATCACAAAACAATGTCATAACACCTTGTTTCATGTTGTATTCCTCCAGCATCTGTTTCATCCACACCAGTTGTGAGCAACTACTCCCAGCAGCAATGTACTCAGCTTCAGCAGTTGATAATGACACACAGTTTTGCTTCTTGCTAAACCATGAAATTAAGTTATTTCCCAAAAAGAAACAACCTCCTGAGGTGCTCTTCCTATCATCAGCACTTCCAGCCCAGTCAGCATCACAATATCCCATCAGTTCAGAACTTGTACTATGAGAATACATGATTCCATAGTCACTTGTGCTATTAACATACTTCAGGATTCTTTTAACTTGTGTCAGATGACTCATCTTAGGATCAGCTTGATATCTTGCACAAACTCCAACAGCATAAGTGATATCAGGTCTGCTTGCAGTTAAATACAATAGGCTCCCAATCATGCTTCTGTACTGACTTTGGTCTACTGAAACTCCATGTTCATCCTTAGTTAACTTCAGGTGAGTAGCAGCTGGTGTCCTCTTGTGAGCAGCAGATTCCAATCCAAATTTCTTCACTATGTTCTTGGCATACTTACTTTGAGAAATGAAGATTGTATCTTCCATTTGCTTGACTTGTAATCCAAGAAAATAAGTCAGTTCACCAACTAAGCTCATTTCAAATTCTGACTGCATCTGCTGAACAAACAGTTTGACCATCTTCTGAGACATCCCTCCAAACACTATATCATCCACATAAATCTGAGCTATCATCAGACTCCCATTTTCATCTTTCACAAACAAAGTCTTATCAGAACCTCCTTTTCTGTAACCTTGAGCCACAAGAAACTGAGTCAGTCTGTCATACCATGCTCTTGGTGCTTGCTTCAATCCATATAAGGCCTTCTTTAACTTGTACACATGTTCAGGAAACTTTGGATCCACAAAACCCTTAGGTTGTTCGACATACACTTCTTCTTGCAGATATCCATTCAGAAATGCACTTTTTACATCCATCTGGAATAACTTGAACTTGAGAATGCAAGATACCCCCAACAATAGTCTTATGGACTCTAGTCTGGCCACAGGTGCAAATGTTTCATCAAAATCAAGTCCCTCAACTTGAGTATAGCCTTGAGCAACCAACCTAGCCTTGTTTCTGACTACAGTACCATTCTCATCTGTTTTATTCTTGTAAATCCATTTAGTACCAATCACATTCAACCCTTCAGGTCTTGGAACCAGATCCCACACTTCACTCCTTTTGAATTGATTCAACTCATCTTGCATTGCTTCAATCCAAAATTCATCAGTCAGGGCTTCTTTTACATTTTTTGGCTCAACCTTTGACACAAAACATGAATCAGTAGCAACTGGTTCTGATCTCCTGGTTCTGACCCCTTGATCCAAACTCCCAATGATAAGCTCCTTAGGATGATCCTTCTGAACTCTAATTGATGGCCCTTTATTGGTAGGATCATGTTCTGGATGTACATCTGCTTCTTCAGACTCTGGATGAATTTCTGCTTCTGAAGTTTGTTCATCTGATGGTTCAGGCTCTGGAACAACTTCAGACTCACTTCTATCTTTCTCAGCAGTCAGATCATCAATTACCACATTAATAGACTCCATCACGACCTTGGTTCTGGAATTAAACACCCTGTATGCTCTGCTGTTCACTGAATAACCCAGGAATATGCCCTCATCAGACTTAGGATCCAGTTTTCTCCTATTTTCTCTATCAGCCAAAATATAGCATCTGCTCCCAAAAACATGGAAATATTTCACAGTTGGCTTTCTCCCTTTCCACAATTCATACAGAGTTGATGTAGTACCCTTCTTCAAAGTGACTCTGTTGTGAATATAACAGGCAGTATTCATTGCTTCAGCCCAGAACATATATGGCAGCTTCTTTGCATGCAGCATAACTCTTGCACATTCTGCTAATGTCCTGTTCTTCCTCTCAACTACACCATTTTGCTGAGGTGTGATAGGTGCAGAAAACTCATGTTTTATACCTTCAGAAGCACAGAATTCTGAAAAACTCTTGTTTTCAAATTCTTTGCCATGGTCACTTCTGATTCTGATTATGCCACAATCTTTTTCTCTTTGTAGTTGAATGCATAAGTCTTTAAATACTTCAAATGTATCAGACTTTTCTCTAACAAAGCTGATCCATGTGAATCTTGAGTAGTCATCTACCATTACAAACGCATACCTTTTTCCTCCAATACTCTCTACTTGCATAGGCCCCATTAAATCCATATGAACAAGTTCTAGTACTTTGGTAGTTACCTGGTGAACTAATCTGGGATGAGACTTTCTTGTTTGTTTACCAATCTGACAATCACCACAAACACTGTCCTCATTGATCTTCAGATTAGGCACACCTCTGATAGCTTCAGTACTTAGGATTTTCTTCATGCCTTTCAGATGCAGATGACCTAACTTCTGGTGCCAGAGCTTGACTTCCTCTTCTGAGCTCATAAGACAAGAAGTCAAACTTCTTTCTTCTTCAGAAATCCACAAGTAACAATTATCTTTGGATCTGCAGCCTCTCATCTGAATCTTATCTTCCTGATCAGTAACAATGCATTCTTGCTTGTTGAAATTAACCTTCAATTCTTGATCACAAAGTTGGCTGATACTGATCAGATTAGAGGTTAATCCTTCCACCAGTAGCACATCATTAAGTCTGGGCAAACCTTCTCTGATCAAATCTCCAATACCCAGAATCTGACCTTTTACACCATCTCCAAATGTCACATAACTTCTGGAGTATGACCTGATATTGCTTAGCAGCTTCTTCACACCAGTCATATGCCTTGAACACCCACTATCAAAATACCAGTCTTCTTTTGAGGTGGCTCTCAGTGAAGTATGAGCAATCAGGCCCACATTCTGAACCTTAGGTTTCCACACCTTCTGAACACTGTGTCTGGGTGCAGCTGGTAGCACTCTTCTAAATTGAAAGTGTTCAGGGTAACCATACAATTTAAAGCAGAATGGTTTGATATGCCCTCTCTTCCCACAATGATGACAGACCCATGGATGATTCCTCCTCCTTCTGTTTCTGAACAATTTCTGGGGTTGCTTCTGAGGTAGCATCTGAACATGTTTCTGACCTTGCATCTGAGGTTTCTTCTGAGCTTGCATCTGGGCTTGTTTCTGAGGTCTCCTCTTTGATGTTCCAACCATAGAGTCATGAGTTTGAGTAGCAGGAACAAAACTCATCTGTTTAGGAATCTGAGTCTGATCAACAAAACCTAAACCAGTTTTTCCTTGTTGCTGATTCCCCAAAATGTCCTCCAACTTATCAGTAGCAGAATTCAACATCTTCACTTGCTTCTTCATTTGATCAAGTTGGGAGTTCAGTTGGTTCACTTCTTCTTTTAAATCTGAATTCTGTACTAACAGTTCACCTTTTTCAGCCTCCAGTTGTAGAATAGTCTCCTTCTGATCCAACACTTGTTTGCAAACCTCAGCACTTCTGGTATACAGCTTCTTGTAGTTATCAGCTAGTTCATCATATGAGGTTTTAGCAGCTTCAGACTCAGATGAGGCTTCAGACTCTGAGTCAGACTCTGAAAAGGTCTCAGACTCTAAAACAGCTTCCTTCTTCATGACAGCTCCTGACCTTACAACCAGACCAGTATCACACACATCAGATTCACTGTCATCATCATCTTCAGAACCATCATCAGACCATGCAACAGCTAGGCTCTTCTTTTGTTTCTTGAGGAAAGTAGGACATTCAGATTTGATGTGTCCATAACCCTCACATTCATAGCACTGCACACCTTTAGCTTGATTACTTTTCTCCTCAGACTTAATCTTCTTCTCATCAGTTTGTTGCTTTTTATTGAATCTGAAATTCTGACCTTTGGCTTTGGCTTTTCTGTTAACATTCTTCAGAATCTTGTTGAATTGTTTTCCCAGCAACACAAGAGCTTCTGATAAGTCATCTTCTTCAGACTCTTGTTGATCATCAGCTTCAGAATTCACACTAAAAGCTACACCTTTTCCTTTCTTCTCAGTCTGTTTACAAAAGGCAGTTTCAAAGTTGAGCAAAGACCCAATCAGCTCCTCAAGCTTCATAGTGGTGATATCATGAGCCTCTTCAATTGCTGTAACCTTCATATCAAACCTTCTGGGCAGGGACCTGAGGATTTTTCTTACTAACTTCTCATCAGACATCTTTTCACCAAGAGAGTCAAAAGAATTTGCCATGTCAAGCACATTCATATAAAAATCCTGGATATTTTCATCCTCCTTCATCTTCAGGTTCTCAAACTTGGTGGTCAGCAGCTGCAATCTGGACATCTTCACCTTAGAAGTTCCTTCATGAGTGGTCTTCAGAATTTCCCAAGCATCCTTAGCCACAGTACATTGTTTGATGAGTCTAAACATGTTCTGATCAACACCATTAAAGATAGCATTCAAAGCTTTTGAATTTCCCAGAGACAGATCATCCTCAGCTTTGGTCCATTCCTCCTCAGGCTTCAGAACCTCAGTCTTGTTACCATCTTTGTCTGTATACACAGGATGATCCCAGCCTTTAATCACAGCTTTCCAAGTCCTGCTATCAATAGATTTTAGAAAGGCACACATCCTAGACTTCCAGTACTCATAGTTTGTGCCATCTAGTAGGGGTGGTCTATTGACATATCCTCCTTCTCTATCCATGCTTGCCAGAAATTAAGTCCTCTGGATCTCACCCAAAGTACAGGCAGGGTGCCTGCTCTGATGCCAATTGAAATTCCTGGCCAGGCAATACTTAAGAGATTACAGGTTCTGAACCAGTCAGGTTCTGAACTATACGCAGGGCACAATAGTTTGCTTAAAACAGAGCACACAAAAACACAATGCAAAGCAAGAAAATAAAGTGCAGGAAAGTAAAAGGCACACAAGGTTTGTTAACCCAGTTCGGAGTAAACACCTCCTACTCTGGGGGATACCAATCCAGGAAGGAAATCCACTATAGGATTTAACCCAAAGACTCAAGACACTGACTCCCAGTTCCCAGCCTTAGCAATTAAACTCCTCCTAGTCAGACTTCTACCCAACTCTGAGTATTAGAATCCTCTAACTTCCTATTCAAGCAACTAAACCCAGCTACTTGAACAACCCTTAACAATCCCCTGTTTTTGAACACAATTTCAATGACAACACTTCATTCGTACCTAAAGGCTTAGAATGAATTATAACTCAATGAAAACTCTAAACCAACTCAGACAATGAGTGGTGTACAAAGAAAAACTCTAAGTTAAAAACACAGACTCAATTTTCTGAAATCTAACTCTAAATTCGTAAGTCTTCAATAGCATAGCTCCTCCTTTTATAATCTTCAGCAAGCCTCTTAATTTTGCTCCAAATCTTCTGAATTGATTTGTTACTGGAATAAGATTGTTCCAATAAGGTAACAAATAAAACAGGAATGTATCTTTTAAAGATTCTGCAAAAATAATACGATCTTCATATTTTAAAATCAAATCTTCATTAAATCTTCTCCAAACCAACAGCAATCTAGAAGCAATAATTCTGGAACAAATCCTTGTCAAATGTTGCTAAGATTCGCATAAAGATAACTTGAAAAACATCAGCTTCTGATGAAGTCAACAAAAGTCAACACATCCATCAGAACCTGAATTCAGCTTCTGAACAGCTACAGTGCTTCTGATGAGGCATTCAGCTTCTGATGTCACTTTGAGCTTCTGAACATCTTCAAATGAAATTTCTTGCAACTGAAGACTTGTTATAAATGTGGAGATGCTTCCAAACAACACTTTGGTTTTGCCAAAACATGCAGCCAATACCAAAAGACTCAACAGTTGTCTTCGCCTCCATAAACCGATTCTGAGGGAAGAACCTCTCAAGGAATTTCTCCTCAAGTGTATTCCAGTTCGTCATTACCGTTGGAGGTTGGTCCAAGTACCACTCCTTTGCTTTGCCTATCAATGAATGTGGAAACATTCTCATCCACATTGCCTCCTCATTATTTTCCGTCTCACCAAGGGTTCCCGCAATCTCATAGAATTTAGTGAGATGTTGGAACGGGTCTTCATGATCTAATCCTGAGAATGGATTAGAATACAAGATTTGTAAGATCCCCGTCTTCATTTCCGTTTGCTTGGCAGTCCGCGGAGTCTTCCCCAATTGAGCAAAACGACGTGGACTGTTAGTACATGGAACTGCAGAACCTCCTGAACCATCTCCTGCTGCAGCCATTTGTAACTCTTGGCTTGGAATAGGACTTGATGATTGACTAGAAACAGAACTCTCCTCTTGTTGCCTCCTCCTTGCTTGTTGCTTCTTTCTCCGATTCTTACTATTGTTTCTTCTAGCTGTTCTTTCTATCTCGGGATCAAAAAGAAGTTGGTCCTCTGAAACTTGACCTCGCATAAACGATATCAACAATCTGACCACAAAGGATTAGCAAACAAGATGGATAAGAGTAGTAGTTATATACATAAAAGAATTTTGTGCAAAATTGCTTAAAACCATAATTAAAGTTGCAATGATTATAACATCAAAAACTTTAATCCCCGGCAGCGGCGCCATTTTGTTGAATTGACAAAAGTAAGTATTAGTTTTTATATCGTTCCACAGGGATTAATGTGATATCATATTCCGTTCAACTTCGATTATCGTTTTAAGTAAGGGTTTAATCGTTTTTGTACTACACTACTCATACTTTTAAAACATAATAAATAAATGGTAGAGTAATAGGACATAGAAGGTGTTTAGGATTGACTTTCATCAATCAAACATTGTTTATATCCGATTGATCACAAATACGAATTCTAGCGTTTTCTTATATATTGCATTATTACGTATTGCTCAACAACATCATTGATTTCCCAAATGATATCGTGAGATCGACTGTATCGTTTAATCGATGATTTCTCAATCTATTAAACGATCCAAAAGCATTATGATCCAATACTATAATGTAATTATCAAAACCAAATCCCATTTCTAGAATTTCTTATCTTGATAGAAAATCATTCTAAACTAGATTCAAAAGCCTTTTTCAACAACATTTAAATCAAACATAAGATTGAAAAGCAAGAAGAAATTCAATGGTATATAAAAATTGCTAGAATCATATATTGAATAATCAAAAGTTTACAACATGAGTGATTGATTACCTATCAATCCCAACAAAGGAGATTGGTTGATCATTGTCATGACAACACTTGCAAAATAAGAAAGGAAGATGAAGATATGTGAGAGCTTGATGTCTCAAAGCTTCCTAAGATCTTCTTCAATCCAAATCTAATTGCTATTTGAAGTTTTTCTCCCTCTATGCCTATTCTCTCTCAAAGATGATAAGTTTTCTAAGCTCTGGAAAATATTATAACTGATAATTAACTATATATCAAGAAATGAGCTTAAAAATCCTTAAATATGCTGAGATAATGCACGCTCGCTACAAGCGACCAGTCTGTCGCTTGTAGCGAGGACTTCAGTTGGCCAATCATAGAGCTCCACGTCACCATCAGCATTAAACCGCCCCTTTGGTCGTTGTAGCGACCAGGTCTGTCGCTACTAGCGACCAGCCTTTGAAATTCCCTGCCTAGGCTCGCTTCAAGCGTCCAGTTCATCGCTACAAGCGATGAACTCCTGATAATCCCTGCCTAAGCTCGCTACTAGCGATGGATGCTGCGCTTCAAGCGATGGATCACTGAAAATCTCTGCCTATCCTCGCTACTAGCGATGAGTCTTGCGCTTGTAGCGATGGCATCAAGAAAACCTTCAAACTTTTGCATCAATCAGGTTCAAGCATGTATTTCCTGCATAATCAAATGGGGTAAGGCTTAGGATCACATTCATTGCATTTTTAACACATTTATGCCCTAATCCTAAGGTAACTTGTACAACAAGTAAACATAAGTGCCTAAATTTGTACCAAAATATAACAACATTTAAGCACTTATCATCAACCTGAGTTGTATTTTGTGAACACCACTGATTGTATATCAAGTGTTCAACTCAAACCTATTTCTGTTGTAAATCTGTTTGAACCAAAGTCTCTAGCCTGCGTGCTTGAGCAACCAGAAGTCTCACAACTTTGTGTATTGAGCATAGAAAGTCTTAGACTGTGTGTCTAAGCAGGGAAGTCTCTTACTAGGTGTTTGAGCAAGGAAGTCTCATCCTTTGTGGTTGAGCAAGGAAGTCTCATCCTTTGTGGTTGAGCAAGGAAGTCTCTTACTAGGTGTTTGAGCAAGAAAGTCTCATACTGTGTGTGTGAGCAAGGAAGTCTCTATGCTTTGTGCTTGAGCAATTGTAATTGTTTGATTATAGTGAAAAATCTCTTGTTAGTAACAAGGGGACTGGACTACTTCCGGATTGTGGAAGGAACCAGGATAAATTGCTTGTGTCTCTCTTTCCCTCTCTCAGTTACTTTATATCCGCTGAATAAAACACTCTGAAAATAGTTCAGATCTGATCAATATCAGAATCAGAACTAACATAAGTTTTTGAGAAAGAAAAGAAATAGCCCACACAATTCAACCCCCCCTTCTTGTGTACACAATTCAACCCCCCCTTCTTGTGTGTTTTTCTCACCTTCACTTTCAATATCTTTAACAATATGCAACCAAGTGACATAAATACTTACAGTCATATTTCCTGAGTTATAATGTGTATTATCTACTTACATCCAAAAGTCAGAGTCTGACACACAAATGATTTCCAAATTGTCAGATCCCTGATGTGAGCATAAGCTCTCTTGTTCTCTTTAAAAAAATCCTTATGGTTGTGTTTTCAACAATTCAAACTTTGAATTGCTCAAATATCTGCTAAACAATCTTATTATATACGCTATTTCCAAATGCGTATAATAAAATCGTACATAAAAATCCTATAGGCAAAGTGTAGGAAAATACTTAAATTTCTGAATTCATAAATTTCCTAATGGGCAATATTTGAGACTGAAAAGTCTCTCTCGATGATTGAGGTCATCCAAAAATTTATTAACTATAATGTCAATTGATTTTCAACTTTAATGATATAACTCTTTTGTGATATCCGAATAATACCTTGAGAAGAATCTCTAAGTATTGAAATGCCTAATACAAAAGAGGTGTCCCCAGGATCTTTCATCACTAACTTTTGTTAGAGATTTCCTTGGTTTCACATTACTAACATATATCATAGTTGACTAAATAAAATAAAATTGACACATTAAAATAAGAATATAAATTTACTCCCACTGAGCTTACTAAATCCACAACTCTACTTAATATTATCTCAAAACCAAATGAGACAATTACTTTATGAGAATTTGTGGTAACACTAAAGAGACAAATTTCTTAACTTATAAGTGGATTTCACGACTTTGCAAACCATCTACTTTGTATAAATTGACACAAAAGCTTTATTTCGTTGCACCATATTATATCATTAATGTCACCATTAAGAAACACTATATTGAAATCCATCTTATGCAGCTCCAAAATTTTAATAAGAAAACTAGTATCATGACTGTCTTAATAGAGTCTTTCAAATGAAATAAATAGAATTTCTCTTTTCAGTCAATTCTTTATGATACTAGAAACCCTAGTTCTTGAGGGTGTTGAGTTTGATCTATATGAATTAATTTCATAACTTGATTGAGAGGAAGAACAATAACGTCCTTATGAGGTTCCAAATATACTATACTAATAGCAACAATATGAATTAGTTTAGAACCAATTCTTCCTCATTCAATTTTGTTCTATTACCATATCTCTCCCCCAAACTCAATATCCTCAAGGAAACTTAACAATTTATGTCTCAATTTCCTTAATTTGTGGGACGAAAAACTTATAGTTTTCAAACCCTTAAACAATTATAGAATGTCACAAGTCATAACTGAATTGACTCTAATAACTAAACTTAAAAGACACATTGAATCATCATTTGAAAATAAAACTCAAAATATCTTGATTTAGTCAAAGAGAAATTAAAACAAAAATTAATTCAAATAATGATTCACCAAATTGTCTTTTAAATACAAAAATAAGCTAGTAACGACAATCTAAAATTAGTTTAAAAATTGAATAAAACAATCTTTATCGACTTTGTCTATTCTAAATTGATATATCTTTCAACATCATTGGACATAAGTCAGTCAAAATTACATTTCTTTATTTGTCCTTATCTTTTGAGGTATTTTCCGAATGAGCACTATTTTATTTTCTCTTGCTTCAGCTTTTCTTTATTTGCACACTTTATGAATTGATCCTTTAAAGGATCATTTCTAACTTTAACAGTTATAAACTTAATTGTGCAAAGAGAATACTAAATGCTGAATTTTCGAACAAGTCATATGATAGTCGAAATTACTGAATTTTCGAACAAGTCATCTGATAGTCGAAATTATAATGTCTCAGCAAGATTAAATATTTACATAATGTGCTCAATATTTTCTTTGCCTAATAATCTTAATGAAATATCACTCTCCAATGAGAGATTGTCTTTTTCTATATTGCTTTAAAAGCACCTTAGTTTAAGCAAAGAAAATATGACAAAAATTGTCAACTTAAATAACACTGATAAGATTTCTGATCTTTTAACTTTATGATCACATAAGACCTATAAGATTTGGTGTATACTCACTTGTCAAACTTGATTCTCACATTAAATACTGGATTTGCAAGAGAATGCGAGTTTCACCACCCTTATATAAGGTCTAGATCCAAGAACAATGTTAGTATTATTCTTTAATTCCTAAAAGTTAAAACTTTTAAGAGTTAAAAATTTAACTCAAATTAACAGATACATAAACTGTATTAGCTTAAAGAGAACAAGAGAAGCAAAAACACTCACAAAAATACCTAGTGCACCATTAATATCAAGTCTTTAAACAATAATATCAATTGTTAGTGGTATTTTATAGCAATGATCAAACAATGACAATTTACTTTGACAAAGAATAAATTCTTATAATTGTCATATGTTTACCATTATATTTGTGTGGATGTAAACTCTTAAATGTATAAATAAGTTTACACTCACACAACATTATCACACATGTCAATAAAATATTATAGAAACGTGCATCTTTATTTGTAAATAAAAGACCTTAACAAGATACCAAGCGCACCATTAATTCCAATCTTCGGATTGTAAAAATTAACTGCAAGTGATACTCTCAACGCGATGATCAAACATTGGTGATAAGTCCCGTCAAATAATAGTCACCTTCGGGCATCCTATTATCCACATGGAAAAATACTTTATAACCACCACATATTTACCACCACATGTATGTAACTATCCGGCCAAGTTGTGCCTTCCTTGGGACCGACGACAACTCGCATAAATAATTACACACTACATCTTTTGTAACTTCAGTTGAGTCGAATCTACGCAACAGAGGTTACTTGGGCAACATTATTGTTTCAACTGACTCAACCACAATTACTAGATAATTTTAATATATAGTCACCTTAGGGTATCCTATTATTTACATGGAAAATTACTTTATAATCACCACACATTTACTATCACATGCATGTAATTATCCGGCCAAGTTGTGCCTTCCTTGGGGCTGACGACAACTCGCATGAATAATTGCATACTACGTCTTTTGTAAGTTCAGTTGAATTAAATCTACGCAACAGAGGTTACTTTGGCAACATGTTGCTTCAACCAAAACAACTGCAATTACTAGACATTTCACAATAAATTAAATGTTTTTAAATGGGAATGGTCTTTAAATTTACAAGGCACTACTAACATAATGTAGGCCGAATTAGTCCATTATGTCGCTAAGTAACCATAAGGCCACTCAACAACCCTTAAGTGTGAAGACAAGTTCACAAGAATTTGAAAGAAGATGCAAGTCAAAAATCACATCAATGTGTGTATGACAATACATTTACAGGTATCGCATAAAAGTGAAAACATAAATAGCATGAAATATGTCCAAAATGCATGATTAGAGGAAAGGAAAAATAATGTTATTGTAGAAACTTAATAACAATAATCTCAAACATCACAATCATGCTAAAACCAAATATTCAATAAAAAAAAAATTGAATCTTTATATGCCAGAAATATTCATGCCACAATTGATTCACATATATAACAATGATTCTTTAAATAAAATAATGAATAACTCTAGACTCAATTATTTCCTGAATAAAGAAACAAACTTTATATGTTGTAATATCCCGCTCAGACGTAACTTTAATTGATGTTAATAGATTGATGAGCAAGCATGGCATTTTTGTAATTAAGTGGGAATGGAGAAATATTTTATAAAAAGGGGACAAGATATTTTCCTACCATTTTTCCTTCTTTCCCTTCACTCTCCCAAAAATCGGTTTCCCCCTTCTCTCTTCTCTACTCTCCACGCCACCTCCTCCCCTCTCCTCCAAAATTCATCAATCTTCTATAATTCTCAAGCCTTATGCTAGCTCTCAATTTTGGGAAGTTTGGAACAAGGAAAAGCAAGGAAAGATCAAGAATCAAGCTAGGGTTTTGGGAAGAGATCAAGCTAGGAATTGAAGGGGAACTTGGCAAGGAAGCAAGCTAGTGATTCAGGTGAGCTCCCTATGAATCTTACCCCTTTTTGGGTAGTTTTGTGGTTTAGAGAGGAAAGGAAATCATGAATGATTTTAAGCTAGATTTGCATAAGTTAGTTTCCCTTTTGTTAATACATGATATGCTATGATCTTATGTGTTAAAAACCTTTGATTTTGATGTATAAATGCTTGCTGGACTGTGTTGGGATTGAAAACTCGTTTTTGAACTTTCTAGAACAGCTACAGGGCTTGGCACCCCTGGATTTATCGTGCCACGATGGCACCCATCATGCCATGATCATAAGGATCAGCATGCCATCGTTGCACGATGGGATCCTGTCGTGCCACGATGGGAGCAAAATGCTACTCCATTTTTGAAAACTCGTTTTAAGGCCAGAAACCATCCGCACAGTGCCAGTATGTCTTTATGCATTTAGTAATGGAAGAATAGATCATGGTTTATCTTGTATTAGCATGAGAGTGGGGTTAGAAACTTCACATAACATTGAGGTTTAACCTCATAAGAATCAAGTGTCATTATGACAATGGGTAGTTTAAACCCTAAGTTATCAAGTAAGATATAGGGACTTAGTTCCCAACCTTGAGATAATGGCTTATGAGAACGATAAGTCAAGAACCTTTTATAGGTTAAAGAGATTTAGAATGGTACTCATCATGTACTAAGCACAAGAGAGAATCTATGTTCATAGTTAAGAACCTTTTCATAGGTTAAGCATTTAAGAATGATAAGAATAAGAATGCATCAGATATGCATAGTTTCAGATGGTGTATCAGATATACACATACCAGTTATGTTATTTATCAGAATATGTATATTTAAATATACCAGGAATAATAATTAATAATCAGGATAAACTTTGTGTCTTCTGTGCTCTCGACCAGTTAGAGAGGACAGAGGGTTTCAGCATTGCTGAAATGGGCCAGGAACTTTCCGTGAGGATAACCACACAGAGTTATAGTGTGTCTCCTGTGCTCTCGACCAGTTAGAGAGGACAGGGGGTTCCGGATACAGCTGGAACGGGCCAGGAATCTGTTGGAACAAAATGTGTTAAACAACTCTCTTATGAATTAAGGGGGAGATTGTTGAAACATTATGTGTAAACATATCTCTCTTTATGGTTTTGATGATAACAATAGTGTTAAATAGAAAATTGGTTATTTGCTAATGCTTTGTTCAAGTGATTTCAGAACCACGTGTTTAATGATTGGAAATTAATAATGGTTATGGAAGAACAAGCTTAGAGCAAGAAAGGAAAGCTTAGAAGCATGTTGCAAAGCTGGAATAAAAGTGAGTCTGAAAGGTGCTTCTGAAGTCTGAGTCTGAAGCCTGCGTCTGAAGGCAGCTTCTGAAGAAGTCAACAAAAGTCAGCTTCTGAAGAAGTCAACAAAAGTCAACGTCTGAAGACCAGTTTCTGATCCGTACAAAGGCAGCTTCTGATGCACTGTTCACACAGAAGCTTCTGAAGTCTGATGTGGAAGAAAAGCAACTGTTACTATGCGCATTTAATGCCTGGATGTGTCATAGCAACCCAATGGAACAGTTGTCTCCCTGACTCAAACATTCCCCAGCTTTTAAGGTAGGCAAGTTCAAAAATGGCTGCTGCTCTGTTTTCTGCAAAAAGCTCAGCACACATTTTCAGTCTATCCTAGCTTAACTTGCAACGGCTCTTTCCTCAAATCAAGCAAATCTTCAACAACTCTAATTTCCTCTATAAAAGGAAGAAGATTTGAAGAAGAAATTTGCTAAGACTCTTGAAATCAAATTGCTGAACCTGTGCTCTGTCTTGCTGTCAAGTTCAAAAACTCTTAGAAATTCTTTTAGTTCTGTAACTTAGAATTTCTTAAGGTTAAGAGTCTTGTCGCGGTGATTTTCGGAGACCAAGCTATTGATTAGCGTTGACTCACTGATTTTATTTCACGACTGAACTTTTAATTTTTTAAATGAAAAGTGGAAAAAAGTTCTAAATTACCACATTTTTAAAGATTAAGGGTTCGGGGGTTAGTTACGTTTAGGGAAGGTGTTAGCACCCTAAATGTTCGTAGTACTCTACGAAAACCTCTTGATTTTATTTATTTATTTTGGCTATAACTTGCTTATTTTTTTTTAGAGACAGAATTAAAGTAGTGAAAAAAGAAAATGTTTTTTTTGTATTTTTTATGATTTGGAAGGACAGAGTCCTCTGCCTACGTACCCGTGAGGGATCAAAACCTCGTAGTTCGGGGTAAAAATCACGTTTGATTTGTTTGGTGTTTTTTATTAGTTTTAAAAAGTTTTTAAAAATAAAAGCCAAGTGGCAAAATGGAATTGGTTTGTGTTTTTTATTTTGAAAATGGTTAAAGTGTAATTAAAGTGGATTAATGATTTTTTAAAGAAAATAAAAGAAAAAAAACGGACACTTGATTGAAAATCAAGGTTTATTAAGAAAAGATTTTTTGATTTTGATTATTTGAATGTTTTTTGTTTTTTTTTAATAATATGAACTAAGACTAAAAAACTGAACGCGAGGAAATTCCGTGGTGACGTTGGATCACCACGAAACCCTTTTAAACTAACCTAATATTTTTTGCATTTTTTCTTTTTGTAAAACAGAATAAATAAAAATAAATAAAGACATAAAACAGAATAAATAAAGTGTGGTGTCGGTGCCAATTCTCATTAATATTTACATTGGACCTAGATACATTCTAATCAAAATAAAAAAAAATGACAAAACAATAACTAGAAGAGAATTGCAAATGCACTAAGATAAGTAAATGTGCTAAAAGTAAAAATAAAATGAAATATGCATGAAAATAAAAGGAAAATAAAAAATAAAAAATGCATGATGATTATAAGATAAATTCAATGGAATAATATGCATGAAACTACCTAAAAAAATTAACAAGATAATATGCAAGAATGATAAGAAAACTAAAAAAAATAAAAGGGAAAGAGGGGGTGCAGTAAGCAAAAAAGGGGTGCAGGAGAGTAATCAGCATGAGCTGATGAGAAACAAGGGGTTTGGGCCGCAGGTATTGGGCCAGGCTTTTAAAAAGCTTTTTCAGAATTTCTTTTCCCATTTCTTCCCCAACTCTCTCTCTCTAAGCTCTCATCTTCTCTCTTCTCTCAAAAAAGCCTTGCCATCAGAAAAACCTCCGGCGCGGTGGTTGGCCGGGGCGCCACCGTGCCGGAGTTGGTTTTGTTCCTCTTTTAAAAAAAAAAAAAAAACAGTTTTAAGACCCTCTCCTCTTTCTCTCTTCGAATCCGCCCCCAAACAAACCAAACGGAGCCGAGGGAATCTAGATCTAAAACGGAAAAGAGAGGTGATTACCTTTTGCTGGGTTTTTTATGTTCGGTTTCTCTGTTTTGGGTTTGGGTTGATATTGGATTTTCGGTTTTATTGGCCGGTTTGGGTAATGGGGGCGTGAGAGAGAAGTGTTGTGTGTGAGGTGTGTGGGATGCTGTACGGTCGTGTTTGGGTTGTGGCTGGCCGTTTGGATGCGTGGGGAAGAGTGTTTGGGTAGTGGGTGGATTGTGGTTGCTGGGTTTTGGTTCGAGTGAGTGGAGGGAGGAAGGCCGTACGGCTTGTGTTGGTTGTGTGTGGAGGGAGAGCCGTGGGTTTTGGTGTTTGGTATGGAGGAGGAGGCGTGAGAGTTGTTTGGTAGGGGGGAAGGCTGAGTGTGTATGGAAGTGGCTGGATTGTTGTTTGAGCCGTGGATGTGTGATGCTATTGGGAAAAAGGGGCTGCGTGAGAGGGTGTTCGGTTGTGTGGGAGGGAGGAGATTGGTGGTGAGGGCGTGTGTTGTTGGATGGGTATACGGTTCTGTTGTGTGGATGGTGTACTTGGGTTTTTGCTTATTTGCTTATTAGTTTTTGGTTTGGTGATGTGTGTAGCTGGGTGATTGAGGAAGCTGTTTGTGTGTGTTTGTAACTGATAAAAATCTGCTTGCCTTGCGTGTTCCCCCCTTGTTGTTCTGACTCTCTCTGATAAATACTAAAGCTCCATAAAGAAAATGTTGACAAATTAAATGACAATGATACTCAATAATGGACAAAATTAGAGACAAATTAAAACACAATGAATATTAACAAAGTCTCCTCCCTAATAAATAAAAAAAGTCAGCTGATTAAAAAAAGGTAAATAAATAAAAGGAAGAAAATAAATAAATAATAAAGATGCTAAATAAAATAACAAATAAAGATAGAAATAATAATAAAAACAAAAAGACGGACCGGACGAAATTAAAAAAAATGAGGTATTTTAAAATACCTCCCTGTCAAAATTTTGTCTGAAACGACGAACAAAATCCGACCTAAAAAGACAAAATGAAAAAGAAATTTTAGGTCAAAAATTGGGGTATGACAGATGCCCCTATTTAAGTCTCTTCGTCCGGAGATTTGAAGAGAAAACCTTGGATTCGACGGGTCGAAGGGACTTAAATACAGAATACACCAATTTTGGACCTAAGAAGACGTGAAATGCTTGTGATGCCAACGTAAATGCAAGACGGCAAAGCTGACCCGACTGGGGGTAAAACAAAACAAAAGGATACCCGAGTTCGTTAAAGAAAGGGATCCAACTCCACTGGGGGATAATATAGTTTCACTGGGGAAGGGATCAACTATCGTATTGACAGCTGAGAAAAAGGTATGATATGAGAAAAGACACCGACCACAAGCTGCCCGTTTGTAGAGCTTGTCACTTGAGGTAAAGACCGGTATAAAAGTAACATGCCACTGACGACAAGAAATAAGAGTGAATGTCAACTGTTCGGGTTGTTGCCGAACTGCCATTGACGACAAGAAACAAAGGGTAAATGCCAACTGTTCGGATTGTTGCCGAACTGCCATTGACGACAAAGAAATAAAGGTAGATGTCAACTGTTCGGGTTGTTGCCGAACTGCCATTGACGACAAGAAATAAATGTAGATGTCAACTGTTCGGGTTGTTGCCGAACTGCCATTGACGACAAGAAATAAAGATAGATGCCAACTGTTCGGGTTGTTGCCGAACTGCCATTGACGACAATGAACAAAGATAGATGCCAACTGTTCGGGTTGTTGCCGAACTGCCATTGACGACAAAGAAATAAAGGTAGATGTCAACTGTTCGGGTTGTTGCCGAACTGCCATTGACGACAAAGAAATAAAGGTAGATGTCAACTGTTCGGGTTGTTGCCGAACTGCCATTGACGACAAGAAATAAATGTAGATGTCAACTGTTCGGGTTGTTGCCGAACTGCCATTGACGACAAGAAATAAATGTAGATGTCAACTGTTCGGGTTGTTGCCGAACTGCCATTGACGACAATGAACAAAGATAGATGCCAACTGTTCGGGTTGTTGCCGAACTGCCATTGACGACAAAGAAATAAAGGTAGATGTCAACTGTTCGGGTTGTTGCCGAACTGCCATTGACGACAAGAAATAAATGTAGATGTCAACTGTTCGGGTTGTTGCCGAACTGCCATTGACGACAAGAAATAAAGGTACGCACAAGTTGTCCGTTTAAGAACTGCCACTTGGCGAAAAGAGGGTGACATCTTTGGACCAGACACACTGGGGATGACACTTGGGGAAAAAAGGTCACAAATTGTTCATGATTGATTGACATGAAAAGCAAGACTCAGGGTGGTTAATGCAACCATGTATTGAAAGATGTTATGTGCATGTTGTGTATGCATGAATGTGTATATGCATGAATGTATGAATGTATGTAAGACAATACGACTTGTACGACTGTACGGAGGATTGACTGATGGACTTGATGAGACAAGACTGGACAGGTAAGATGGAAAGTGGACCGACGACGCAGTACAAACACTCAGCAATCTTCATTGGGGATGATGCCATTGGGGGCATATCAAGACATTGACGGAGTAAAGCCCGATGTATGCAACAACCGGTGGGGAGCAAACACTTCCTGGGGGAATCGTGCTAATCCAAAGACCTGGCAGAAGAACTGGTGTTTCTGTAGTCATGCTTTTGTTTCTTTCTTTCTTTTTGAGTCCCTAACTTTTGCGTGGACCGCCCTTTCGGGTTTTCAGTCCACCGGGAATATATTCTTTTTGTATGCCCCTAATTTTTGCCTGGACCGCCTTTTCAGGTCTTCGATCCACCGGGACGCTCATTTTTGCCTAAGCCGCCCTTTCGGGTTTTCGACTTACCGAGCTCTTTTCTTTTTTCTTCTTTTTTTAGCAATGACCATGTTCAACCTGCAGAGTTTGTCCGTTCTCAGGATAACTGTTGACGTACACTTCACTTATTCATGAATTCAGAGAGAATGTGTTTGTTGTTTATGCTTTCCAAAAATAAAAGATTTATAATTTTGAAAAAACGTTTTGCTTCAAATACTACCATCAAAAATAGAAGAAGTTTTATAAACAGAATAAACAGGAGTTCCAAATAAAAAGCACAGGCTCAAATTCATTTTAACAGAGTGGAGGCCCGCCAATAGCGTTGCCCCACGGATCTCTCAAAAGTTTGGAAAATGGTAAATATAAGGGGAAGGTACATTGAACACAATAACCGTTATTCTCCCTAACAACTTTGGATTCCACCGTTTAGATGCTTCAGATTCAGAGTTTCTTCGACAGCTAATGTGCCCCAAGTGAGTGGAGATCAGACCAATGCAGTTACTTTGTCTTTTGATCCTTAACTTTTGCATAGATCGCCCCTTCGGGTTTTCGATCTATCAGGATGATTATTTTCTGTTTCATGTCTCTAATTTTTGCCTGGACCGCCCTTTCGGGTTTTCAGTCCACCGAGACGCTCATTTTTGCCTAAGCCGCCCTTTCGGGTTTTCGACTTACCGAGCTGTTCTTTTATTTTTAGACAAAGTATTTCTTGACTGTATCGGCGTTCACAAGACGGGGATGCTCATCACCATCCATAGTCGTAAGAGTCATTGCACCACCGGAGAGAGCTCTCTTGACGACATATGGACCTTCATAATTAGGCGTCCATTTGCCCCTGGAGTCCGGTTGAAATGATAAAATCTTTTTGAGCACAAGACCTCCTTCTTGGAGCACACGAGGACTGCCCGTGACACAAAGCATTCATGCGTTTCTCTTCAATCAAGTTTGAACTGATCATATTTGTTTTGACATCATTCAGCCTCTGATAACTTGGGTTCCATTAAAACTCTCATTGATGGAATCTCAATCTCCACAGGGAGTACTGCTTCTATGCCATACACTAAAGAAGAGGGGGTTGCCCCTGTTGAGGTACACACTGAAGTACGATATCCAGGTAAAGCATACGATAACATCCCATGCAAGTCCTTGTAAGTGGTTACCATCTTCTGCACCATCTTTTCGATGTATTTTCTTTCTTTGTTTTTTTTTGCTTTTGTTTGTTGTTTTTTTGTTTTTGTTTTTTCCTTTTGCAGCTTCGATGGCACCACTCATCTGGGACTTGAACAGGAATACTGTAATGGCAGTTCTTCGGAACCTAAGTTAATCATTTCGAGTGCTTCTTCATGAGGCTGAATGGCTTTCATGTCATACTAATAACTGATATATCTTTACGGGAATCCCTTCATCCTCCTCCTCTTCGGCTTCGTAAACAGGGAACTCAAAGTCGGGAGAGAGCATAGGGTTACAGTGTTCAACGGGCTTATTGATGTTCGGTCTACATATGATTGATGATTGATTTTAGAAAATGAGTGAAAAATGCAGACCTTTTGAAATTGATTTAAAATAAAATATATTTTTTTGGGTTTTTTGTGTTACCATTTTCCAAGAAAAAGCAGTAAAATAAAAATAAAAAGTCGCGAAAGAAACGACAATTTTTCATTGATAGTGGTAACTTGAAGACAAAAGTAGAGCCCTACATGATTTCACTTTCGTATCGGGCGAAACGAAAGGATTTTTGAAAAGACAAGACAACAAAAACACATTACTTGGACCCATGAGTAACTGAGGGAATGTCAACAGCGACCTAATTGCGGCAAACCCCTCCTTGTGTTTGCATGACCACACCCATTTTCTCTCTTTTGTCTGCACGAGTGTTGTAGGTGCGAGTCGGTTTGTAATGAATGCGCCGAGCCACTTTCTTTGATTGCGGCAGATTGACCTTTTGTGATGAAACAGAGGATGAGACTCGATTTGGAAACTTATGAATGTCGTATGATGCATGATTATGCTTATGCAAAAAAGAAAGGTTTGTTATCGAAGGATTTTGTTGAAGTAATTGTAAACATCATGGTTTGAATATTTCATTTGAGCATCAAGGCATTACAAAATAGTTCTTTTTTAGAAACCAAGCCAAGGGACCAACCCAAAAGTTCTTTAGTGGAAGCTAGATTTTTTTAGAAGAATCTAAAGACTCCTAGCTTCCTTAAATGCAACAAATCAGGGCTCTTGAAGGTGTACTTCCTAGTGCTCCTCTATGATGTTTAAAAAACTTGTTTAAGTCCTTCGGTAATTGGATGAAAAATGAGTTTATGCATGGATGCATGTATGCATGGTTATGCTAAAGAACGGAGAAAACATGGTGAGGTTTAAGTTCATAATGTTGGAGTCAAGGGTAAACACGCCATTTGGTAAGGACTATGGTTTTAAATGTACTTGTATCACGGGTTCTACCAAGTTCCCAAAGTCATTGACCACTTCCGAATATTGTCGGATTACGGGACTGACTCCCGGTCCAACGACATTCGTAGGAAAGTCTCGTTTGAGTGTAGTATCGCGTATCAACCAATTCAAGACTACTCTTGATTAGCCACCGCACTACGTCCTAAAAGGCCAAGATGGGTTAAAGGTAACTAAAGGTCCTCAACTTCGTCGGTCACTTGAAAATAACAATGCCAAACACGACTACTCATGTCAACATAGTGATACTTCCAAGATTCCTCCATTGAGTGGGGTTATCACATGTGCCACATCCGAAACTCACTCTCGGAAAGACACTTTGATTATACCACCATCCTATCTTATGTTTCCCTCAAGTCCGGGTGTAGGACTTATCTCACCACTCACGTAAAAAGAAAAAAACACATAGGCACATATTTACACTTTTATTTTTATTTTAAGCAAGTTATAGCGCAAAATAATTAAATAAATTCAAGTTAGGCTCAACCCTCTTAGGGAAATCCCCAGTGAAGTCGCCATTTCTGTCGCGGTGATTTTCGGAGACCAAGCTATTGATTAGCGTTGACTCACTGATTTTATTTCACGACTGAACTTTTAATTTTTTAAATGAAAAGTGGAAAAAAGTTCTAAATTACCACATTTTTAAAGATTAAGGGTTCGGGGGTTAGTTACGTTTAGGGAAGGTGTTAGCACCCTAAATGTTCGTAGTACTCTACGAAAACCTCTTGATTTTATTTATTTATTTTGGCTATAACTTGCTTATTTTTTTTTAGAGACAGAATTAAAGTAGTGAAAAAAGAAAATGTTTTTTTTGTATTTTTTATGATTTGGAAGGACAGAGTCCTCTGCCTACGTACCCGTGAGGGATCAAAACCTCGTAGTTCGGGGTAAAAATCACGTTTGATTTGTTTGGTGTTTTTTATTAGTTTTAAAAAGTTTTTAAAAATAAAAGCCAAGTGGCAAAATGGAATTGGTTTGTGTTTTTTATTTTGAAAATGGTTAAAGTGTAATTAAAGTGGATTAATGATTTTTTAAAGAAAATAAAAGAAAAAAAACGGACACTTGATTGAAAATCAAGGTTTATTAAGAAAAGATTTTTTGATTTTGATTATTTGAATGTTTTTTGTTTTTTTTTAATAATATGAACTAAGACTAAAAAACTGAACGCGAGGAAATTCCGTGGTGACGTTGGATCACCACGAAACCCTTTTAAACTAACCTAATATTTTTTGCATTTTTTCTTTTTGTAAAACAGAATAAATAAAAATAAATAAAGACATAAAACAGAATAAATAAAGTGTGGTGTCGGTGCCAATTCTCATTAATATTTACATTGGACCTAGATACATTCTAATCAAAATAAAAAAAAATGACAAAACAATAACTAGAAGAGAATTGCAAATGCACTAAGATAAGTAAATGTGCTAAAAGTAAAAATAAAATGAAATATGCATGAAAATAAAAGGAAAATAAAAAATAAAAAATGCATGATGATTATAAGATAAATTCAATGGAATAATATGCATGAAACTACCTAAAAAAATTAACAAGATAATATGCAAGAATGATAAGAAAACTAAAAAAAATAAAAGGGAAAGAGGGGGTGCAGTAAGCAAAAAAGGGGTGCAGGAGAGTAATCAGCATGAGCTGATGAGAAACAAGGGGTTTGGGCCGCAGGTATTGGGCCAGGCTTTTAAAAAGCTTTTTCAGAATTTCTTTTCCCATTTCTTCCCCAACTCTCTCTCTCTAAGCTCTCATCTTCTCTCTTCTCTCAAAAAAGCCTTGCCATCAGAAAAAAACCTCCGGCGCGGTGGTTGGCCGGGGCGCCACCGTGCCGGAGTTGGTTTTGTTCCGTCTTTTAAAAAAAAGTTTTAAGACCCTCTCCTCTTTCTCTCTTCGAATCCGCCCCCAAACAAACCAAACGGAGCCGAGGGAATCTAGATCTAAAACGGAAAAGAGAGGTGATTACCTTTTGCTGGGTTTTTTATGTTCGGTTTCTCTGTTTTGGGTTTGGGTTGATATTGGATTTTCGGTTTTATTGGCCGGTTTGGGTAATGGGGGCGTGAGAGAGAAGTGTTGTGTGTGAGGTGTGTGGGATGCTGTACGGTCGTGTTTGGGTTGTGGCTGGCCGTTTGGATGCGTGGGGAAGAGTGTTTGGGTAGTGGGTGGATTGTGGTTGCTGGGTTTTGGTTCGAGTGAGTGGAGGGAGGAAGGCCGTACGGCTTGTGTTGGTTGTGTGTGGAGGGAGAGCCGTGGGTTTTGGTGTTTGGTATGGAGGAGGAGGCGTGAGAGTTGTTTGGTAGGGGGGAAGGCTGAGTGTGTATGGAAGTGGCTGGATTGTTGTTTGAGCCGTGGATGTGTGATGCTATTGGGAAAAAGGGGCTGCGTGAGAGGGTGTTCGGTTGTGTGGGAGGGAGGAGATTGGTGGTGAGGGCGTGTGTTGTTGGATGGGTATACGGTTCTGTTGTGTGGATGGTGTACTTGGGTTTTTGCTTATTTGCTTATTAGTTTTTGGTTTGGTGATGTGTGTAGCTGGGTGATTGAGGAAGCTGTTTGTGTGTGTTTGTAACTGATAAAAATCTGCTTGCCTTGCGTGTTCCCCCCTTGTTGTTCTGACTCTCTCTGATAAATACTAAAGCTCCATAAAGAAAATGTTGACAAATTAAATGACAATGATACTCAATAATGGACAAAATTAGAGACAAATTAAAACACAATGAATATTAACAAAGTCTCCTCCCTAATAAATAAAAAAAGTCAGCTGATTAAAAAAAGGTAAATAAATAAAAGGAAGAAAATAAATAAATAATAAAGATGCTAAATAAAATAACAAATAAAGATAGAAATAATAATAAAAACAAAAAGACGGACCGGACGAAATTAAAAAAAATGAGGTATTTTAAAATACCTCCCTGTCAAAATTTTGTCTGAAACGACGAACAAAATCCGACCTAAAAAGACAAAATGAAAAAGAAATTTTAGGTCAAAAATTGGGGTATGACAAGTCTTAACCTGTGTTGTATTAAGAGAACACCTCTGATATTTTATCAAGTGTTCAACCCAAACTCTTTTATTTGTAAACCAGTTTGGTCCCTAAAGTCTCAGTCTGTATACTGAGCATTTGTAACCTCATTCCTTTGTGGTCTGAGTCAGAAGTCTCTTGACTTAGTGTCTTGAGCATTGGGAAGTCTCTTGACTTTGTGTCTTGAGCATTGGAAGCCTCTTCCTTTGTGGTTGAGCATTAGAAGCCTCTTCCTTGGTGGTTGAGCAACTGGAAGTCTCTTCCTTAGTGGTTGAGCATTTGTAATCAGCTGATTATAGTGGAAATCTCTTGTTGGAAAACAAGGGGACTGGACTACTTCTCACATTGAGAAGGAACCAGTATAAAACTTTGTGTGTCTCTCTTCCCTTCTCTATTTAATTTTTATAACCGCTGCATAACTCTGAGAAAATAGTTCAGAACTGATTCATATCAGATTCTGAACTTGACTTAAGTTTTTGAAAAGTAAAAGAACCAAGTTTTTGAGTCACACAATTCAACCCCCCCCCCCCCTTCTTGTGTGTGTTTTTCTCACCTTCAGTTGGTATCAGAGCTCTGGTTCTGATATTAACACTTAACAGTGTGTCAGTCTTGATCCTGAGAAAAACATGTCATCTGATAATGAAGATTCACCTCCTCCTCCTCCTCCTCCTAGACATACTTATGTACAATATGATTATGGTACTGATGAGAGAAAGTCCAGGTCACACAATAAACCTCCAATGTTTACTGGTGATCCTGAGAAGTTCTCATGGTGGAAGAGTAAAATGTACAGCCATATCATTGGTATAGATGATTCTCTATGGGATATTATGGAAGATGGAATCTCAATACCAGTTGATGAAGAAGGTGTTGCTGTCAACATAAGAGCTCTAAGTGATGCAGAAAGAAAGATCTATAGGAAGCATCACAATGTCAGAGGTATCATTGTGGATTCATTACCTCACAATGAATATCAGAAGCTGAGTGACAAGTCAACAGCCAAAGCTATATTCACATCCCTCTGCTCTAACTATGAAGGTAACAAAAAGGTTAGAGAAGCTAAGGCAAACATTCTTGTTCAGCAATATGAACTGTTCAGAATGAAAGAGGATGAAAATATTGAGGCAATGTTCTCAAGATTTCAGACTCTGGTTTCTGGACTTCAGATTCTGAAGAAGAGTTATACCACAGCTGATCATGTGAACAAACTCTTAAGAAGTCTGCCATCCAAATGGAGACCTAAAGTGACTGCTATTGAGGAAGCTAAGGATCTGAATACTTTAAGTATTGAGGATCTTATAAGCTCCCTCAAGGTGCATGAACTAGGACTCAATGAGGATGAGTCTGTTAGAGAACCAAAGTCATTAGCCTTGAAATCTAAAAGAAAGCCTGCTAAAGCTTTGAAAGCTATTGAATCTGAAGAAGAATTTCCTGAGGGAAATTCTGATGAAGATTCAGATGTTGATGAGCTTGCAATGCTTTCTAAAAGAATTCAGTATCTAATGAATAGAAAGAAAAAATTCTCTAACAGAAGCAGTAACTTTAGAGGATCTGGTTCAAAAAGGGATAACCAGAAGGAAAGCTGTTACAACTGCAAGAAGCCTAGGCACTACATTGCTGACTGTCCTGATCTTCAGAAGGAAAAGTCTAAAGAGAAAGCAAAGAAGTCCAGCTCAAAGTCCAGCAGTTCCAGAAATAAGCTTAAAAAGAGTCTCATGGCAACATGGGATGATTTGGACAATGAGTCTGAATCTGATAAAGAGGAAGCAAACTTAGCTTTGATGGCAACTACATTTTCTGATGCAAAATCTTGTTCAGATTCAGATGAAGAAGATGAGGTATATTCTGAACTCTCTAGATCTGAATTAATTGAAACAGTTAAAGATCTTATGAGTCATCTAAAAAGCAAGTTAGGAGAAATTAAATCTTTGAAAAATAAAACTAACTTGCTGTCTGAGGAAAATCTTAAACTTCAGAATCAAATATTTGAATATGATGAAGAAGTTGAAGAACTCAGAAAAGAGGCCCATAAGAAATCTGAAGAGATTCCTAATGAAAATGAAATAGCTCTTCAAGATTTCATTTTAACTGGATCCAATAGAACTAAAATTGCCTCTATGATGTATAATATGATCAGAAACAAAGGTGAAGGCATTGGCTATGATTCATTCAAACCTTCAAATGAATCAAACTCACCTTCCTTTTCTGGAAATATTTTAAAAGGCAATGGTATATGCTTTGTGCCTGCTTCTGATAACCCTGAGAAGTTGAAAATGTCAGAAACTGAGACTGAGTCTGAAGTTCTGAACAGCTCAGACTCTGAAGCTTCTGAACCTAAGGATAAGATGAAGGCAGATGTTAAAACCTTGCCTAAATCTAAGCCAAAAGGTCCTAAGCCTAAGAGTAAGAGAACATCAGACTCTGAACCTGAAAATGTTCAGAATCTGAAAAGTTCAGAACCTGGAACTAGTAAGTCTCAGAATCTGAATAATTCAAATTCAAATTTTTCTAAGACTGGGCTTATTAAAACTTCAAAATCTATTAAACCAGTCAATACACAACATTTTCAATCTCAGAATGTTAAGCAAAGCAAGCAAAAGCAAACCAATCAGTTTTCTGCTTTTAATTGTTTTAAGAAAGGCAAAACTGAAGCTTGCCTTGTGCCTGAAGCTAGAAGAGTTAGAATTCTGAAGAGATCAGAACCAAAGTGCTCAATGGTTCAGACTCTGAACAAATCAGAACCAAAGACCTTCAAGTCTCAGGTTCTGAAGAAATCTGAGTCCAAACCTTTGAGAACTCAGGTTCTGAAACTCAGACTTATTCAAGATATAAGGATTCATATCCTAAGTATCAGAACAAGTCTGAATATCATAACTTCAGACACAAGATGAAAATGCCAAAACCTTTCAGGACTAACCCCAAAGGACCCATGAAAATCTGGGTACCTAAGTCTGAGATCATTTCAATTGCAGATATGCTTAACATCCAAAGAAAAGGAAAGGTCCTGGTACCTGGACAGTGGATGCTCGCATCATATGACAGGGGACAAGTCTATGTTCCAAACCCTAACTCTGAAAGAGGGAGGAACTGTGGGGTTTGGAGGAAGTCAGAAAGGAAAGATCATTGGTACTGGTAAGATAGGTAATTCTTCCCTGTACATTGATAATGTTTGGCTGGTAGATGGACTTAGACATAATTTACTTAGCATAAGTCAATTATGTGATAGTAATTATGAAGTCCTGTTTAATAAGAACACATGCACTGTAATCAGTAACAAAGATAAGTCTGTAGTGTTCAGAGGTAGCAGGAAAAACAATGTTTACAAAATAAATTTTTCTGAATTGGTTCAGCAGAAGGTAGTTTGCCTTCTGTCTGTGAGTGATGAGAAATGGGTCTGGCACAAAAGGCTGGGACATGCTAACTGGAGACTCATCTCTAAGCTTAGCAAGTTACAGCTGGTCAGAGGCCTACCCATCATTGATTATCACTCAGATGCTCTATGTTCAGCATGCTAAATTGGAAAATTTTTTAAAACTTCTTTTAAATCTAAGAACATTGTTTCCACCTCAAAATCTTTAGAACTCCTTCACATTGATTTGTTTGGTCCTGTTGGAACAGCTTCAATCAATGGGAAGAAGTATGGACTTGTAATTGTTGATGATTACAGTAGGTGGACTTGGGTTAAATTCCTTAGAACCAAAAATGAAACATATGATGTGTTTTTCAAATTCTGCAAACAAGTACAAAATGAAACTGCTTTGAAAATTTTAAAAATCAGAAGTGATCATGGTGGGGAATTTGAAAATGAACCTTTTGAAAATTTTTGTGAAGATCATGGAATTATCCATGAGTTCTCATCTCCTAGAACTCCACAACAAAATGGAGTTGTAGAGAGAAAGAACAGATCTTTACAGGAAATGGCCAGAACCATGATCCATGAATCCAAAATTGCTAAGTACTTTTGGGCAGAAGCTGTAAACACAGCATGTTATATTCAGAACAGGATCTATATCAGACCCATTCTGAATAAAACAGCATATGAATTGTTTAAAGGAAGAAAACCAAGTATTTCTTATTTTCATCAGTTTGGTTGTACATGTTACATACTAAACAATAAGATCTACCTAAAGAAATTTGATGCCAAGGCTCAAAAGGGTACCTTTTTAGGATACTCAGAGAGATCTAAGGCATACAGGGTGTATAATTCTGAAACACATGTTGTTGAAGAAGCTATACATATTAGATTTGATGATAAGAAGCCTGGTAATGAAATACCAGAGCTGGTTGAGAGTTTTGCAGATGTCAGAATCTCAGAAGAACCTTCAGAAGCAGAAACCAGTTCAGAGTCTGATGAAGGTTCAGAAGCTGAAATCAATGAAGAATCTGAGAAACTCTCTGATAAAGACACTACTCCTGAAGCAAACCAAGATCAACATGGTTCTGAACACATCCCTGATGGTTCTTCAGAAGCTAATCCACCCAGAACCTCATTCAAGTACAAGTCTTCACATTCTGAGGAGTTGATCATTGGAAACAAGAACAGTCCAAGAAAGACAAGATCAGCATTCAGTCAGAATGAGTCTATGTTTGGCCTGCTATCCATGATTGAGCCCACAACTGCTGATGAAGCACTTGCTGATGATGGCTGGATTGTAGCAATGCAAGAAGAACTGAACCAGTTTCAAAGGAATGATGTTTGGGATCTTGTTGCAAGACCTGATCATAAGAACATCATTGGAACAAAATGGGTGTTCAGGAACAAGCTCAATGAACAAGGAGAAGTGATCAGAAACAAGGCTAGATTAGTAGCTCAAGGGTACAGCCAGCAAGAAGGAATTGATTACACAGAAACTTTTGCTCCAGTTGCAAGACTGGAAGCAATCAGATTACTTCTTTCTTATGCTGTTAATCATGATATCATCTTGTATCAAATGGATGTTAAGAGTGCTTTCTTAAATGGTGTAATTTCTGAAGAAGTGTATGTAAAACAACCTCCTGGTTTTGAAGATGTTAAAAATCCAGACTATGTTTTTAAACTTAAGAAGTCTTTGTATGGTCTGAAACAAGCTCCCAGAGCTTGGTATGAAAGACTAAGCAATTTCTTAATTAAAAATGGTTTTGTAAGAGGTCAAGTTGACAATACACTCTTTAGGAAGACTGTTAAGAAAGAAATCTTAATTGTGCAAATATATGTGGATGATATCATATTTGGTTCTACTAATGCCTCCCTTTGCAAAGAGTTTTCAAAGTTAATGCAGGATGAATTTGAAATGAGCATGATGGGTGAGCTGAAATTCTTTTTGGGAATTCAAATCAACCAATGCAAAGATGGTGTCTATGTTCATCAGTCCAAATACACTAAGGAGCTTCTGAAGAAGTTCCAGCTGGATGATTGCAAGCTGATGACAACACCAATGCATCCCACCTGCACCTTAAGCAAAGAGGATAATGGCTCTAAAGTAGATCAGAAGCTGTACAGAGGTATGATAGGTTCTCTCTTATACTTAACTGCTTCTAGGCCAGATATTTTATTTAGTGTATGTCTGTGTGCTAGATTCCAGTCAGATCCTAGAGAATCTCATATGACTGCTGTCAAGAGAATCTTTAGGTATCTGAAAGGAACAACTAATTTGGGACTTCTGTATAAGAAATCCTTGAATTATAAGCTATTTGGATTCTGTGATGCTGACTATGCTGGGGACAGGATTGAAAGAAAGTCCACCAGTGGAAACTGTCAGTTTCTTGGTGAAAATCTGATATCCTGGGCCAGCAAGAGACAAGCAACCATTGCTTTGTCAACAGCAGAAGCAGAATACATCTCAGCTGCAAGTTGTAGCACACAATTGCTCTGGATGAAACATCAATTAGAGGATTATCAGATTCATGCAGATAATATTCCTATTTATTGTGATAATACTGCTGCAATATGTCTGTCTAAAAAAACAATTTTGCATTCTAGAGCCAAGCACATAGAAATTAAACATCATTTTATAAGAGATTATGTTCAGAAGGGTGTTTTAGATATTCAGTTCATTGATACTGATCATCAATGGGCTGACATATTCACAAAACCCCTAACAGAAGAAAGATTCAATTTTATTAAAAAGAATCTGAACATGCACTTTATCTCTTGAAAATGTGCTTGAATCTGAATGCAATCCTTGATTCTAAGTTCATCAAAAGCTAAGACTTATCAGACACTCATTCTATGAGAGTCTGAAGAAAGTTAAGCCTGAAAAACTTCAGAGTCTGAAGGATCAGAACCTGGATTTTCTGACTTCTGAATCTGATAGGAATCTAATGTTTGGTCAGAATCTGATAAGTATAACCCTGGGCAATGATGATTAAAGCTTTGAAAGTTTATACTCTATCCCTCCCAAAGTCATCAATTTACAAATGTGATTTTCTGTTTTGGTATCATTTGCTTTAATTTCAATTGGTATCAGTTTGTTTTTAAATGTTTTAGCACAGACACATTTTTTTTCAAATGCCCAAAGTGTATCAGACAATGTTCAGTTTTTAGAACTTATTTTATCTTGGTATCAGCACTGAACCATTTTATTTGGTATCAGGCTCTGAAATAAAACTTTCATTTGGTATCAGGCTCTGATATAACCTCTCAGTTAGTCTATGATCTGAACAATTTTGTTTTAAAAATGAGTTAGACTTGCTCTGATACCTTCTTGTATGTTTTGCTCTGATACTGAACAATTTTTATTGAACAGCCATGTCTGAACACAGAATGCTCTGATCAGAAACTCTGAACTTTTTCTGCTTCTGAACAACATTCTATTTTCAATGCAATGTCATCTACTCATTGAAAATCAAGTATGCTCTGATGCTCATCTTTGCTGCTTGATTATCCATATGATTGCATAAATATCTCACATGTCTCCTCAAACTCTTTTCAATGCTCTGATACACATGTTTTCAAACTCTTTTAAAAAAAATTTTGTTGATGACAAAAGGGGGAGTAGGTAAAACAAGTATTAAAGCACCTGAGCTCAAAAATATAAGTTAAATTCTGTCAAAATATTAACTTATGAAAGGGGAGTAAAAGGCATTAAGACCTGAGGCTCTGAACATAAGTTAAGGTTCTGAATGAATTTAACTTATGAGAACACTGTTTTTAATTCTTAAGCCTCTGAACTTAATTTTGTGAGATACATAACTCTTAGTGAGTTAAAATGAATTTAAAATAACTTGGATAAGACTCAGGGAGCTTACAAAACTCATCCTGTTGATTATCAGACTTAGGGGGAGAGCTTACAAACCTCAGAACCTGAAGTCAGCAAGTTATTTATAATTCTAAGTGTTAATTTCACTTGATTGTTTTAAGTTGAGTTTAATTAACATGGATAAGAATCAAGGGGAGCTTACAAACCTAACCTTGAGGATTGTCAGACCTAGGGGGAGCTTACAAACCTCTCCTGAAGTCAGATTGTTAATTAAACTTAACAACTTTTCTGAAATTTTCACATTTGTGATTTAAACTGAACTTAATTAACTTGGATCAGACTTAGGGGGAGCTTACAAACCTCACACCCTGCAGTTAACTTGTTAATTAAGTTAACAACAATTTTCTGATTAATACTTATGTTTGTCATCATCAAAAAGGGGGAGATTGTTGGAACAAAATGTGTTAAACAACTCTCTTATGAATTAAGGGGGAGATTGTTGAAACATTATGTGTAAACATATCTCTCTTTATGGTTTTGATGATAACAATAGTGTTAAATAGAAAGTTGGTTATTTGCTAATGCTTTGTTCAAGTGATTTCAGAACCACGTGTTTAATGATTGGAAATTAATAATGGTTATGGAAGAACAAGCTTAGAGCAAGAAAGGAAAGCTTAGAAGCATGTTGCAAAGCTGGAATAAAAGTGAGTCTGAAAGGTGCTTCTGAAGTCTGAGTCTGAAGCCTGCGTCTGAAGGCAGCTTCTGAAGAAGTCAACAAAAGTCAGCTTCTGAAGAAGTCAACAAAAGTCAACGTCTGAAGACCAGTTTCTGATCCGTACAAAGGCAGCTTCTGATGCACTGTTCACACAGAAGCTTCTGAAGTCTGATGTGGAAGAAAAGCAACTGTTACTGTGCGCATTTAATGCCTGGATGTGTCAGAGCAACCCAATGGAACAGTTGTCTCCCTGACTCAAACATTCCCCAGCTTTTAAGGTAAGCAAGTTCAAAAATGGCTGCTGCTCTGTTTTCTGCAAAAAGCTCAGCACACATTTTCAGTCTATCCTAGCTTAACTTGCAACGGCTCTTTCCTCAAATCAAGCAAATCTTCAACAACTCTAATTTCCTCTATAAAAGGAAGAAGATTTGAAGAAGAAATTTGCTAAGACTCTTGAAATCAAATTGCTGAACCTGTGCTCTGTCTTGCTGTCAAGTTCAAAAACTCTTAGAAATTCTTTTAGTTCTGTAACTTAGAATTTCTTAAGGTTAAGAGTCTTAACCTGTGTTGTATTAAGAGAACACCTCTGATATTTTATCAAGTGTTCAACCCAAACTCTTTTATTTGTAAACCAGTTTGGTCCCTAAAGTCTCAGTCTGTATACTGAGCATTTGTAACCTCATTCCTTTGTGGTCTGAGTCAAAAGTCTCTTGACTTAGTGTCTTGAGCATTGGGAAGTCTCTTGACTTAGTGTCTTGAGCATTGGAAGCCTCTTCCTTTGTGGTTGAGCATTAGAAGCCTCTTCCTTGGTGGTTGAGCAACTGGAAGTCTCTTCCTTAGTGGTTGAGCATTTGTAATCAGCTGATTATAGTGGAAATCTCTTGTTGGAAAACAAGGGGACTGGACTACTTCTCACATTGAGAAGGAACCAGTATAAAACTTTGTGTGTCTCTCTTCCCTTCTCTATTTACTTTTTATAACCGCTGCATAACTCTGAGAAAATAGTTCAGAACTGATTCATATCAGATTCTGAACTTGACTTAAGTTTTTGAAAAGTAAAAGAACCAAGTTTTTGAGTCACACAATTCAACCCCCCCCTTCTTGTGTGTGTTTTTCTCACCTTCAGTTGGTATCAGAGCTCCGGTTCTGATATTAACACTTAACAGTGTGTCAGTCTTGATCCTGAGAAAAACATGTCATCTGATAATGAAGATTCACCTCCTCCTCCTCCTCCTCCTAGACCTTAACGCAGTTGGACGCGTCATTAGGAGATGTCTCATAGGAGGAGACATGAACAGTAAGAAATTATGGAACCATAACGGGAACTGTAGTTGAGAAGTGGCAATAAGGACAGAGTGTGAGGAATCGAAGGACTCGCGCACTCAGATCGGACGAGATTTTAAATCCAAACAGTAAAGAGATTTAATTATTGATTAAGAGGATTAATTGGGACAGATGAAGCTGCAGAGTAAAAACTTGCTGGAATTATCGTGCCACGAGAGCTGCTATCGTGCCACGATCATATGGATCAGGACATCCATCGTGCCACGACCCATGCTTCTCGTGCCACGAGAATGACAGTGGAGCACTCCTTAAGAGGAAAAGATGGTATGCTGTTGAGTCTTTTGGTGTTGGCTGCATGTTTTGGCAAAACCAAGGTATTGAATAGAAGCATCTCCATATGTAGAACATTTCTTCAGTTACAAGTTTTCTCATTTGAAGCCATTCAGAAGCTCAAAATCACATCAGAAGCTGAATGCCTCATCAGAAGCACTGTAGCTGTTCAGAAGCTGAATTCAGGTTCTGATGCCAGCGTTGACTTATGTTGACTTCATCAGAAGCTGGTTATTTTTCATGTTATTTCTGTGCGAATCTTTGCAAGATTTAACAAGGAATTATCCACGCATATTGTTCTAGAATGCTGGATTGTTTTGGAGAAGATTTATTGAAGATTTGGTTTATTATTATGGAATCACGTATTTTCCTGATACAATCTTTTAAAGATACAAAGTGGTTTTATTTGTTTCCTTATTGGACCAATCTTATTTCAGAAACAAATCATGTGCAGAAGATTAGTTTGTTATTTATGCTGCAAGACTGAAGGCTATATAAAGAGGAGGGTTGCTGCTATTCAAGACATACGAAATATAGAGTTTAAGATCAGAGAATTGAGTCTTAATATTTTTAAGCTTTTAGCTTTATTGTGCACCACTCTGTTTGAGTTGGTTTAGAGTTTGATAGAGTTGTAATTCATTCTAAGCCTTTAGGTACGAATGAAGTATTTGTGTTGTTGAAGTGTTGTTCAAAACAGGGTATTGTTAAGGGTTGTTCAAGTAGCTGGGTTTAGTTGCTTGAATAGGAAGTTAGAGGATTCTAATACTCAGAGTTGGGTAGAAGTCTGACTAGGAGGAGTTTAATTGCTAAGGCTGGGAACTGGGAGTCAGTGTCTTGAGTCTTTGGGTTAAATCCTATAGTGGATTTCCTTCCTGGATTGGTATCCCCCAGAGTAGGAGGTGTTTACTCCGAACTGGGTTAACAAACCTCTGTGCCTTTTTACTTTCCTGCACTTTAATTTGCTGCCTGTGTGTGTTTGTGTTTGTGCTCTGTTTTGCAAATTATTGTGTCCTGTGTGTTGTTCAGAACCTGTCTGGTTCAGAACCTGTTATCTCTGTGTATTGCCTGGCCAGAATTTCATATGCAATCTAGGACCCAAAATGGATGAGTAAGTAGTAACGATAATACCTGTTGCACATCGAAGCGTGTTTCAGGATATGTTCTGTTTGGTAAGCAGATTTGAAATGAGCTAAGTCCAATGGAAAGTTTTATACCAAGAGAAGTGAATCAGATTATTTTCATTATGATGAGCCATCGAGATGTTTTATACGAGAAACGCAAGCTCAGCAGCAAGTAATGATTTCTCAGAACAGGATATTGAATAATAAGTTGAAGTCCCATGATTGGATGAAGAAGACGAGTTTAAGAGGACACATGGTTATAGTAGACCAGTTTTGAAGGATAATCGGAAATTTTAGCCGAGAAATTACATTGAGACCTTATTATACGGAGGATCGTCTTAAATACGAAAGGTTAAGATTGTGGTTAATGTTAATGAGTTTTAAGTTTTCAACTGATGAGTTTCCTTCCACAGTTATTCTAGAAGCTTAAAGAGATCACCTCGTGTTGATAAGTTCCGAGGGCGGTAATAAGGTATAGATTTCGGATTGTTCAACTATATGCAGAATTATTCAGATGTTAAGATCAAGATTTGAATAGTGAATACAGTAACGAGTTGCTGAATGAATTAAAAGGTAATGATGAGGTTTTGAAGCTCAAGATCGATTAACTGGAGGGATTCGAAGGTAACCTAAGAGATATGGTAAGACCTTAGAGACCGTAATTGTCTCGGAAAGATTATGGGTATGAAATCCTCATGGACAAAGAAAGAACGATCGGTAATGGGACTCAAACCCTCAGTGGATTCAGAATATGGAAAGTAAAGTTGGAACCAGTGTTTAGGCTGTTTGACGGGAGCATTATTGGGCTCGTAATAGTTGCTGAAAACCGTTTACAGGTTTTGGCGTATTATTGTGAAAGTAAGAATATGGTTTAAGTCCGAAAGGAAACCCAAGTCAGGTGATGACCAATCCGTAAGCTAAGCGGATGATTTAAGCCTCAAGAGAAACAGTAACGTCAAGTGGTTTGTTACGGTAACTACAAAGTGATAAAGTAAGAGGATTGGTCGATGAAATTTTATTTGGCAATAGTGGCGTATTGCTCCAAATCTAACTAGAATTGTTAAGAATCAGAGTTGCGCAGCGGAGTAGCAATCCAAGAATGAATTAATGAACAATGCTAAGCTGAAGCTTAGGGAACGAGAAGATGATAAGTGCTTAATTCTTATAATACGGAATAGCAGTAAGTAGAGACGACTTGAACATATCACAAGTTCTAATGGAAGATTTCGGAAGTCAAGTTGAGGAATACTTCGGACCTCGAACCCATGAGAAATGGAATATCGAAATAGTTTAAGAATATATGGTAAGGATTAAGAAGGAAGTGATTCTAGCGCATTAAGTTTATAACATTGGAAGTTATCCCAACTATTTTTAGCTCAGTAACATCAAGTATACTTAAAGAATAAGTTTAGTCTAAAGCGAATTGAGCATGAGATAGCATCAGTGCAGGTTGCACTCGTAAGATGAAATTGGTGAGTTGAAGCATTGATCAGAAACGACAATGCAGTGGCGTGTAAGTTATTCCACATTGTAACCACGCTATGTTAATATGTCGCAGGTACCGGGCTATGTTTAGTAATGCATACTTATCGGACAATGTTTATGCTACTCAGATAGTAGTGTAACATATTTTCAGTTGTAATATGTGTTAGTAACTAAGGTACGCAACTAGTAATGTTAGAGGAAGAAGAACTTTTATGCAGATTAAAAGTCACTCGTAGTCTACCGTAAAGGGCAACGTAAGTTCAGGTTATGATTAAAGGATTAAAGATTAAGTGTGCTATTTTTGGTAGCAATCAAGTAGAGTTTTCTATTGAAAACAAGGATCTTGAACTCGACGTCCAGAATGAGAAATAAGTTTGTGATGCCGATAGAATGTAACTATAATTTACGTTACGGGTTGTTATATACTCGAGAAATAAACATGAGTAGCATTGGCGGGGCAAACCTGGCAAGCCAGTTGAAAGGCAAATCCCGAATGTTACAAAATGAGTTAAGAGTAAGAAAAGATTCCCAAATGATGTGGTAGTGTCTCAAATATATTTAGATCAAGAATGATGTCCCGTTAGTTGGACAAGGATGATGTGACCTACTATGTACCCGTAGAAGTGTACATGTACTCTAGCATAGGCTTGTACTACTCATCGCTCGGACTAAACTCCTATGAGTTTGGGATTATCGGTGTAGAAAATATTTATGCTACGGCTAGAACACAAGAATAAGTTGTGACATAAATTGTGGGGGATCATCAAACTTCTAGTAAAGAAGAATGATTTCTAAGTTATTAAGATAAGTAACGTCGTAGATCAATTGAAGCAGAACGCGAGTAACCTGTAAGATTCCGCGAGCTCTTGAGAAATTCCATAGTGGAAGCAATGATTAGGATTATGGAAAGTAACACACCAGGATGCCAGAAAGAAAAGAGCAGGTACCATAATGATGCCTCCTCCTTGTATTTGTATAATGAAGGTAGTGCAGTAGTTTTACTACCATTAGAGAATGCTCAATATCGGATGCTTCAGAGTAAGGATAATTCTATACGAAGAATGGTATAACTATATATGTAAGATGCCGTTATACGAGGCAAAGGTCAAATATAAGGATTCGTTGGAATCAGATGTAGTGCAATAGACCTCTCTAAGGGAGGGGAATAATTGAGGTTATGAGATCGACCCAATGTCGTCAGAATAAGAATGCATGGATTCAGAACAAGTGTTAGGACTGGTTAACTTCAGATTGGGTTTGCAAGAAGTGTACGAACAAGAAACATAGTCAGTGAATTGGATACGATGGTTCGGATAACCTCACATCCGACTACGCAAGAGTTGTGTAATGCACATCAGGCATTTCAGTTAAAGGAAAGATTGTCGAATATAATCGACTAATATAGAGTTGGAAAAACTAAGGAATTATGATGAGTAAGACGAACTGGAGTTTTGGCTGGTAGAGGAAGTAGTATGAGGGATTCATTCATATGTGATAGTGGATTCTAAATTTCAAGGACGAAATTTCTTTAAGGGGGGTAGATTGTAATATCCCGCTCAGACGTAACTTTAATTGATGTTAATAGATTGATGAGCAAGCATGGCATTTTTGTAATTAAGTGGGAATGGAGAAATATTTTATAAAAAGGGGACAAGATATTTTCCTACCATTTTTCCTTCTTTCCCTTCACTCTCCCAAAAATCGGTTTCCCCCTTCTCTCTTCTCTACTCTCCACGCCACCTCCTCCCCTCTCCTCCAAAATTCATCAATCTTCATCTATAATTCTCAAGCCTTATGCTAGCTCTCAATTTTGGGAAGTTTGGAACAAGGAAAAGCAAGGAAAGATCAAGAATCAAGCTAGGGTTTTGGGAAGAGATCAAGCTAGGAATTGAAGGGGAACTTGGCAATGAAGCAAGCTAGTGATTCAGGTGAGCTCCCTATGAATATTACCCCTTTTTGGGTAGTTTTGTGGTTTAGAGAGGAAAGGAAATCATGAATGATTAGATTTGCATAAGTTAGTTTCCCTTTTGTTAATACATGATATGTTATGATCTTATGTGTTAAAAACCTTTGATTTTGATGTATAAATGCTTGCTGGACTGTGTTTGTAACATCCCACCTAAGACTCGAATATTTGTAAATATTGAGACGATGTATCAGAAATGTTTTTAAGCAAGGGACAATTTGGTAAATTGTCAGTTAATGGGTTTATTTATATGGCAGGTGTAATATCCCGTTCATGGGTATCAGTTATCAATGTTAGAGACTTGAGACGCAAGCAAGGCGAATAAGAATTTAGAGGAAGTGGCAATATTGTAATTCATGCTAAGGGGGAGATTGTTTTTAAAAGAAACATGATATTTTCATGTTATCATTTTCTTCTTCTTATCCTTGCCAACAAATCAGCTCTCCTCCCTTTTTCTCTCAAACCTCACACGCCTTTCCCCTCTTCCCAACCTCCATCCAAACTTCAATCAAGAAACTCTAGTGAGAAATCTAGCAAAGTAAGCTTGAGCTTGAAGCTAGAACAAGAGAAAGGAAGGTAGAACAAAGAGAACCAAGAGTAGAGTGGATTGGAAGCTAAAGCTTTTGGAATCTGAGTTTAGCAAGCACCAATAGGAGGATTAAGGTGAGCTCCACAGGGTTTTATAACCCGATTGAGTAAGTTTATAAGTTTTAGCTTTTTAAGCAAGTTGTGAACATTTAACCCTAATCCATTTTAGATAGCAATTCTTGATCATTGTGTGTTGAATCCTGTTGTTATGTCTTTGAATTTATCATTTAAGTTGTTATTATGTCTGGGTATGTTTGAATAAGCTGAATTGGTGAAAATCACGTTTTAAACTTGCCAAAAACTGTCCAACTGCAGGTAAAATCGTGTCACGATTTATCAACCGTGTCACGATTTCACAGGCAGTGCCAAACACGATTTCTGGGTAAGAAATCGTGACACGATTGCCCAATCGTGTCACGATTTTGGGCTGGACAGGATCATCAAAATTTTCATCTTTTCTTGCTCCGTTTCGGCTATTCAAAACTGCTTCGGACTTAAGGATCGACATGTAATGATCAAGCATTGTTAAAGAACATGTAAAGACCTATCCTTGAGATGTGTAAACCAACATTGTAGGGTGAGGATAGGCATAAGCTTGAGAGGATATATAACTTAATCCTCAAGTCATTATAGAGATTATAAGAACTAGTTTTGGGAATTATCCCTTACTAAGCAGGTTACCATACACAGTTAAGTATAAGCAAGCTTAAGAATGATATAGGCTTTAAGTCTAGAACCTTATATAGGTTAAGAGTACAAGAATTAGCAAGTTAAGCCGTGGCCTTCGGTGTTCACGCCAGTGGGACACGAATGGTCCACGCAAAGTTAAGATTAAGATTATTACCCTAAAGTCGTGACTTTCATCGTTCACGCCAGTGGAACATGGAAGGTTCATGCATAAGATTAAGAATATTAATTGCGTCTTCCGTTGTTCACGCCAGTGGGACACGGGAGGTATACGCATCAGTTAAGATTAATATTAAGCCGTGACTTTCGTTGTTCACGCCAGTGGGACACGGAAGGTTCATGTACAAGTTAAGACTAATAAGAAAGAATATTAATTCGCGTCTTCCGTCGTTCACGCCAGTGGGACACGGGGGGTAATACGCGTAAGTTAAGTCGTGTCTTCTGCTGTTCACGCCAGTGGGACACAGGAGGTTCACGCCAGTGGGACGTGTTATTCCGCAAGGATGACCGCACGACGACAAGAGGAGTCCGGTGTTAGCCTGATATGATAGGAATTTTCACCGGTTATCAGGGGAATGTGCTTCGGGGTTACTCCACCCGGGGGCATTCCGTAAAATGAACCCAGATAATATTGTTTGTTCAACGCTAACAGCTAACATAAGACATTTATCAGTTAATTATTTTATTATGTTATCAGACAGAGAATAGTTATCAGAAAAGTATCAGATATCAGATAATCAGTTATCAGGCGGTGATCCTAGATTCCCCTCGATCACCCAATTATCAGGATATAGTCTAGATCTCAGGACTATTCAGCATCAGATTCAGATAGTGATCCTAGGTTTCCCCTTGATCACTAGTTTAGCAGGATGTAGTCCAGTTTATGACTACACAGTTTAGCAGGTTCAGTCAGATAGCCCACTATGGGTAAGGTTAAGACTTGGCGATCATAGGTATCCCCAAGATTGCCGAGGTAGGCACGGCGACCCTAGGTTTTCCCCGAGGTTGCCAACAGTAGGTTGGGCTAGAGCTCACTGAGACGTTATGTCTCATCCCTATCCTTCTGGTGCAGGTTTTCAGGTAAGCTAGTGAGGTTCATGAAGATTTTCACCAGGAAGACGCTGGATGGAGTACAGTTACTCGTCGCGGAGAAGCTCAGGAGGTTATCAGGATATGTTTATGTATGTTTAGATGATGTTTGGATATTTGTATAAACGAGCTATTTGTACACATTCAGTAGTTTATATTGTATTTATTATTGAAAATTTTAATGTACCCAGTATCAGATTAATACACATGCTAAATATTCTAGATAATTTAGTATGGGTGTTACAATTGGTATCAGAGCAGGTCGATTCAGACCGTGCCTTGGGTCATTAAAGTTTCAATAAAAGTAGTGGGACCATTGGGTTCCGGATATTGTTCTAAAGGTCACATCTAGTTGAGCCTGATCAACTCAATCTAGTATATGACAGTTAGGATAAATGTCCGAGAGCTGAATGCGACCAAGGAGGAATGAAGTGTATGAAGGGCGAAGATTAAGGTGACATAATCCTAAGACGGATTTAGCGAAGAAGAAATCAACGCCAAATGGTGGCCATCGAACAGTGAAGTGACTAAGTCTGTTTAGGTCAGAAATATTTAAGGATAAGGTGAAGAGCCTTAACCCAGTCGGACACATCGTTGGACGATGCCTCGCCTGCGGAAGACGTAAGGATTAAGGAATGACGTGGAACCTTGACGGAAACCGTAGTTTGAGAAGTTAAAGGGAAGTGTGGACTGAGTAACAATTCTGAGTACAGCGTTAAGGAATTGCAGTGCCAACCCTAGAGAAATGAAATGAGGAATTATCGGTCAGTTTCTGAAACCCCTGATTCTCAGCAAAGATTGAGTGTTGAATAGTCGAACTTGAAACGGACGAGATTTGGATGTCCAACCAGTTAAGAGGGTTAATTATGGATTAAGTGAGCTAATTGGATAAATGAAGCTAACCATCTAAGTGTGGTAGTTGAGCATGAATCGCAAGTAAGTTTAACCCCGACAGATCATCCACGTCTCCTGAACCAGATTTGTGAAGTAAGAAGAAGAGATGATATGCAACCTAAGGACTAAGATGGATAAATAAGTGGTGATAATGAGACCCGTTGCATGTCAAAGTGTGAATCATATATTTAGATGTGCCCTATTAGTAAGAGGAGACCAATTTTGAAGGATAATCGGAATCTTAGCCGAGAATTTTATTGAGATTTTATTATGAGGGAGATCGTCATATATATACATATATATATGAAAGGCTAAGTTTGTGATTAATGTGAAGGTGTTATATGTTTTCAATCGGAGAGTTTTCTCCTGCGAATATTCTAGAAGCTGAAAGGGATCACCCTGTGTGGGTAAGTTCTGAGGGCGGTAACAAAGTGTAGACTTCGGGTAGTTCAATTATATGCAAAATTACTCAGATGCTGAAGATCGAGATTTGATTTGTGAATCTCCAGAAGTCATAGAATGTTTTGGTATTTGCCACAAGTGATTGTGTGAGAATTTAGATCGCCTCAAGCATGTTTAATCGGGTTTTCCAAATATTTAATGATCGTATATGAAGTGCTGGCTAAGAGATAATTACAGAAATTCAGGAAAAGGAGAGTTAAGTCGGAACCAGAGTATAATCCGTTTGATAGGAGCATTGTTGAACTCTTGACAGTCGTTGGAAACCGTTTACAGGTTCTGACGTTTTATTGTGAAAGTAAGTGAGTATATGGTTCATATGTCCGAAAGGAAGTACAGTGTCAGATGACGATCAGTCAGTAGGTTAAACAGATGGTTTAAGCCACAAGAGGAACAAACACATCAGACGGGAATGTTACGGTGATTACAAGTGATAAAGTAAAAGGACTGATCAAGGAAATTTTATTTATCAATAGTGGTATATTGCTCCAATTCTAATTTGAGTTGTTAAGAATCAGAGTGGCGCAACGGAATAGTCATCCAAGAATGAAACAATGAATGATGCTAAGCTGATGCTTAGAGAGCGAGAAGATGTTAAGTGCTTAATTCTTATTATATGGGATAACAGTAAGTATAGACGACCTGAACTTATCACAAGTTCTAATGGAGAATTTTGGAAATTAAGTTGAGGAGTGTATCAAACCTCGGGAACCCATGAGAATAGGAATATCGAGATAGTTTAAGAATATGTGGTAAGATATAAGAAGGAGGTGTTCCTACCAGGTTAAGTCTTAAGTGAATGAAGACACTGCTAGTAAGGTAACCCAGCTATTTTAGTTCAATAATTTCAAGTAGACTCGAGGAGTAAGTTTAACCAAGAGAGAATTGTTCATGAGCCAACAACGGTAGAGGTTACGCTTGCAAGGTAATATATTTGAATCAGTGGCATTGATCAGAAATGATAATGCAGTGGCATATAAGTTATTTCATTTTATACCCACGTTATGTTAATATGTCACCTATACCTGGTTATGTTTAATAAAGCATACTTATTGGGCGGAGGTTATGTTACTCAGATAGTGATGTAGCCCATTTCTTTTCAGTTATGTGACCTATATAAGTCACAAAGGTACGAAGCTAGTAACGCTTAAAGTGAAAAGATGCCAAACAGAACAGGTTTGTTGTTATCGAACATATGTTAGTTAAGAATATACAAGGATCTTGAACTCGATGTCCAGAATGAGAAATAAGTTTATGATGCCGATAGAATGTAACTATCATTTATGGGTTGTCGTACATTTAAGAAATAAACATGAGTAGCATTGGCGGGGCAAACCTGGCAAGCCAGTTGAAAGGCAAATCCCGGATGTTACACAATGAGTTAAGAGTAAGAAAAGATTCCCAATTGAGGTGGTAATGTCTCAAATGTGTTACGTTTAAGAATGACGCCCCGTTAGTCGGACGAAAATGAGGTGATGTATTGTGTACCCATCAGTAGTGTACACGTGCTCGCTTATGTATGTAAATTATATGCTATGATTTGTGCTATGTGTTAATATGTGAGACGACTTACACCACTCCTCACTTGGGCTAGACTCCTATGAGTTTGGATTATCGGTGTAGAAATATTTATGCTACGGCCAGAACACAAGAATAAGACGTGATATAAATGTTGGAGGAACATCAAACTCCCAGTAATGAAGATTGAATTCTAAGTTATTAAGATAAGAGACGTAGTAGACCAATTGAACGGAACAGGAGCAATCTGTAAGAATTCCGCAAATCTTTGAGATTTTCATAGTGAAGGTAATGATTGCGATTGAGATAAGTAGCACATCGTGATGTCAGGTGTCCTTCGGTGAAAGGATGATTCTATATGGAATGGTGATATAAGATTAAACGTAATATGTCGTCAAAGTAGGATTTCGCGGACTACGAAGAAAGTTTATGAAGTCCAGTATGAATGTCTAGGGCTTAATGCTTTCAATTTGAATTTGCAAGAAGTGTATGTATAAGAGACATAGTCAAGTGAGTCGGGTAAATTGGTTCTGATAACCGTATTCCATTATGTAGGGATTATGTAATGTATGCCAAGCCTTTCAGATAAAGAAGAGATTGACGAGTATTATCAACTTACGGAGTTGAAAGACTATGAGATTTCTAAAAGTAAGATGAATAGAGAATTGTCTAATAGGGAAGAAAGTATTAAGGATCTTTTCTTTAATATGTGATTTCAAGGGATTTCTAAATTTCGAGGACGAAATTTCTTTAAGGGGGGTAGATTGTAACATCCCACCTAAGACTCGAATATTTGTAAATATTGAGACGATGTATCAGAAATGTTTTTAAGCAAGGGACAATTTGGTAAATTGTCAGTTAATGGGTTTATTTATATGGCAGGTGTAATATCCCGTTCATGGGTATCAGTTATCAATGTTAGAGACTTGAGACGCAAGCAAGGCGAATAAGAATTTAGAGGAAGTGGCAATATTGTAATTCATGCTAAGGGGGAGATTGTTTTTAAAAGAAACATGATATTTTCATGTTATCATTTTCTTCTTCTTATCCTTGCCAACAAATCAGCTCTCCTCCCTTTTTCTCTCAAACCTCACACGCCTTTCCCCTCTTCCCAACCTCCATCCAAACTTCAATCAAGAAACTCTAGTGAGAAATCTAGCAAAGTAAGCTTGAGCTTGAAGCTAGAACAAGAGAAAGGAAGGTAGAACAAAGAGAACCAAGAGTAGAGTGGATTGGAAGCTAAAGCTTTTGGAATCTGAGTTTAGCAAGCACCAATAGGAGGATTAAGGTGAGCTCCACAGGGTTTTATAACCCGATTGAGTAAGTTTATAAGTTTTAGCTTTTTAAGCAAGTTGTGAACATTTAACCCTAATCCATTTTAGATAGCAATTCTTGATCATTGTGTGTTGAATCCTGTTGTTATGTCTTTGAATTTATCATTTAAGTTGTTATTATGTCTGGGTATGTTTGAATAAGCTGAATTGGTGAAAATCACGTTTTAAACTTGCCAAAAACTGTCCAACTGCAGGTAAAATCGTGTCACGATTTATCAACCGTGTCACGATTTCACAGGCAGTGCCAAACACGATTTCTGGGTAAGAAATCGTGACACGATTGCCCAATCGTGTCACGATTTTGGGCTGGACAGGATCATCAAAATTTTCATCTTTTCTTGCTCCGTTTCGGCTATTCAAAACTGCTTCGGACTTAAGGATCGACATGTAATGATCAAGCATTGTTAAAGAACATGTAAAGACCTATCCTTGAGATGTGTAAACCAACATTGTAGGGTGAGGATAGGCATAAGCTTGAGAGGATATATAACTTAATCCTCAAGTCATTATAGAGATTATAAGAACTAGTTTTGGGAATTATCCCTTACTAAGCAGGTTACCATACACAGTTAAGTATAAGCAAGCTTAAGAATGATATAGGCTTTAAGTCTAGAACCTTATATAGGTTAAGAGTACAAGAATTAGCAAGTTAAGCCGTGGCCTTCGGTGTTCACGCCAGTGGGACACGAATGGTCCACGCAAAGTTAAGATTAAGATTATTACCCTAAAGTCGTGACTTTCATCGTTCACGCCAGTGGAACATGGAAGGTTCATGCATAAGATTAAGAATATTAATTGCGTCTTCCGTTGTTCACGCCAGTGGGACACGGGAGGTATACGCATCAGTTAAGATTAATATTAAGCCGTGACTTTCGTTGTTCACGCCAGTGGGACACGGAAGGTTCATGTACAAGTTAAGACTAATAAGAAAGAATATTAATTCGCGTCTTCCGTCGTTCACGCCAGTGGGACACGGGGGGTAATACGCGTAAGTTAAGTCGTGTCTTCTGCTGTTCACGCCAGTGGGACACAGGAGGTTCACGCCAGTGGGACGTGTTATTCCGCAAGGATGACCGCACGACGACAAGAGGAGTCCGGTGTTAGCCTGATATGATAGGAATTTTCACCGGTTATCAGGGGAATGTGCTTCGGGGTTACTCCACCCGGGGGCATTCCGTAAAATGAACCCAGATAATATTGTTTGTTCAACGCTAACAGCTAACATAAGACATTTATCAGTTAATTATTTTATTATGTTATCAGACAGAGAATAGTTATCAGAAAAGTATCAGATATCAGATAATCAGTTATCAGGCGGTGATCCTAGATTCCCCTCGATCACCCAATTATCAGGATATAGTCTAGATCTCAGGACTATTCAGCATCAGATTCAGATAGTGATCCTAGGTTTCCCCTTGATCACTAGTTTAGCAGGATGTAGTCCAGTTTATGACTACACAGTTTAGCAGGTTCAGTCAGATAGCCCACTATGGGTAAGGTTAAGACTTGGCGATCATAGGTATCCCCAAGATTGCCGAGGTAGGCACGGCGACCCTAGGTTTTCCCCGAGGTTGCCAACAGTAGGTTGGGCTAGAGCTCACTGAGACGTTATGTCTCATCCCTATCCTTCTGGTGCAGGTTTTCAGGTAAGCTAGTGAGGTTCATGAAGATTTTCACCAGGAAGACGCTGGATGGAGTACAGTTACTCGTCGCGGAGAAGCTCAGGAGGTTATCAGGATATGTTTATGTATGTTTAGATGATGTTTGGATATTTGTATAAACGAGCTATTTGTACACATTCAGTAGTTTATATTGTATTTATTATTGAAAATTTTAATGTACCCAGTATCAGATTAATACACATGCTAAATATTCTAGATAATTTAGTATGGGTGTTACAGTGTTGGGATTGAAAACTCGTTTTTGAACTTTCTGGAACAGCTACAGGGCTTGGCACCCCTGGATTTATCGTGCCACGATGGCACCCATCGTGCCATGATCATAAGGATCAGCATGCCATCGTGCCACGATGGGATCCTGTCGTGCCACGATGGGAGCAGAATGCTACTCCATTTTTGAAAACTCGTTTTAAGGCCAGAAACCATCCGCACAGTGCCAGTATGTCTTTATGCATTTAGTAATGGAAGAATAGATCATGGTTTATCTTGTATTAGCATGAGAGTGGGGTTAGAAACTTCACATAACATTGAGGTTTAACCTCATAAGAATCAAGTGTCATTATGACAATGGGTAGTTTAAACCCTAAGTTATCAAGTAAGATATAGGGACTTAGTTCCCAACCTTTAGATAATGGCTTATGAGAACGATAAGTCAAGAACCTTTTATAGGTTAAAGAGATTTAGAATGGTACTCGTCATGTACTAAGCACAAGAGAGAATCTATGTTCATAGTTAAGAACCTTTTCATAGGTTAAGCATTTAAGAATGATAAGAATAAGAATGCATCAGATATGCATAGTTTCAGATGGTGTATCAGATATACACATACCAGTTATGTTATTTATCAGAATATGTATATTTAAATATACCAGGAATAATAATTAATAATCAGGATAAACTTTGTGTCTTCTGTGCTCTCGACCAGTTAGAGAGGACAGGGGGTTTCAGCATTGCTGAAATGGGCCAGGAACTTTCCGCGAGGATAACCACACAGAGTTATAGTGTGTCTCCTGTGCTCTCGACCAGTTAGAGAGGACAGGGGGTTCCGGATACAGCTGGAACGGGCCAGGAATCTTCCGCGAGGATAACCACACACTTAGACAAGAGGAGTCCGGTGTTAGCCTGATATGATAGGAATTTTCACCGGTTAGCAGGGGGATGTGCTTCGGGGTTACTCCACCCTGGGGCATTCCGTAAAATGAACTCAGATAATAATGTTTGTTCAACGCTAACAGCTAACATAAAGACATGTATCAGTTAATATTTTATTATGTTATCAGGCAGAGAATAGTTATCAGGCAGGTATCAGTTATCAGGCGGTGATCCTAGGTTTCCCCTCGATCACCCAGTTATCAGGTTATAGTCTAGATTCATGACTATTCAGTATCAGGTTCAGGCAGTGATCCTAGGTTTCCCCTTGATCACTAGTTTAGCAGGATGTAGTCTAGTCATGACTACACAGTTTAGCAGGAACAGTCAGGTAGCCCTATATGGGTAAGGTTAAAAACTTGGCGATCATAGGTATCCCCAAGATTGCCAAGAGTAGGCACGGCGACCCTAGGTTTCCCCCGTGGTTGCCAACAGTAGGTTGGGCTGGAGCTCACTGAGACATTATGTCTCATCCCAATCCTTCTGGTGCAGGTTAGCAGGATGTTCGTGATGAAGTTCTTCATGGAAACGCTGGATGGAGTGCAGTTGCTCGTCAAGTGCAAGCTCAGGAGTTTTATTATTATTATGTATAAGTATTCATTTTGGTATACGGATAATTGTATAAACGAGCTACTTGTACCCCTTTCAGTTGTATTGTTTGTAATATTATTATTGAAAATTTTAATATATCCGATATCAGATTAATACACATGCTAAATATTCTAGATAATTTAGTATGAGTGTTACATATGCTTATAAATAAACAAACAAAACTAGAATCAATATTTTCAAAATTTAAAGAATCAAAACCTTATTTTCTGTACTACCAAATGAGGACAACAATATTTTGAGATTATTAACAGTCAACATATATATCATAAATACATTTTAATCTTTATTTGCCTACTTCTCAAAATAAACTTTATGTACAAAATCTTCGTGAATCAAAACTAATTTAAAATAGAAATTAATCTGCAAGATATGATAATGATATTTGAAAATTATATTAACCTAAAATATTTGATTTAAATCAAATCATCAAAATCAAAATAAAATTCTAATCTTTATCGATTCCATGTTCATATCTTTATTTCATTTTGGAAACCAACAATCAAATGCAAATAAATTCAAGAGCAAACACAATTGATTTTACAAATTTGCAATATACAAAATGTATACTTCTAAGACTTCAAGTATATGAATTCGATTTCATTATTGTATTCTGCTTTCGAAACTCCAGCAAACCTAATTCATATAAAATAATAATATCTCACAAAATTACATGCACTTGAATTGAAATATTAATGCTGAAAAATATATTTCTCCCCAAATCCAAATATTCACACTGAAAGAGTATCCCAAAAATACAACCTACAGGATGCAAAATTGATATCTTGAAAACAAGCCAAACCAAATTATCTAGATCTATGGACGCAAAATTTAATCAAATTATTTGGATCCATAAAATTTAGCAGAGAACAATATTTGGAAATTAAAATCGGAAAACAAAGAAGTGCCTAAGGAATCACCAATGTGGAACAAGGAGGAACCAGTTGAAATCAATTGATTAATCCGATTCAATTCAAGTAAAGGTAATTGGAACACGCATATAAGCATACAAAAAAAATGATTAAAAAAAAAGTAATCATCCAAAAAATTGTTGTCCTTTGGTATGAAATTATACACATAAGACATGATTTGCTTGTTACGGTTACTCTTAAAACAAAACAAAACAAACAAAAATTGTTTCACGTTTTCATGCCGAAACGAGGCAAACACAAAAAATTCCCAATGAACAAAATTTAGGGTTCACACGATGGAAGAACAAAAAATTTGTGATTTCAAATAATCCCAATAAATCAAACATGAAGACCGCTATGATACCACTTGTTGGAAATTTAGGTCTTAATAAAAACAGAATTCATAAAACATGTTCAATCATTATGAATCAATAGCGGAAGCAATCAAAACATTGAACATTATTATGATCGGATCTACAACATGTTTGATTTACCAAAGATATTAAGAATTAAGGTATTAGGAATACCTGAATGAAGCTTTCATGGCAGCCCTCTCATCAACAAGGATAACCAAAGAGAGGAGATGATCTGAAACACACAATAGAGTTAGCGGCGGCTGATTTGGTTCTTCCTCAACCGGTACCTTTATGCCTCAAGTTCTCTTCAGATGGGGAGAAGAGAGAGTTTTGTCGTGTACGGTGTATTGGGGATCATAGCCTCTTTTATATTGGATGACCATTAGGGTTTCCCATTATTCCGTTAATGGGCCATCCGGACATCCACCCATATTGAGTCCATATCAATTAATTAATTATCTAAATAGAAATCTAATTAGCCTTATTACTTAAATTGATTACTAATCAATTAAGACTCTAAATTAATAAATAGCTAATATAATTATTGTCGCGGTGATTTTCGGAGATCAAGCTATTGATTAGCGTTGACTCACTAATTTTATTTCACGACTGAACTTTTAATTTTTCAAAAGAAAAGTGGAAAAAAAGTTCTAAATTACCACATTTTTAAAAGATTTAGGGTTCGGAGGTTAGTTACGTTTAGGGAAGGTGTTAGCACCCTAAACGTTCGTAGTATTCTACGAGAACCTCTTGATTTTATTTATTTATTTTGGCTATAACTTGCTTATTATTATTTTTTTAAAAAAAAGAAAAGAAGGAATTAGAATAGTGACAAAAAGATAAAAATGTTTTTTTTTGTATTTTTTATGATTTGGAAGGACAAGGTCCTTTGCGTACGTACCCGTGAGGGATCAAAACCTCGTAGTTCGGGGTAAAAATAACGGTTGATTTGTTTTGTGTTTTTTATTGGTTTTTTTAAAAAAGTTTTAAAGATAAAATAAAGACCAAGTGGCCAAATGAGATTGGTTTGTGTTTTTTACTTTTGAAAATGATTAAAGTGTTATTAAAGTAGATTAATGGTTTATTTAAAAACAATAAAAGGGAAAAATGGGCACTTGATTGAAAATCAAGGTTTGTTTATGAAAAGATTTTTTTGATTTTTGATTATTTGCATGTTTTTTTTTTTAATAAACTAAGACTAAAAACATAACTAAAAGGCTAAACGCGAGGAAATTCCGTGGTGACGTTGGATCACCACGAAACCCTTTTGGAATTAAACTAACCTAATATTTTTTTTGCATTTTTGTTTTTTTTTTATGTAAAACGGAATAAATAAAACGTGAGTGTCGGTGCATATTCTCATTTATATTTACATTGTACCTAAATACATTCTAATAAAATGAAATGAAAAAAGACAAAATGATGAACAAAATAACAAAACTTGCAAATGCATTAAAATAAATATGCTAAGAATAAAAGAAAATAACAATGCATGAAATGCAAAACAATAAATAAATATGTCACATAAAAGTAAATAAGAAATGCATGGTATGCTGAATTATGAAGCATTAAAGTGAATAATGGGGAAAAATGCATGATGATTAACCTAGAGAAAAACTACAAAATTAAGAAAATAAAATAAAGTAAAAAAATGAAGAAAATGCAAAAGATAAAAAAATCAATAAGATGGAATGCATGAGGAATAAATAAAGGATGAGAAATGCAATAAATAAAAAAGAAAATGCGAGAAAAAGAAATAAAACAAAAAAATAAAAATAAAGGAAAAGAGGGGTGCAGTAGCAGGGGAAGGGTTGTAAAGAGGCGGTGCGGTTTTGCGTAGTGGTTGTTTGGCTGTGGGTTTGGCCGTGTGTGTGGCTTTATGTGGTTGTGGTATGTAGTGGTTCAGATTAGTGTTAGTGGTTTGTAGGTGGTTAGGGAGGAGGTTCGGATTGATTGTGGTGGTGGTGGAGGTGATGGGGTGAGGGGCTGTTTGTGTATGTTGTGGGCGTGGTGGAGGAGTGTGTTGTTGTGTGGCAGCGGTTGTGTTGTTGTGGGTTTTGTTCGGTTGTGTGATTTTGTGATATGTGGCCGTACGGTTTTGGGTGTGAGTTACAGGTTATTTTGTGGTTTTGCTACTGATGGATTTTTGGACTTGGTTGAATTCGGCCCCCCTTTTGCTGATGCACTGACTGACTCTATATACACCAATTTGTCATCACTGTCCATAAAATACAATTAATGACAGTTTAAATGACAAGTTAAAACAAAATAAATATTAACAAAGTCTCCTCTACAATAAATAAAAAAAAGGTCAGCTGTTTAAAAAAGGTGAGTAAATAAAAGGAAGAAAAAAAATAAATAAATGCTAAATAAAATAACAATAAAAATATTTAAAAGAGTAAAAATAAAGATAGAAATAATAATAAAAACAAAAAGACGGACCCGGACGAAATTAAAAAAAAATGAGGTATTTTAAAATACCTCTGTCGAAATTTCGACGAAAAATTCCGAACTAGAAAGACGAGTAAAAAAATAAATTTTAGGTCAAAAAATGGGGTATGACAAATGCCCCTATTTAAGTCTCTTCGTCCGGAGATTTGAAGAGAAAATCTTCGATTCGGCAGGTCGAAGGGACTTAAATACAGAGTACGCCAATTTTGGACCTAAAAAAAACAATGAGATGCTCATGATGCAAATGCAAATGCAAGACGGCGAAGATGACCGGACCGGGGATAAAACAAAACCAAAGGATACCCGAGTTTGTTAAAGCAAGGGATCCGACTCCACTGGGGGATAACATGATTTCACTGGGGAAGGAGTTGTCTATTATCGCACTAATTCATAACGATAGCCTAACAAAGACAAAGACCGATGTTACCTACTATCGTGTAAATGATAGCTTAAAAAAGGTAAAAGAAGGAGACATTGTCTACTATCAACAAAGATGATAGCTTAAAGAAGACAGATGACATGTATTACCTACTATCGTGTATTGATAGCTTAAAAAAGGTAATATAAAAAGACATTGTCTACTATCAACAAAGATGATGGTAATATAAAAAGACATTGTCTACTATCAACAAAGATGATAGCTTAAAGAAGACGGATGACATGTATTACCTACTATCGTGTATTGATAGCTTAAAAAAGGTAATATAAAAAGACATTGTCTACTATCAACAAAGATGATAGCTTAAAGAAGACAGATGACATGTATTACTGTAACATCCCGCCCAAGACTCGAATAATTATTAACATTGAGACGATGTATTGGAGATGTTTTAAGCAAAGGGCAAATTGGTAAATTATCAGTTAATGGGTTAATTATATGACAAGTGTAATATTCCGCTTAAATGTGATGGTTAACAGCGTTAGAAACTTGTTAAGCAAGAATGGCAAACTTGTAATAAGTGGCATGGCGTTTTAGTAATTATTTGGAAAAGAGGGATTGTTTAAGAAGAAGAACAAGATATTTCTTGTTCATTCTTCTCCTCTTTCACTCATTCATTCAACTCTCATTCTCTCCCTCTTCCTCCTTACCCACACGCCCTCTTCTCTCCTTCTTCACTCATCAAGATTTCAACCCAAATTCATGTGAGAAAGAGCTAGCAAGCTTGTGTGGGAAGCTAGAACAAGAGAAGAAACAAGAGAAAGGAAGAATGGAACAAGAAGGAAAGAAAACCTAAACTAAGGTTGGAGAAGAAGCAAAGGAAAGCTTGGAAAGAAAGCTAGCTAAATCAAGGTGAGTTCCCTAGGGGTTTTAGCACCCACCTTGTTGAGTTTTGATGATTAAGTTGTTTATTGGATATGTTTATAATTTGTACCCTAATCCTTTGTGAACCAATTCCTTGCTTAATTCATGTTATTACTTACCCTATGCCTTGTAAATTCTTTACTATGAGCTGCTATGAGGTTTGGTTGGGATTGGTATAGTCTAGGAAGCTGAAATTCGATTCCTGCAATTGCTAAAATCGGCCACCGATTTTGTAGCTTCGGCCACCGATTTTGAGGTTGGTTTCCCATGGAACTTACGGCAAAAATCGGGCCCCGATTTTTGCCAATCGGCCGCCGATTTTCCCCCTCCACACAAACTCTTTTTCTTGATGCTAGGCATGGATTTAAGGTAGGATGAGTACTTGGTACCACATTGAAGGATGATTACTCAACTTCTATGTTGTTTTGAGGAGTAAAGGAACTAGTTTTGGGTTTGTTCCTAATCAAGCTAAGACTTATGGAAATAATAACCTTAAGATTATGATTTCATAGGTATGTATTGGGAGTTGGTTCTCCCTAAGAATGTATTTTATGCCAACTATAGTAAAGTAAAGTAAGTACTCACAAGTACTCAAGATGAGATTAAACGTTTAAATTAAGGATCCCTCATAGGTTATGTATTGGGGATTAGTTTCCCTTAAGAGACGCATTAAGTATGCAAAGCGTATGATAAGTGTTAGACGTACCTTTAAGTGCAAAGGTTAAGGATTAATGAGATTAAGAGTGACTCAATGATCAAAGTTAAGAGCCTATTTGTAGGTTAAGTTTTAAGAATGATTAGTCAAGTAGGCATTAGATATGCACAAGATTATGAAACGTAATAAATATGTTTATGAACTTAAATTAAGAATTCAAAGATAAAGAATATGATAACGTGTTCATCAGACTCCGGATTATGCCGGATGGGATTTCTCCGAAAGGGTTATCCACACGTAATTTACAAGACGATATTAAACGTGTTCATCAGACTCCGGGTTTCGCCGGATGGGACTCTTCCGAGAGGATTGTCCACACGTATGTTAAAAGACTTAAGCATGTCCAGCAGGCTCCGGGATTCGCCGGATGGGGCTTCTCCGAGAGGGTTGTCTACATGCAAGATGTGTCCAGCAGGCTCCGGATTATGCCGGATGGGGCTTCACCGAGAGGGTTGCCTACACAAAGATAAGAGGAGTCCGGTGTTAGCCTGATATGATAGGAATTTCACCGGTATGATGGGAGATGTACTTCGGGGTTACTCCACCCGGATGCACTCCGTAAAATGAACCAAGATAATAATTGTTTGTTCAACGCTAACTTCTAACTTATGATATGAAAGATGAATACGATTATGAAATGAATATGTATATTTTATATGTAATACGAGACATGATGATTAGTTCCTAGTGAACGCAATGTGATCATAGAATGTCCCCAAGATCACTACGCATAAGAATAAGATAAGAATAGAGTATGAAATGCATAAGATATGTATATAACAAGTATAGGAAAGATAAAGTCATGACGCGATCCTAGGTTTCCCCTTGATCGCGATAGATGTTAAAGAATGACAGCGATCGTAGGTATCCCCAATATCGCTAAGAGTAGGCACGGCGACCCTAGGTTTCCCCCGTGGTTGCCAACAGTAGGTAGGGTAGGAGCTCACTGAGACATTATGTCTCATCCCTATCCTTCTGGTGCAGGTTAATAGGTTAGCAAGAGATGTTCGTGAAGATCTTCAAGATGGCGCTGGATGGAGTGCAGATGCTCGTCAAGACAAGCTCAGGAGGTTGATAGATTTTATATATGCTTATGTATGAGTAAATGTATCTGACATTTGGATATTTATGTAAACGAGCAATTTGTATTCATTCAGTGGTTTGTATATATATTTATTATTGAAAATTTTAATGTATCCGGTATCAGATTAATACGCATGCTAAATATTCTAGATAATTTAGTATGGGTGTTACAATTGGTATCAGAGCAGGTCGATTCAGACCGCGCCTTGGGTCATTAAAAATTCAATAAAAGTAGTGGGACCATTGGGTTCCGGATGTTGTTCTAAAGTTCACATCTAGTTGAGCCTGATCAACTCAGTCTAGTATGTGACAGTTAGGATAAATGTCCGAGAGCTGAATGTGACCAAGGAGGAATGAAGTGTATGAAGGGCGAAGATTAAGGTGACAGAATTCTAAGACGGATTTAGCGAAGAAGTAATCAACGCCAAATGGTGGCCATCAACTGTAAAGTGACAAAGCCTGGTAGTGGCAAGGTCTTAGAGACATAAAGGATATTTAACATTGAGGTGAAGCGCCTCAACCCAGTTGGACGCATCGTTGGACGATGCCTCGTCTGCGGAAGACATAAGGATTAAGGAATCATGGAATGCTCTAGGAAATGGCGTAGAACTTTGACGGGAACCGTAGTTTGAGAAGTTAAAGTGAATTATGGACTAAGAGAGTTATTTGAATAGATGAAACTATCCACTCAAGTGTGGTTATTGAGTACGAATCATAAGTAAGTTGACCCCCATCAGATCAGCCACGCCTACTGAACCAGATTTGTGAAATAAGAAGAAGAGATGATGTATAACCTGAGAACTAAGATGGATGAATAGGTGGTAACAATAAGACTCGTTGCAGGACAAAGCGTGAATCAATTGTTGGATGTATCCTAAAGGTAAGAAGATTAGAAGTAAGATAAGCTAGACCGGAATTTTAATTAATGAAGGTTGGATAATAAATGATAAATTGCTGGAATTTATTACGCTGATGGACGAATTAAGTTGAACACTCTTGATTAGACGAACATTATTGAATTTCCTTGATTGGTTGAAGAATGCAAGTTCAAGATAACGTAATGCTATAGTAGACCAGTGTTGAAGGATGATCGGGATTTCAGCCGAGAAATTATGTTGAGATTTGATATACGGAGGATCGTCTTGAGCATGAAAGTTTAAGATCGTTTGAGCGGACACTCGAAGAGACGTAACTTATGTCTGGGCGTTCAAGAGAACCGGTAAGAGATTGAATTTGTTTTTAGAAGGGTTGTTTCCGAAGGAATGTGAAGAGCAACTTAAGGGGCATGATAGAGTTATGGAGACCGTAGTGTCTCGGAAAGATTATGGAATGGAAATCCTTACAGATAAAGATAGAATATTTAGTAACGGGACTTAAACCCTCAGTAAATTCAGTGTACGAAAGATGTGAATCTTCAGAAGTCATAGAATGTTTTGGAATTTGCCACAAGTGGAAGTGAGGGAATTTAAGTTGGCTCAAGCATGCTTTTAATCAGGTTTCCACAATGTTTAATGATAATATATGATGAGCTGACCATGAGAAAGTCATAGAATTCAGAATAAGGAAAGTAAGCACATGGCTCATGCCCGGAAGGAAACACAAAGTCCGGTGATGACCATCCGTAAGTTAAGCAGATGATTTTGCTATGATATCTATAAGTTATTAAGCAAAAGGATTCGTCAAGGAAATTTTATTTATCAATAGTGGCGTATCGCTCCAATTCTAATTCGAGTTGTCAAGAATCAGAGTGGCGCAGCGGAGTAGTCATCCAAGAATGAAATAAGGGACAATGCTAAGTTAAAGATTAGAGAACGAGGAGATGTTAAATGCTTAATTCCTATTATACGGGATAGTAGTTAGTATAAGCAATTTGAATAAATCATGAGTTCTAAGGGAAAGTTATGGAGGTTAAGATGATGAATACCTTAAACCTCGAAATCCTTGAGGAATGAAATATTTGAATAGAGGTCTTGATCAGATACGACAATGCAGAGGCGAATGAGTTTAATTCCATGTGGTAACCATGTCATGTTAACCTATATCAGCCGAAGATTTCGGAAGTTTTGAACTTAATGTTTACAAGTAAAGGAAGGAGAACTTTTTGTAGCTTAAAAAAAAAAAAAAAAAAAAAAGTTATTCGTAGTCCACGGTAAAGGGCTACGTAATTTCATGTTATGATAGAAGAATTAAGGACTGAGTGTGCTTTTGGGTAGCAAACGAGTAGAGTTTTCTGTTGGAAATAAGAATCTTGAATTCGACGTCCAGGACGAGAAATAAGTTTGTGAAACCGATGAATTGTAACCGTAAATTTACATTATAGGTTGTTGTATACTTAAGAATAAGCATGAGTAACATTGGCGGGGCAAACCTGGCAAGCCAGTTGAAAGGCAAATCCCGGATGTTACGGAATGAGTTCAGAGTAAGAAAAGATTTCCAATTGATGTGGTAGTGTCTCAAATATGTTAAGGTGAAGAATAATGTCCCGTTAGTCGGACAAAGATGAGATAATGTATAGTGTACACGTACTTGCCTATGTATATAAGTTATATGCTATGAAATATATTGTATAATGATATGTGTGACGACTTAAGCCACTCATCACTTGGACTAAACCCCTATGAGTTTGGAATTATCGATGTAGAAACATTATGCTACGGCAAGAAAGCGAGATTAAGTTGTGACAAGAACGATGGGAGATTGGCAAGCTCCTAGTATGAAGAATGATTTTTAAGTTATTAAGATGAGTAATGTCGTAGATCAATCGAAGCAGAACGCGGGAAATCAGTAAGATTTCGCGAGTCCTTGAGGAATTCCGTGATGGAAGCAATGATTAAGATTATGGAAAGTAATACACCAAGGTGCCTCCTCCTTGTATTTGTCTAATGAAGGTAGTGCGGTAATTTTATTCTCATTAAGGAATGGTATAATAATGGAAAAACCATATATGTAGGATGCCGTTGTATAAGGCAAAGGTTGAATATAAGAATTCAATGGAATCGTCGAGGATAATAAGAACGTCCGATGTCGTCAAAGTAAGATTATGCAGTCTATGACAAGGTTATAAGATTCAACACAAGTGTTAGGATTGGATAACTCTAGTTTGGGTTTGCAAGAAGTGTTTGAACAAGGATACAGTCAGCAAGTTGGATGCGAGGATTCGGATAACCTCATATTCTTCTACGCAAGAAAAGTGTAACGCACATCAACGCTTCAGATAATGAAAAGACTGTCGGATATATTCGACTTATAGAGTTGGAATCTAAGGGATTCCGATAAGTAAGAAGAACTGGAGTCTTGGCTAATGAAGGAAGTAGTAAGTGAGATTAATTCATGTATGATAGTGGATTTTAAATTTCGAGGACGAAATTTCTTTAAGGGGGGTAGATTGTAACATCCCGCCCAAGACTCGAATAATTATTAACATTGAGACGATGTATTGGAGATGTTTTAAGCAAAGGGCAAATTGGTAAATTATCAGTTAATGGGTTAATTATATGACAAGTGTAATATTCCGCTTAAATGTGATGGTTAACAGCGTTAGAAACTTGTTAAGCAAGAATGGCAAACTTGTAATAAGTGGCATGGCGTTTTAGTAATTATTTGGAAAAGAGGGATTGTTTAAGAAGAAGAACAAGATATTTCTTGTTCATTCTTCTCCTCTTTCACTCATTCATTCAACTCTCATTCTCTCCCTCTTCCTCCTTACCCACACGCCCTCTTCTCTCCTTCTTCACTCATCAAGATTTCAACCCAAATTCATGTGAGAAAGAGCTAGCAAGCTTGTGTGGGAAGCTAGAACAAGAGAAGAAACAAGAGAAAGGAAGAATGGAACAAGAAGGAAAGAAAACCTAAACTAAGGTTGGAGAAGAAGCAAAGGAAAGCTTGGAAAGAAAGCTAGCTAAATCAAGGTGAGTTCCCTAGGGGTTTTAGCACCCACCTTGTTGAGTTTTGATGATTAAGTTGTTTATTGGATATGTTTATAATTTGTACCCTAATCCTTTGTGAACCAATTCCTTGCTTAATTCATGTTATTACTTACCCTATGCCTTGTAAATTCTTTACTATGAGCTGCTATGAGGTTTGGTTGGGATTGGTATAGTCTAGGAAGCTGAAATTCGATTCCTGCAATTGCTAAAATCGGCCACCGATTTTGTAGCTTCGGCCACCGATTTTGAGGTTGGTTTCCCATGGAACTTACGGCAAAAATCGGGCCCCGATTTTTGCCAATCGGCCGCCGATTTTCCCCCTCCACACAAACTCTTTTTCTTGATGCTAGGCATGGATTTAAGGTAGGATGAGTACTTGGTACCACATTGAAGGATGATTACTCAACTTCTATGTTGTTTTGAGGAGTAAAGGAACTAGTTTTGGGTTTGTTCCTAATCAAGCTAAGACTTATGGAAATAATAACCTTAAGATTATGATTTCATAGGTATGTATTGGGAGTTGGTTCTCCCTAAGAATGTATTTTATGCCAACTATAGTAAAGTAAAGTAAGTACTCACAAGTACTCAAGATGAGATTAAACGTTTAAATTAAGGATCCCTCATAGGTTATGTATTGGGGATTAGTTTCCCTTAAGAGACGCATTAAGTATGCAAAGCGTATGATAAGTGTTAGACGTACCTTTAAGTGCAAAGGTTAAGGATTAATGAGATTAAGAGTGACTCAATGATCAAAGTTAAGAGCCTATTTGTAGGTTAAGTTTTAAGAATGATTAGTCAAGTAGGCATTAGATATGCACAAGATTATGAAACGTAATAAATATGTTTATGAACTTAAATTAAGAATTCAAAGATAAAGAATATGATAACGTGTTCATCAGACTCCGGATTATGCCGGATGGGATTTCTCCGAAAGGGTTATCCACACGTAATTTACAAGACGATATTAAACGTGTTCATCAGACTCCGGGTTTCGCCGGATGGGACTCTTCCGAGAGGATTGTCCACACGTATGTTAAAAGACTTAAGCATGTCCAGCAGGCTCCGGGATTCGCCGGATGGGGCTTCTCCGAGAGGGTTGTCTACATGCAAGATGTGTCCAGCAGGCTCCGGATTATGCCGGATGGGGCTTCACCGAGAGGGTTGCCTACACAAAGATAAGAGGAGTCCGGTGTTAGCCTGATATGATAGGAATTTCACCGGTATGATGGGAGATGTACTTCGGGGTTACTCCACCCGGATGCACTCCGTAAAATGAACCAAGATAATAATTGTTTGTTCAACGCTAACTTCTAACTTATGATATGAAAGATGAATACGATTATGAAATGAATATGTATATTTTATATGTAATACGAGACATGATGATTAGTTCCTAGTGAACGCAATGTGATCATAGAATGTCCCCAAGATCACTACGCATAAGAATAAGATAAGAATAGAGTATGAAATGCATAAGATATGTATATAACAAGTATAGGAAAGATAAAGTCATGACGCGATCCTAGGTTTCCCCTTGATCGCGATAGATGTTAAAGAATGACAGCGATCGTAGGTATCCCCAATATCGCTAAGAGTAGGCACGGCGACCCTAGGTTTCCCCCGTGGTTGCCAACAGTAGGTAGGGTAGGAGCTCACTGAGACATTATGTCTCATCCCTATCCTTCTGGTGCAGGTTAATAGGTTAGCAAGAGATGTTCGTGAAGATCTTCAAGATGGCGCTGGATGGAGTGCAGATGCTCGTCAAGACAAGCTCAGGAGGTTGATAGATTTTATATATGCTTATGTATGAGTAAATGTATCTGACATTTGGATATTTATGTAAACGAGCAATTTGTATTCATTCAGTGGTTTGTATATATATTTATTATTGAAAATTTTAATGTATCCGGTATCAGATTAATACGCATGCTAAATATTCTAGATAATTTAGTATGGGTGTTACAATTACCTACTATCGTGTATTGATAGCTTAAAAAAGGTAATATAAAAAGAGAAGACCCTGCCTACTATCGGTGTGCGGATAGCTTAAAAAAGGCAGACAAAAATTTTTACCTACTACCATTGTGAGGGTAGCTTAAAGAAGGTAAAATGTAAATGTCAGCTGTTCGGGATGTTGCCGAACTGCCACTGACGACAAGGAATAAAGGATAAATGTCAACTGTTCGGGTTGTTGCCGAACTGCCATTGACGACAAAGAAATAAAGGTAGATGCCAACTGTTCGGGTTGTTGCCGAACTGCCATTGACGACAAGAAATAAAGGTAAATGCCAACTGTTCGGGTTGTTGCCGAACTGCCATTGACGACAAAGAAATAAAGGTAGATGCCAACTGTTCGGGTTGTTGCCGAACTGCCATTGACGACAAAAAACAAAGGTAAATGTCAATTGTCCGGGTTGTTGCCGAACTGCCATTGACGACAAGAAACAAAGGTAAATGTCAACTGTCCGGGTTGTTGCCGAACTGCCATTGACGTCAAGAAATAAAGGTAGATGTCAACTGTCCGGGTTGTTGCCGAACTGCCATTGACGACAAGAAACAAAGGTAAATGTCAACTGTCCGGGTTGTTGCCGAACTGCCATTGACGTCAAGAAATAAAGGTAGATGTCAACTGTCCGGGTTGTTGCCGAACTGCCATTGACGACAAGAAACAAAGGTAAATGTCAATTGTCCGGGTTGTTGCCGAACTGCCATTGACGTCAAGAAATAAAGGTAGATGTCAACTGTCCGGGTTGTTGCCGAACTGCCATTGACGACAAAACGAAAGCAAAAAGGTACGCACAAGCTGTTCGTTAAAGAACTGCCACTCGGCATAAAGATGCACAAGCTGTTCGTTAAAGAACTACCACTTGGCGAAAAGACAAGATAAAAGATGCACAAGTTGTTCATTAAAGAACTGCCACTTGGCATAAAGAGGGTGACAACTCTGGACCAGACGCACTGGGGATGACACTTGGGGAAAAAGAGTCACAAATTGTTCATGATTGATTGACATGAAAAGCAAGACTCAGGGTGGTTAATGCAACCATGTATTGAATGATGTTATGTGCATGTTGTGTATGCATGAATGTGTATATGCATGAATGTATGAATGTATGTAAGACAATACGACTTGTATGACTGTATGGAGGATTGACTTGTGGGATAGTATAACTGATGGACTTGATGAGACAAGACTGGACAGGTAAGATGGAAAGTGGACCGACGACGCAGTACAAACACTCTGCAATCTTCATTGGGAATGATGCCATTGGGAACATATCAAAACGTTGATGGGGTAAAGCCCGATGTATGCAACAAACGGTGGGGAACAAACACTTCCTGGGTGAGACGTGTTAATCCATAGACCTGGCAGAAGAACTGGTGTTTCTGTGGTCATGCTTATCTTTTGTTTCTTTTCTTTTTTGAATCCCTAAATTTTGCCTGGACCGCCCTTTCGGGTTTTCAGTCCACCGGGAATATATTCTTTTTTGTATGCCCCTAATTTTTGCCTGGACCGCCCTTTCAGGTTTTCGATCCACCGGGACGCTCATTTTTGCCTAAGCCGCCCTTTCGGGTTTTCGACTTACCGAGCTTTTTCTTTTCCTTCTTTTTTCTTTTAAGCAATTGACCATGTTCAACCTGCAGATTTTATCCGTTCTCAGGGTAGCTGTTGACGCACACTTCACTTATTCATGAGTTCAGAGAGAATGTGTTTGTTGTTTATGCTTTCCAAAAATAAAAAAAAATTATAATTTTTTTGAAAAAATATTTTACTTCAAGTACTACCATCAAAAATAGAAGAAATTTTATAAACAGAATAAATGGGAGTTCCAAATAAAAGGCACAAGCTCAAATTCATTTAACAGAGTGGTGGCCCGCCAACGGCATGGCTCCACGGATCTCACAAAGTTTGGAAAATGGTAAATATAAGGGGAAGGTACATTGAACACAATAGCCGTTATTCTCCCTAACAACTCTGAATTCCACCATTTGGATGCTTCAGATTTAGAGTTTCTTTGACTACTGATGTGCCCCAAGTGAGTCATGACCAGCCTGATGCAGTTACTTTGTCTTTTGATCCTTAATTTTTGCATAGATCGCCCTTTCGGGTTTTCGACCTATCAGAATGATTATTTTTCTGTTTTATGTCTCTAAATTTTGTCTGGACCGCCCTTTTGGGTTTTCAGTCCACCGAGACGCTCATTTTTGCCTAAGCTGCCCTTCCGGGTTTTCGACTTACCGAGCTGTTCTTTTATTTTTTAGACAAAGTATTTCTTGACTACATGGGTGTTCACAGGACGGGGAAGCTCGTCGCCATCCATAGTCATAAGGGTCATTGCACCACCGGAGAACGCTCTCTTGACGACATATGGGCCTTCATAATTAGGCGTCCATTTGCCCCTGGAGTCGGGTTGAAAGGATAAAATCTTTTTGAGCACAAGGTCTCCTTCTCGAAATTCACGGGGACGAACTTCCTCATCAACCGATTGTTTCACCCTTTTTGGTATAACTGTAAGAGAAGGGGGTTGCCCCTGCTGATGTTCGTACCGAAGTACGATACTCATGCAAAATAAAAGGGAGCATCCCATGCCAATCCTTGTAGGTGACCACCATTTTCTGCACTATCTTCTTGATGTACTTTTGTAATATCCCGCTTATGACCCAAGTATTTATCAGTTTTGAGACGATGAATCAAAGATATTTTGGGAAGGGCAATTTGGTAATTGCCGTGTTTAGTTTTTTTTATAAAAAGGGAAAAGGGATAATTTTCCCTCATTTCTCATTCTCTTTCTCTCTCTAGACATCACAAACTTCTTCTTCCTTCTCTCTTCTTCCCCTCATGCGCCCCTCCCTCCAATCATTCAACAATCATTAAACTTCACCCCCAAACTCTCCATCTTCATGAAAGCAAGCAAGGTTGTGACTTGGAGGTCAAGAATCAAGAGAGGATAAAAAGGATTAGAAACTAGGGTTTTGGTGAAGAAATTATCAAAGGAGAAGCATCTAGCTAAGGTTTTGGAATGAAGCTTAGCAAGCATGGATCAAGCACGAATTTGAGGTGAGCTCCCATAGATTTACACCCCTTTGGGTAGTTATTGTTATGGTTTAGAGAGGAAAGGAATTTATGATGATTTTGCCTAGAATTGTAATAGATAGTTTCCCTATTGTTAATACTTGTTATACTATGGTTTTATATGTTAAAAACCTTAGATTTTGATGTACCAATGCTTGCTGAACTGTGTGGAACTTAAAAACTCGTTTTTGAACTTTCTGGAACAGCTACAGGGGCTGCAACCCCTGGAATCATCGTGCCACGATGGCTTTCATCGTGCCATGATCATACAGATCAGGCATGCCATCGTGCCACGATGGGTGGCAACGTGCCACGATGGATCCAGCAAGGAACCCCATTTTTGAAATGTGTTTTTCTAGCCAGAAATTATCCGCACAGCGCCAGTATGCTTTTGTACATTTGAAAATAGAAGAATAGATCATAGTATACCTCGTATTAGCATGAGTGTGGGGTTAGAAACTCTTCATAGCATTGAGGTTTAACCTCATAGGAATCAAGGATTACTCTTGACTATGAGTAGATTAAATCCTAAGTAACGAGCAAGACAAGGGGCTTAGTTCCCAACGATGGGTAATTGGGATAGTAAATCCTTAAGATTGGCATATGACTTGATAAGGCAAGAACATATAATAGGTGAACAAGTTATAGACGTATCCTTTTGGAATACATAAGCATTGGGAATGCTTTGGCAATCATAGTTACAGATAAGGTTTATAGTGTTGGTTCTCCAACGATTATAGGTGGCTTATGAGAACGATAAGCCAAGAATTATAAGTTATAGATTATAGTTACAGGAATGTTATATGTTCATAGTAACAGATTATACGTTCAAACGTTAAAGTTAAAGAATTAAAGAATTAAAGATCAAAGTTATTGGCGTGCTTGCACGTTTCACAGTCATGGGCATGTTCAGCAGACTCCGGGATACGCCGGATGGGATTTCTCCGAGAGGATTATCCACATGCAATTTCATAGGGAGTCCGGTGATAGCCTGATATGATAGGAGTTTCACCGGTTCATAGGGAGACGTATCTCGGGGTTGCTCCACCCGGGGTGCCCTCCGTAAAATGAACTCAGATAATTGTTTGTTCAACGCTAACAGCTAACATAAAACTGCTATCGAACTGTTGATACGTTTTATGATTTATAGTTATAGTCAAAGTTACAGTTACAGTCATAGTTACAGGAAACATACAGTTATAGTTATAGATAGTTATCAGAAAGTGATCTTAGGTCTTTCCCTCGATCACTAAGTTAAAGTTATAGGCAGATTACAGTTATGATTATAGACAGCCACAGCAAAGGTTATAGGCAGTATAAGTTATAGTTACAGGAGGACTTATAGTCATAGACAGATAAAAGACTTGGCGATTCTAGATTTCCCCTAAATTGCCAAGGTAGGCATGGCGACCCTAGGTTCCCTGTGGTTGCCAAACAGTAGGTTGGGTAGAGCTCACTGAGACATTATGTCTCATCCCATTCCTTCTGATGCAGGGTTACAGGCATGTCAGAGGTTCGTGACGAAGATCTTCATAGAGGTACTGGATGGAGTGCATTTGCTCGTTGTGTACCAGCTCAGAAGCTTAGTGGACATTTGTATAAGCATTGTATAAATATTGGATTATTTGTACAACGAGTATTATGTATTCTTTCATTTGTGATGTATGAGTTTTATTATTGAAATTTTTAAATGTATCCAGTATCAGTTTAACGCACATGCTAATATACTAGTTAAAGTTAGTATGGGTGTTACAACTTTTCTCTTTTTTTTTTTTTTGCAGCTTCAATGGCACCATTCATCTGGGATTCGACCAGTAATATTGTAATGGCAGTTCTTCGGAACCCCAGTTAATCATTTCAAATGCTTCTTCATGAGGCTGAATGGCTTTCCTGCCATACTAATAACCGATAGATCTTTACAGGAATCCCTTCATCCTCCTCCTCTTCAGCTTCTTAAACAGGGAACTCAAAGTCGGGAGAGAGCATAGAGTTACAGTGTTCAACGGGTTTATTGATGTTCAGTCTACATATGATTGACGATTGATTTTAGAAAATGAGTGAAAAATGCAGACCTTTTGAAATTGATAACATAAAATATTTTTGGGTTTTTTGTGTTTACCATTTTCCAGAAAAAGCAAAGAATAAAAAGACATAGTCGGGGACAGAACGACTTTTTATTTGATGATGGGAATGCATGAAGCAAAAAGCCCTAAAATTTCACTTTCGACTCGGGCGGAACGAAAGGATTTTTTTTTAAAAGACAAGACAACAAAACACATTACTTGGACCTATGAGTAACTGAGGGAATGTCAACAGCGACCCAATTGCGGCAAACCCCTCCTTGTGTTTGCATGACCACACCCATTTTCTCTCTTTTGTTTGCACAAGTGTTGTAGGTGCGAGTAGGTTTGTAAGGTATGCGTCGGACCACTTTCTTTGACGGCGGCAGATTAACCTTTTTGTGATGAAACAGAGGATGAGACTCGATTTGGAAACTATGAATGCAGCATGATGCATGATTATGTTTATGTAAAAAAGAATGATTTTTTCTCGAAGGATTTTGTTGAAGTAATTGTAAACATCATAGTTTGAAAATTCATTTGGAAATAAAATATTACAAACAATCCCCTTTTTTAGGAGCAAAGGCAAGGAATATGCTCAAAAGTTCATCAATAGAAATCTTTGAAAAAGCCCTGATATTTCAAACTTGAGGATGTCAAGTGGTCTCCCATAACGAGCTTGAAAAATCCTCCGGACTAGTCACTAGAGATCCTAGCTTCCTTAAGTTTGTCAAATCCGGGTCTTTAAAGTTATGCTTCTGAGTGTTCCTTTTTATGAAGTTCATACCTACGATGTTTACAACAAAACTTGTCTAAATCCTTCGATACTGATGGGAAAAAAAAGTTTATGAATGAATGCATGCATGCATGGTTATGCTAAAGAACGGAGAAAACATGGTGAGGTTAAGTCCAAAATGTTGGAGTCAAGGGTAAACACGCCATTCGGTAAGGACTATGGTTTCACATGTACCTGTATCACGGGTTCTCCCAAGTTCCCAAAGTCATCGACCACTTCCGAATATTGTCGGATTACGGGACTACTCCCGGTCCAACGACGTTCGTAGGAAAGTCTCGTTTGAGTGTAGCATCGCGTATTAACCAATTCAAGACTACTCTTGATTAGCCACCGCACTACGTCCTAAAAGGCCAAGATGGGTTAAAGGTAACTAAAGGTCCTCAATTTCATAGGTCACTTGAAAATAACAACGCCGAACACGACTACTCATGTCAACATAGTAATACTTCCAAGATTCCTCCATTGAGTGGGGTTATCACATGTGCCACATCCGAAACTCACTCTCGGAAAGACACTTTGATTATACCATCATCATATCTTATGTTTCCCTCAAGTCCGGGTGTAGGACTTATCTCACCACTCACGCAAAAGAAAAGAAACACATAGGCACATATTTACATTTTTTTTTATGTTTTAAGCAAGTTATAGCACAAAATAATTAAATAAATTCAAGTTAGGCTCAACCCTCTTAGGGAATCCCCAGTGAAGTCGCCATTTCTGTCGCGGTGATTTTCGAAGATCAAGCTATTGATTAGCGTTGACTCACTAATTTTATTTCATGACTGAACTTTTAATTTTTCAAAAGAAAAGTGGAAAAAAAGTTCTAAATTACCACATTTTTAAAAGATTTAGGGTTCGGAGGTTAGTTACGTTTAGGGAAGGTGTTAGCACCCTAAACGTTCGTAGTATTCTACGAGAACCTCTTGATTTTATTTATTTATTTTGGCTATAACTTGCTTATTATTATTTTTTTTTTTAAAAAGAAAAGAAGGAATTAGAATAGTGAGAAAAAGATAAAAATGTTTTTTTTTTTTGTATTTTTTATGATTTGGAAGGACAAGGTCCTTTGCCTACGTACCCGTGAGGGATCAAAACCTCGTAGTTCGGGGTAAAAATAACGGTTGATTTGTTTTGTGTTTTTTATTGGTTTTTTTAAAAAAGTTTTAAAGATAAAATAAAGACCAAGTGGCCAAATGAGATTGGTTTGTGTTTTTTATTTTTGAAAATGATTAAAGTGTTATTAAAGTAGATTAATGATTTATTTAAAGAAAATAAAAGGGAAAAATGGGCACTTGATTGAAAATCAAGGTTTGTTTATGAAAAGATTTTTTTGATTTTTGATTATTTGCATGTTTTTTTTTTTAATAAACTAAGACTAAAAACATAACTAAAAGGCTAAACGCGAGGAAATTCCGTGGTGACGTTGGATCACCACGAAACCCTTTTGGAATTAAACTAACATAATATTTTTTTGCATTTTTGTTTTTTTTGACGTAAAACGGAATAAATAAAACGTGAGTGTCGGTGCATATTCTCATTTATATTTACATTGTACCTAAATACATTCTAATAAAATGAAATGAAAAAAGACAAAATGATGAACAAAATAACAAAACTTGCAAATGCATTAAAATAAATATGCTAAGAATAAAAGAAAATAACAATGCATGAAATGCAAAACAATAAATAAATATGTCACATAAAAGTAAATAAGAAATGCATGGTATGCTGAATTATGAAGCATTAAAATGAATAATGGGGAAAAATGCATGATGATTAACCTAGAGAAAAACTACAAAATTAAGAAAATAAAATAAAGTAAAAAAAATGAAGAAAATGCAAAAGATAAAAAAATCAATAAGATGGAATGCATGAGGAATAAATAAAGGATGAGAAATGCAATAAATAAAAAAGAAAATGCGAGAAAAAGAAATAAAACAAAAAAATAAAAATAAAGGAAAAGAGGGGTGCAGTAGCAGGGGAAGGGTTGTAAAGAGGCGGTGCGGTTTTGCGTAGTGGTTGTTTTGCTGTGGGTTTGGCCGTGTGTGTGGCTTTATGTGGTTGTGGTATGTAGTGGTTCAGATTAGTGTTAGTGGTTTGTAGGTGGTTAGGGAGGAGGTTCGGATTGATTGTGGTGGTGGTGGAGGTGATGGGGTGAGGGGCTGTTTGTGTATGTTGTGGGCGTGGTGGAGGAGTGTGTTGTTGTGTGGCAGCGGTTGTGTTGTTGTGGGTTTTGTTCGGTTGTGTGATTTTGTGATATGTGGCCGTACGGTTTTGGGTGTGAGTTACAGGCTATTTTGTGGTTTTGCTACTGATGGCTTTTTGGACTTGGTTGAATTCGGCCCCCCTTTTGCTGATGCACTGACTGACTCTATATACACCAATTTGTCATCACTGTCCATAAAATACAATTAATGACAGTTTAAATGACAAGTTAAAACAAAATAAATATTAACAAAGTCTCCTCTATAATAAATAAAAAAAAGGTCAGCTGTTTAAAAAAGGTGAGTAAATAAAAGGAAGAAAAAAAATAAATAAATGCTAAATAAAATAACAATAAAAATATTTAAAAGAGTAAAAATAAAGATAGAAATAATAATAAAAACAAAAAGACGGACCCGGACGAAATTAAAAAAAAATGAGGTATTTTAAAATACCTTTGTCGAAATTTCGACGAAAAATTCCGAACTAAAAAGACGAGTAAAAAAATAAATTTTAGATCAAAAATTGGGGTATAACAATTATTATTACGATACTTGCCCACATAATGATATCAGAATATAATAAATAATAAAATATTCCAACGGTTTTGTGATGGAATGGAGGAGAGGAGGTGGAGGCTGGGAATGTAAGGATATTGTGGATATGGTTAAAGGGTGTAGGACGGGGGATTTCCTAGAGGCTGATAGAAGGGACTGACATCAACATCAAAGCTATATGTATATACCTTTGAATGCATTTTGTCAATGTCAGTCAATAGAGCCTAGAGGTTGTGCCAAAATGTGTACTCTCTGCCCTCTGGTCTTCTAAAGGATATGAAGTTAAAGTGAGAGGTGAAGGTTTGCGCTCCCCCATCCTTAAGAGTAATGATTCATCTTGTTGGTCACATTTTTTAGGAGTTATGATTTTAAGGTTTTCTCAACACTTCAACATTTATGTTGAGTGATTCATTTTTTATAAGAATAAACTTTTTTGAAGGTAACGACAAAAGGTGAGAGTTTTTGAAATTTATTCTCTAAAGGCTTCAGGTTTGAACTTTTGGAGGAGAAAATGTGGATTGTGTGTGGAAGTGAAAACTTAGAAAAGTTAGAGGTGAAGACAACAAAGTGAAAATATGTATATAAATACAAATAAACAAACTAAAAAGGAAGTGAAAATAATTACTTCGGTTTTACGGAGTAGTAAATGCTCTCAACCATTTCATATGTTATCTAGAAGAGGAATGCTAGCAAAACTCATTTTTCAACACTCTTTCTAACACTCACTCTTTTATTGGATGAAATCAATGTATGTCCCACCACTTTGTGTAGGTTCGATTTTCAGAGTGTAGACCCGCAATAATTTAAACCAATAAGAGAGCGAGTATTAGAGAAGGTGTTCAAAAGAGAGTGTTGCTAGCATTACTCTACCGAGAAAGAAACAATGAAAAAAACTAAGGGAAATGCTAATTTGTGTCCTAAAGGCACAAGATAAGAAAACAAAAGTAAAAATAAAATATTGAAAATTATGTATTCGTAATTTTGAAAGTTTTATATTTTATCTTTTTAACTTGTGTATTTATTGGTTAATTCCTTTTTAACTTCTTAACCCGTGCCCTAGGGGCATAAGTTAGCACGGCCCAAAAACTAAAGGCAAAACATTGAAAGCAGTAAATTAAAACACATAAATGAAGTTTGACTCAAAAATTAAAAACTTTAAAAATTAATCTCATGCAATTTAAAAACTTTTCTTTTGAAAATGAAGTTAAGCAATTTAAATGATAACTTAATTATAGTTTCTATCCTCTTATTTTCACCCGTTTACGGAATTGGTCTCCCATTTTAAAATCCACTAAGTGGTCCCTTCCTTAGTGACAAATGATTTGATGTTATTTAATCATCCAAATTGGGGCATGTTTGTATTGTCATATTTGGAATTATCCACTGTATAAGTTATGTGAAGCTGTTTGGGAGAACTTATGAAAACAACTTATAATAATTTTCACAAGTTGGGACAGTCATAAATTTTTTTCAACTTAGTTTCATAAGTCCTCCAATATAGCTTATATAAACAACTTATATCATACACACGATCATTTTAACATAATTTTATATTTTGCAATAAAAATATCTTATGTATACTTATGCACAAGCATTTGTGATATATGGTGCAAATAAGTTATTTATCCGAACATGCCCTTCATTATTTAATTAATGTCATTAATTAAATTATAATTTGAATAATTTATTAAGTTAATTAAAACTGAAGTTCTAGACCAAAAAAAAACTGAAGTTTTTAGGGGGGTTTCTTATAATTTTATGGGTGTTGGTAATTTTTCATCATTAGATCATATGTTACATCGTTTAAAACATGATACAACATTATTTTTTTAGTCTAAAATTTTGATGGAGTGACCCAAGTTGATAAATTTTAAAATGAGAGGATCAATTCCATAAAATAGTGAACATATGAGGTACTAAACTGTAATTAAACCTAAATGATTGCATGATGTATTTTGTTTTAAATAAAAAAAATTATTTAACGTAGCTAGCCAACCATATCTATCTATGATTATATATTTCTAAGAATTTTTTTATTACTAAAGGTAAGAAAACTAGGAAGACATAGACATTCATATATGTTTAAAGGGGGTTGCGTGGCAATATGAGGTTGATTACAGCTAATATGAATCCAGAAGATTACGGTCACACTCACCCGGAAAATGATGCTTGAATCCATGATAGCATTAAATTTGAAGAGTGTGCTCTGTTTAGTTTAACACAAGTGATTAAAATGGATGGCAAAATGTAACCAAATTTCAAAGGGATATATGTACACAAACAACGTAGAGAAATTTTACTAGGTGATGATTTGATAAGAAGAGGGACACGTAGCTAAAGAGACAACAAAGGACGGCACCAAATCCATTTGACTTCATCTGTGTCTGTGTCTTACCCTTAATTTCTATTTATACCACAACAATAAGTTCCATTCATTGAGTTGAGTCTTATACGATACAAATTTTTTTCTCCCTCTCTTATCTCTCTATTTTCTCACTTCTCAAAAACTTCTCCCTCTTTTCAGACATATCATATCCTTTACGCAAACTCATTGACCAATTATTTGTTTAATATTAGCTCAACACTTAACTTCAAAGCCTTCACTTACCATAGAACTATAGCACATACTACCATGGGAAGAGCACCTTGTTTTGAAAAGAATAATGGCCTCAAAAGAGGACCATGGACACAAGAGGAAGACCAAAAACTTATAGATTATATTCAAAAACATGGCTATGGCAACTGGAGATTACTCCCAAAGAATTCTGGTACGTACGTACATACATATATGTCATGAATCTTCAAATTAATTATTTCTACCAAAAAAATCAACATTATTGAAGTAAAATGTTTGGTTATTTTTGTTTGAGTTGCAGGATTACAAAGATGTGGAAAGAGTTGTCGTCTCCGTTGGGCAAACTATCTCCGACCGGATATAAAGAGAGGACGATTCTCTTTTGAAGAAGAAGAAACCATAATTCAGCTGCATAGCATTCTTGGCAACAAGTAATAATTAAGTCTCTTAGTATATAAAATTTTAATATGCACTAGCAGTTAGTATAAATTTTTAATCAATTTAACTACACACATGTGCAACAAATTATATACTACGAGTCAAATACACATTAATTTTCATTATGATTAAGATACTATATACTATAGAATAATAGATATGATTTTTGTGACTAAACTGTATAGTTTTGAATTGTGTAGGTGGTCTTCAATTGCTTCTAGGCTACCAGGAAGAACAGACAATGAAATCAAGAATTATTGGAACACTCACATTAGGAAAAGACTCTTAAGAATGGGAATTGATCCTGTGACACATAATCCACGCCTTGATCTTTTGGACCTATCTTCTATCCTAAATTCATCTCTCTATGTCTCTACCTCATCACAAATGAACATCCAAAGGCTAATTGGTACACAGTCAATAGTGAACCCTGAGATTCTAAAGTTGGCTTCATCACTCTTCTCTTCTCAAAATGGACAAGAGAATCACCAAACTGATCACAACCAACAAATTAGCTCACACTTGGATCAAGAAGCTTGCAACATGTTGAATCCACCTTGTGATAATAATTCAATGCCTTTCACTCAAACACACTTGGTTGAATCCAATGAGAATCTATACTCATCATTTTTACCTGAATATGACTTCCAACAATTAAGTGATTTGCATTGCAATGGAATTGCTTCAAGTAATGTAACAGAGGATTTTGTTCATCAATTACCATGCTATGGCTACTTAGGTTCTGATTATCATGCAAATGATTTAATTATGGACCCTCACATATCAGAAACTTCAAACTTTCATTCCAATAGCAGCAACCAGAATTTCAATTTCGCTTCAGTTCTATCTACACCTTCATCAAGTCCCACACCGTTGAATTCGAATTCGACGAATATCAATGGAAGCAACACTGAAGATGAGACAGAGAGCTATGTTAGCAGCAACATATTTGAATTTCCTATCTCAGATATCTTAGGTGTGAATGAGTTCATGTAATAATGTGGATTAAACAAAAGTTTGATTATTTAATTACTCGCATTGATTTATTTGGCTAGGTAATTATGGATTGATGTTGATACATGTAACATTTTTCTAAAGCTTTATCAATGTTTGATACTTTGACTTTGGTTTATTGAGGCTTTAGCTGTATTAGGAAGTATATGAAAGTCTTCATCATTTTCAAATTATTGAATAATAATTAAAGTTTCTATTATTGCTATGTTACTGTTTGCATATCTGTTTTTCTTTCCTCATTAGATTGGGAAATGGAATTCCTTTGACTAATTGAATTACTTAAACAAAGCAATGAACCAATAATATACATCACTTCAGATCATGAGTATCTTAACAAAACTGGAAATCAACCTATATAAAACTCCAAATTAGTAACACATAAACACACACATGGCTTTCTTTGTCTAATCCATACGCAAATACATTAATTATATATATACTGAAAAACAATCTTTTTAACAAATACATGGTTCACCCCTGTCATGCAAAACGTATACATGTTTCACAACAGGGTGTATGACCATTCTATGTTGGCTAAAACGTGGTTTTGGTCCCTGCAAATATGTCCAGATTTAGTTTTCGTCCCTAGTAATTTTTTTTTTTTTTTGAAAAAGCTCCTTGCAAAATATTTTGTTTTTTAAAATAGTCTCTGGGCCCACCAAAGCGCTGAAGTGGCATGGTTTTGGTCCCTGCAAATATGCCCAGTTTTGGTTTTCGTCCCTGCAAATATGCCCAGTTTTGGTTTTGGTCCCTGCAAATATTACCAGGGACGAAAACCAAAACTGGGCATATTTGCAGGGACCAAAACCATGCCACTTCAGCGCTTTGGTTGGCCCAGAGACTATTTTAAAAAACAAAATATTTTGCAAGGACCTTTTTCAAAAAAAAATTACCAGAGACGAAAACCAAAACTGGACATATTTGCAGGGACCAAAACCACATTTTAACCTTCTATTTAACATAAAGAGCAATTTTTCTATTTATTGATTTGATAGAAGTTTTTATTCTATTTACTTTTTCCTTGGGATGATAATGTTTTAGTTGGGGTTAAATGTATCACGTGGAGAGACAAAAATTGTTTAATATAATAGTTGAGTTATAAAACTCTCTCTTTTAATGAACTATTTTTTTTTAAATGGATTCATTTATGTTCTTATAATGTTAGGATGTCATTCATTATAACTTTATTCAGACCTTATCTTTAATATATGTGAGATTTAGTTTTTCTAATGAAATTTGCCATGCTCAACACTATTTAACTTCCTAACTAATGTAACTAGCTAATATGTAACTAACTTTTATATTTTTAATAAAACTCTCACATAATGTATTGGAACATTGTTTTCATCGAGATTTACTAATTCGGACCGGAGAAAAAACAATGTTCGTTCTCTTCACCCCTACATTTTGATAATTTAGAAGCAGTGTCACTTTTAAGAAATGAAGTCTTTTAGTCCAAGCAAAACAATTAAACAAAAGGAAGATAAAAACAACTCTTTTTTCATTTCATATATAACAAGTGGCTGGAGCACACGTGGACAACTGTCCAAGACACCAGCCTTTTCACGTACTGATAACGTATAAAGTACAATTATTGTCTACAATTTTGCATGGGAGGCTTTGACCAAAAACACTTTATTTTGGATACGTGGCCATGCACCAACGTTGACACCGCAATCTGTGGGGACCTTCATACAAACCAAGATGCTTTTTGCCTTTTTGTATTGAAAATCATGGCGTGTTTCTTGTGCGGTTTTTTCTTTTTGTTTTGATTTTGTCTATGTTTTCTGTTTCTTTTTGGGGGGGTTAGAATTAAATTGGGGTGTGATAGCACTAATTGTGTCAGCAATGAGGGCTCAATAATACAAGAGTGGGGGGTCCAGTATGGCTTACCGGCTGATCCGGTAAATGGGAGTAATAATAATATAGAAAAAAAAAATTAGGCATGAATGAATAATTAGATGACTCAGACCAGCTTCCCATAGTTAAGGAAAGTCTCAAAGTTGAGAGCATATCTAAATTCAGATTCTTGTGATATTTGAGTTAAACCTTCCTTATTGTTGGATCATTTTCAAGGAACACATTTCAAATAAAAAATAATCACAGTTTGGTTCCTTCAATTGTATTTTGCAGGAACTTACGTATCATATACTTTAGCCAATAATAACCCGTGCTACCCACATATGTGAAGCACAGTTGGCATTAGACTGAGCCATGAGTTACCTGTGCTTCTCTCGTATGCTTATAAGGTGTTCAAACTTCGGTTACTGATTCTGCAGGTGCATGCCTGAAACCCCCACTACATATTGTGCATGTAAGCTGGTCGTCATTTTTGCGTCAACAAGGTTTATTTTTTTATTCTTTTAGAGGAACAAGATTTAATAACATTATTATGTACCAAAAGCCGTCATAAGTCCCGTACTCAATAAATGATACCGACAAAATGAATACATTAGGTTGCAATTTTGACACAAACTAAAACTAACACCTGAAAAACAAGCAAAAATATAACAGTAAAATAATAAAACTATTATTGCATAATGAAGTACAAAAGGAAGAAAAGCTCACTAAGACTAATATCTTGTAGTACAAGTCAGTGATGAAGAGTTCATATTAGTGTAGTACACTTAGTTCTATTAGTGTAGTGCAACTTAGATTTGATAGTAAAATCACAAATGTATATATACCTCATGCACTCTATGAATGATCTAATGAGAATTTTCACCATTTCATTCTATTCTTAATAAATACTAACATGGACTTTAGATCTCAAACCAAGTATTGATGGAGTGACTAAAATATAGATGTCATGGTGACTTTGGAGGGGGTTGTCGGGCATTGATGGAGTGATCAATCACATTTTCCTCTTCATCATTTGTGGTTGTGGTTTTTTTGGACACTTAAATATCATGTCTCTCTTTTTATGAAAAATCTCAACGGGAACTGAAGAAAAGACAGATAAAGACAAAAAAAAAAAGTGCCAACAAATGGGATAAGAAGTCACCTACAAAAAAGATACATGAAGCACTGCACATCTAGAACCCTAATAGGGAATAAATCCTAGAAGAGTGGTGCTAGGAAAATTAAAAGAAGGGAATTTTAATGAGAAGAAACATGAAATTTCTCTCTAATTCCGTCGTTAAATTTTGTGATAAGAAATGAATGAGGTATTTTATTTTTTCCGTCACTAATTTTTTGTTTTCTAATAAATTTATGTTTTTACTGGTGGTCGACTCGGACAAGATAATGAGTCAATGGAGTATTACTTAAGTAAAATTGTATATTTATAACAATAGAAATGATATTTGTACAACGAGTTTGTGATAATTTTTGAACAACTTTCTCTCTCATATTCACATTATGTTTTTACTCTTTTTTTTCTTTCTCTTGATTTTGACCAATAAAAAGAGAAAAAAAGAAAGATTGTTACAAAAATTGTCATCAAATAGTTATACAAATATCATTACTCTTATAACAAACATGCAAACAAGCTTGGGCAAGTGGTTGTACGATACCACTTGAACTGACGTGTCTAATATTTGAGACTCGCATATCCAACAATTTTATTTTACAAAATTTGTTAAAGTGAAAGGAGAACATCTCAGTAATTTGATGCTTGAAAATATATTAAATCTCGTCACTTTTTCTTTTTTGAAGAAATATAATCTCATCACTTAAAAGTGAGATGAATATGAAAATAATAAAAAGCATGTAGTCTATAGAATATGTAAAATACAATAACAAATAGTAAATGTAATGTTACATAGATAGTAAAGTAATTATCCACATTTTTTAAAGACAAAACCTAGAACTTACTTTTAAATTTTGATGATTTAATTTTAACTGATGATCTATCACTTATTTATTCCTATTATTTAGTCTATTTTGTAAGTAAATTATTTTAAAATCATGAATATGTAATTAAAAATTAATTAATTTTCAATTAAAAAATTAGAATGAAATGATCTGAATAATTTTTTTTTATCCAATTACACATATGGGTATTCAAAAGCCAAACCAACTTAATAAAAACTACAAACCGAACTAACATAAACCAAAAAGCAAAAGAAAAAAGAAAAAAAAAGTTTGGTTTGGCTGCGTTCAGATCATTTTTTCTCTCAACCGCATCGTTCGGTTTTGTTTGCGATTTTTGTTTTTTCATCCAAACCAAACTGCATACTCACTTAATTATGGATATTAATTAGTAACTTAATCCAAACACTGAGTCCAACCAAACACCTTCACTTCGCATGTTCATTAGTAACACTCAACCCAATATTTATGTTTTTTTAGTTAGACTCTATTTGGAGAACCTTATGTTTATGCTTAACTGTTGCAACCTAGGGTGTGTTTGGTAACACAAATAAGTTAGCTTATAAGCTTGTTTGATAAAATTAGATGTGTTTGGTAACAAGCTTTTTTCATTAGCTTATAGCTTTTTTCCAGATGCTATTTCAAGTAGCTTTTGAGCTTATAGCTTATAGCTTTTGACATTTTCTTCCATTTTTAACCTTTATTTTTATTTTATTATTTTTTAAACAAATGACCACTAAACCCAAGTTATCAAAGTAACTGCCAATTTATTTTTCTTTTCCGGTTTGCCGAACAGCCAAACACTTTCTTTTTTCCTTTTATATATAGATCTTCTTACATTCTATTAGTTTATATATTATTTATAATTTCAAATAAAACTATATAATTTTCAAAAAATAAAAAGATATACTATATAAAAGTTCTTTTAATATATATATATATATATTATATCAAAGTTAAAACGTTTAATTACAGAAAAATCACAATTTAATTTATATACCACATTTACCATTTTAAAGATGAAATTAATTAAAATATTTAAAAATAAATATATTAAGTAAAATTGTTTATAAACAAAATAATAAATAAAATAGATATGTACTTTTATGTCATTTTATATTTATCAGTCACTTCAACAACTAATTTTACCAAACACATTAATTTTAATAAGCGAGCTTTTTCAGCTATAAGCTATAAGCTATCAGTCATCAGCTATCAGCTAGCTTTTCAGCTATCAGCTAGCTTATTAGCTATCAGCTAGCTTATAGCTTATTTTTACCAAACACACCCCTAGTTAATTGTTGCAGATTTTGTAATTGAAGTTAATTGTTAATTGTCGCACATTTTGTTTATGCACCATAATGGTATTTGAAGTTAATTGTCAATTGTTACAATTTAGTTAATGGTTGCAACTAATATAATCAAAATTGTAGGCAAACAATTTTTTTAATAATTATGTGTTTTCTAGCAAAAAATCGAATCAACCCAAACCACGTTGGTTTGGTTCGATTTTTTTTAACAGTCAATCGAACAAAATTACATGTTTTTTATCTTGCGATTTGAATGATTTTAGCCTCAAAACCGAACCAAATTACACCGCAAACACCTCTAATATCATTTGTCGTGGTTATATATGACTCAATAAATGTGTAAGACTTTTTATATTAATTAAGTATACAAATTAAACTCAACAAACAAATAAACTTTTTTTTGAAAGAACAAACAGAAAAAATTTATCACTAATAAACTTTTTTTTTAAAGATTATCAATAATAAGCTTAGAATGTGAAAATAAGCATAGGTTAAGATCATACGCGTTTAAACGACCACACACAGAAACGACCAAACGAGAGAGGCATCTCATAATGTTATGTGACACTATCATTTACTTTCTGTATCAACCGTCCAAAGAAAAAGCTGTGTCTTAGCTTTTGAAAGCAAACTTAAAAGCTGGTTTATGTCATGTCTTGCTTGACTTTTTTTTTTCTTTCCTTAAACCTCTAAATATTTAGAGACAGAAGGATCCTATTAATACAATTTTCGATCAAAAAAGTATGTATAGTCTGATAGTCTCCCGAACGATTTATCTTTAACTAATACAAAACATTAATCATTTGAAAAATCATTGCATGAGCTCCCTCGCTTACCAGCCTGCATTTTTGCCCATGTTTTTCGTGGTCTGGTTTTGTGTCTTCTTTGGGAGGACAAAAGCTACATTTAGTTTTCAAAAATTAATGTATACTTCTAAGTTCAAACCTAATTTCCATATAACAATCAAAGTAACACATACTACTAAACTAGACACAAAATGGTATGTGTAATCAAACACGGCCTAACTTTTGTGGGAAAAAAGGCTCTTGCTAAAAAAATCAAAACTACAAGAAATTAATTACCTCAATGAAACACTAGCAAGCAAAGTTAGTTATTATTATAAGAATAAAGATGAACACAAAGGTATTCTTAAAGTTTGGTTTGGTATATATCCATCATCTAATTATGTCATATTTTTGTATTAATTTATTTTTGAAAAAATCAAATCAAATTTTAAATGAGTTTTATATACGAATACTGAATACCCAACTACACGTATTTAAGAATTTAGCAAAAATAAATGACTGTTCATGATAAACCAATTGAGGTCTGTTGTTACACTCTATATTAGCTAAAACATCCATGTCTTTCTTCACGGTATGAATGAATGACACGCATTGATTTCTCAATCCATTTCCATTAGTCTTCTAATATGTTCATTATTAACATAAAACTTGAAACTTGAGAATCAACATGCAGCTCCACTGCCTCGTAGCCTCTGACCCTTAGCTCAAAAGTACAACCCAATGAATGGATCAAACTCATACTAACTTTATTTTATACTAATTCATTTGAAAAATGAAAAATAAGTATATTAAAGAGGTTTGATAGCTCAACTTATCTGAATTAATGGTTAAAGAAGTTAATGTGTTAAAAGATTAGGGTTCAAGTCCAAACTTAAATAAATGAAATTAAATAAATAAATAAACGAAATAAAAAATGTAACAAATATTAATTTTCCTTTTATTAATTTTGCCACTAAATAAATAGTGTGGATTTTCCTTCAAAAAAACAGTTTGGATTTCTTAAGTCATTATACTCCGAATCTCTATTTTTTTTTCCATTTTATAATTCCAAATCACTATATATTTTTGTTGTCAAGTAGTCTAGTGGCTAGAATTCACCTTTATGGTGAATAAGTGTGGTGTATGAGGTTCGAACCCTGACCCCTGCATATTACAATGCATTGTCTCTGTCAACTGAACTATGCTTATAAAACAATCGCTATATATTTTTATAACTGGATAATTATTTACATCAACTTGAGATGATTTTTTTCTGTGGTCAAAAATACTTCTAAACAAACTTCCTTAATTTTGGGAAATTAAATTAAATTAAACTATTTTTATATATGTACATTTAACATAAGATTTTGAGTTGGTATATATAAAAAAAAGTTTTTAAGTTAAAATCAGATGTTATACATTGTTGGTATCATTGAAAAATATCTACACTATTTGTTACAATTTAACGGTCACAACCCACAAACATCTATTTTTTAGAGACGCAAACATATACACTTATACATTTTTTTGAGGGAAATATATATATATATATATATATATATATATATATATATAAATACATATATACACACAAATCAAATAAATAAATAATTTAAATAAAATATAAAAATATTGCTTACAATCTATATATGCTAGGGAAATAAACAAAAAACGAAAAAGACAAGTACACTGACTATACGAGAGTGTTCGTCCAAACAATAATGTATTTTTTTTTCTTTTTTTACAAAAGTTATCGTTTTTCTTAAACTTTGAAGAATAATAATATATTAAATATCACTTAGGTTGTGATTGTGAAGGAGTAAAACTTAATTTTTCATCAAAGTTTGACTTAAATAGAGTGCACCTAATACGCACCAAAGCATATTCCCAGTAGATAACATGACCATTAGTACAAAAGTCAAAAGAAATAATATCCGGTGCACATATATGTTTTATGCTACGATTGATAAAAACATACTGCTAGTCCTTAAAATTTCACCAAACCACATACTAAAATGCTTTGGGTGTATATAATATATATCTCGATCGGTATCCATTTTAAGATATGACAAACGAAAATGATATAATATCATAATTCAAAGTTCAAGGCCAATTGTTAACCTCAAACAAAAGAGTGACTTTAACAGAAAAATACACTTAAACTTTCGGCGGAGATATGTCAAAGTGAAATTGGTTTTTGGAACCACTGCTGTTGTAATCCAGCGATTAGTTCATAAGAGTACGATCATTCCAAATAATGAGTTTAATGATGTGATTGATCCATTGATAAACTTGTTTTGATTGGTTAAATATTGAGGGCAGTTAAACTCGTAATGGTCATAGATGACCTCCAATATATGCAAACTCTAAATTACAGTAGATCAATTTTAAAAACAAAAATGTTTAATGGCACGACATGATTGTGGTCGAATCCACAAGACATGTAATCCACCAAGAGATTGTTTCAGATTTTCAAAATTATTTTAATTAATTAAATTTAATTTAAACTTGCAAACATTTTTGTGGTTAAAGACAAAGATGATTAATTTCATTTTCAGTTATCATGATTGGTGGCAAAATCCCTTAGCTTGCATGTGATTCAGAAAAATAGAGAAGAAATGTTTATCCTTAGAAAGGATTAAGATGTGCAAATTTCTCTCCCGAATTCCAAATTTCCAATGTGTAGGAGAAAACAATTATGTGTAAGGTTGGTTAGCAACCTGTGAGGAGAGAGGGTGAGATATAGCAAACAATTATAGGCATTGATGAATAGAGTAACGAAAAAAGGTATTGCATTGAGAGGATTGGTTCCCTTGAGAGATAAATGAAAATGTGTTACGCTTGAGTAGGGGTGACAACTTAGTCTACCAAATCCATATTCATCCAATCCATCCACCATAAAATTCATCCAATCCATCATCCAAACAAAATTTTTGTTAATGGATTGGTTTTGGATCCAACCATTTAGAACAATAGATAGATTTGATACATCCACCTTATTTTAAAAGTCCAATGAATTATTTTTTTTTTTTAAAACAAATCCATTGGATCATTTTAAATAATAAAAACACATTAATTTAAAAAAATAAAAATAACTTATTTACAAAAAATATTATAAAAAAACTGAAACAATTGAAAAAAAAATGAAAGAAAAAAAATTAATTTTTTTAATATTAAAATATTATTTATTTAATATATTATTAATATTTAATATTATTTTAACATTGACGGTGGTCAACGCCGGAGAACCACCGGTCAACGCCGGAGGTCCGCCGTGAACCACTGCCACCGCTGTAATCTTGCCGGAGCTCCGGTCAACCGCCACCGTGATTCGCCGGAGCACCACTGTGGTCAACGGTGGTCAACGACGGTCAACGCCTGTGGTGGTCGGTCAACAGCTGTGCACCACCACCTATTATTATATATTTAATTTTGTTTGGGCTGAGACAAAAATCAAGTTTGGGCTTGATAATAAAATCTGTTTTGGGCTTAGACATAGATAAATAGATTGGATATTTTTACTTTTGGCACCAATTAATTAACTAAATATTTATGAAATACTAATTAAATAAATAACACATTTTATTTGATGGATCGGATTGGATGGTCAATATACTTAATGGATGGATTGGATGGTCAATATACTTAATGGATGGATCAGATGGTTTTTTTTCAACAAAAAAAGTAGTGGATTGTAATGGATTAATGGATTTCTTTTGATCCATCCATTAGGATCTAAATCCATATCCATCAAATCCATCCATTTTGCCACCCCTACGCTTGAGGAATAGAAAGAGGGATGAATTTGGAGAGTGACATATAAGTTTTTGGGTTAACAATGTTTTATTTCTGTAATATAGGTCAGTTTCGGTTTACGCTTTGTAAAAAAAAAATTAGATTTCATTCTTGTAATTTGAAGATTTTTTGTTTTGGACCTTCATGAATTTTGACCGTACAAAATCGATGATATGACAGTGGGGTAAACCGAAAATTTGCTCAAATTACAGGGGGTGAAAGTACCATAAATTTTGTAATTTGATATCATGAAGGTCCAAAAACAAAGAGTCTTCAAATTACAAGGATAAAATCTAAAAAAAATAAAATACATAGGGTAACCCGGAAATGGCCTATATTACAAGGGGGTAAAACACTATTAACCCTAAAATTTTTTGATGAGGTGGAATGAAATAGATTAGGTAGAGCAAAAGTAATGAGATGTCAATAAGATACCTTAGGGTCAGAATTAATAATAATAATAGATTTGATTCTATCCCAACTTGTATTATGACTTTTTTTTTGTAACTTTTCGGTTTGCGAGGAAAGGGTCTGGTAATTCAGAGTTCACTTGGGAGGTAAGTGTCTTACCAAAAAAATTTCAACCTAAAAATCAAGTTCTGATTCTCTTAAACAATTCGTCTTTTGGTGGAGTACATTAACATGTATTATGTCTTTGTTATTCAATGAAATGAGCTAGTTTTGTTGCTTAAAAAAAGATCTATACCATAAAAAAAAGATTATTTTTTTACCCAATCAAAAATATCTTTAATTTTGTAGATAGACAAAATTGTAAATAACCATTGAAACTCACACACACAAGTGGAGAGTCCGGAGTTCAAATTCGCTCACAACATCCAACCTAGCATTACAACATTTTTGTGAGTTGAGCTATGATTTGTGGACAAAATATCTTCCTTTTTGGAAAAATCTAAAATATCTTTTCAAATCTTATAAATCTGCAAATACATATAAAAAAAAATCATATTTTCTGATCATGAAGAAAGGACAAAAAAAAAACTACAGTTTTAGGTGAGTAACTCCAGGAGCATCGGTAAGAAGGGAATGATACAATTGAGGAGGGAAAACTATCCAAGACTTCAGAGCATCCGAAGAATAAGCATTATGCCTAGCAAGCCAATTGCACACTCGTTGCCTTGATTGAAAGTATGATGAAAATTAACAGGCTAATCTCGATGATGAAGCTGGACAATCTAACTAATCAAAGGAGCATAAGGATGATGAGGTTGGACATCCAACATGATTAGATCAAGAGTCATCCTATAATCTGATTCAAGAATAATGTTCCTTTGCCCCACATTATACACAATACAAAGGCCGTGAAAAATGACATACAATTCAACTGCCAAGCAAGAAGTAATACCACATAAACCAGAGAAACCCAACAACCAATCACCATTATTGTTCCTTATCAGACCTCCAAAACCTGATCTTTCGGGATTAGAAAGAGAACTACCGTCAACATTAACTTTGATGATATTATCCAAAGGAGGAATCCATTGAACCTGTCTAATGGGCTTGTGAGTAACATCCTTGGATAGATGCAACAACACATCCGAATGAAGAGAATAAATATGACTCAGACAAATCAAATTTACCCAATTATTTCCATTAAAACCTTATGATTTTGGGATTTCCATAAGACCCAACATGTTATAATGAAAATATTACCACTAGGAGCAAGGGCATGATGTTTGAACGACCAAGTGAAATTCTGAGAATTGACATTTGTATCTCTGTTGAACTACAAGGCATCCCAGATCACCAATGAGAGTGGACAATCTCTAAAGGCGTGAATAAGCGACTGAATAATAGTTCCACATCTCTTGCATGATGAATATGAGGTTAAATGTCTACCAGCCCGAAAGGAGTTCGTTGGAAGGTTACCATGCATAGACAACCAGATAAAATGCTTCAGGTTCTCTCGGAGGTTTAGCCTCCAAATCCATTGCCAAGTCTATTGTTGACTCTGACCTACAAAAGAAAGAGAGTTTGAAGTCAACCACTGATAACTGCTCTTAACAGAGTAAATACATGATGGGGAATGAGTCCAAATCTTAATGTTCTGGGAAGACTCATCGATGAAGATACTTTGAATTTGGAGTTTAATATTGAGAGGTATCTGAGTTATGAGATGAGAGAAGTTCCAGTGGTCATGATGGTAAATGTCCTTCTTTCTCAAATTAGTTTCACTAATATGGACATAAGGAACATAATTACAAAGATAATCATCCTCCAACCATTTGTCATTCCAACGAGAAACCTCTCCTTTTCCAATTCTAGTCTTAAAACCATATTTCAAAACTTCAACTGTCTTGGTAATAACCTTCCAAATGCAAGAAGAGTTTGGATAATCTGACGCCTCTAAAATATAGATACCTTGAAGATACTTAGAAAATATAACATTGACCCACAACTTATCCGGGTTATGGAGCAATTCCCAAACATGTTTGTCAATAGTAGATATATTCAAAGAACGAGTTGTTCGAATTCCAAGACCCTTATAGCCTTAAGTTGTACAATCAGCTTCCAATTCACCCAATAACTATGCTTCCTTCCCCAAATAATTGTCAGATAAATCCATCTATTAGTTACACACCCCTTCATGAATCCATAAATTATGCATATAGTAGGTAGGAAGAGCAGAGACCACAAATTGGGCCAATGTCACCCTCCTTGTTCGGCTAAGGAGTCTAGACTTCCATGATATAAGCAAAATCAACATTTTTCATCCTACGAGATAACATAGTAAGATACTTGCCTAACTAAGTATGATGAGTACAATGAAGAATAGAATCGAAATCATTCACTTTGTTTTGGAGATATTAGCATAAGACATTATTTTTTTTTTTACTCAACATTAGCTAAAGACATGAATCTAAACTTTTGAATATTAACTTTTGGGGTCCATAAGCATGACAAAAATCTCCAACACCTCTTTCACTATTTTGGCTTGAGAGGATTTATATAAAAAAATTCATATAAATCAATCAAAACACATCACAAAATCTTAATTAAAATATTGTAAAAAAAATCTATTTTATTTTACAAGAAAAAAAAATAAAAAATCTTATGAATCGGTTGATACTCTTTTTTTTTTTTAAATAAAATACGAGTTTGTATTTTTAAATCCTAACAATCGAAGGTGTTGAAATATAGTTATAGTTATAGTTGTTTAGGGTTTGTGTTTGTGATTGCCGCCTCTTGTTTCAATTGCGCCAAGTATATTGGATTGGATTGGATCATCTTCACATTCACATTGCTATTCACATCCTTCAATTTCTTCTTCTGCCGCGTTGCTTTCATCGCCTTCAACTCCACCACCCAACCAGCATGTTCTTCTGCTTTTCAGGTTTTTTCTCCCTCAATTTTTGTTTTATTTTCAACGTGCCCATTACGTTGATTCAACTAAAGATTGAATTTTTATTGATTTTGAGGTATTTAGAGGAAAAGGGTGTGAATGAAATAGGTGATTTGATTCCCTAAGCAATTTATAATGTAGGATGGGTTTGGTTTTTGTTGCATGTTTAGATTAGTTGAATTTCCTCAATGATGTTTTCTCTTGTTTGTTGCTATAATTGATTACTATGGCCTTGTTTGGATAAACAAATTAATTTGTAGTTTACAGCATAAGTGCTTAAGAATAAGCTATTTTTACTACACAAGATAAAATAAAGGCAATTTTTTTCGTCTAAGTTATAAGTCGTTTTCATCAGCTATCGTGGAGAACTTAAGGGTCCGTTTGGATTGACATACTTTTGAGCTTATGAAAAATAGCTTATGCAGATAAATAAGCTTTTATTTAATTCATAAATTCTTGTAAAAAAATGTTAATTCATAAGTTCTCACTAACTAAAATCGTATCTTCATAAGCTTTTTTTTCACAAACTACTTTGACAAGCTTATGAACAATACATAAAAGCTTATTTATTTGCACTGTTTTGCATAAGCTCAAAAATAATCCAATACAAACGGACCCTTATGAAAATACTATGAAAACCTCCGCTTATTTTGTTGTCTTCTGTTGCTTATTTCCACCCTTTTTATAACTGCCAAGCTCCCTTAGCTTACTTGTTTCACTGTAATGTACTGACTACTGAACCAAAAGAAAGTTTCTGAACTTCGTCTCCAACATGAACCATGGTTGTGCTTGTTTGGGTTTGTGTCATGGCGTCATGGTGGTGATTCCTCTGTGACTTGCTAGTTGACACAAAAGGAAAGGCAATATCTAACCAAATTAAGTTCCCTTTAAGGCATTGTAGTGAATGTAAGATTGTTTATTACTCCCTCTAATCCTTTTTATAAGAAACAAATAATTGATTCACCAAGACCAACAACAACAACAACAACCAAGCCTTTTCCCACTAAGTGGGGTCGGCTACATGGATCAAATTACACCATAATGTTCTATCATTCACCAAGACAAATGAAAAACATTTAAAAGTTATGTTATAAATTTAAGCTTTACTAGTATTGAGAATATGTGTAATGCACAGGAAGAAAATCATTGAAAGAATATAAGTTACAATTTACATTTTTTTTGTGTTCAGCTATTGAGCAACAACAACATTTGGATTATCCATTTTAGAATATTAAATTCATTCATGGCATTTGGATTATCCATTTTACAATATTAAATTCATTCAAGACTGAATACATCCACGTGCATGGGGAAAATACTTCTGAAAATGGGTCTATATTTCTTATAAATAGGACCAAAAGAATAGACCCAATTATTTCTTAGAAAAAGTCCTGAAGGGAGTATTAGTGTTTCAGGCATACTATTATATTGAAATCCTTCACACAAATAAAACATTCCTTACATAAGGACATACACTAGCTGCTTCAAAGGTCGCCCAACATACTTTTAGGTCTAAAGGCATCTTTGTGATGGAGATTTTTTTAAAGCTAATAACAAACAAATCAGAATCCTTTTTTGGCCAAATAATGTTTAAGTGAGAGATTAATTGAGAAATATTAGGCCTTTTTATTTCTAGTTAAGAGTTATTTATTTTTTTAATTTGAGGCCCAAAGCAAGGGCTTTGGCAACCTCCCCCTTGGGCCGGTTGTGGCTCCAACACAAATTTCCCATACCATTTCAGATTTGTGTCTAGTTTCTTATCAAAGCAGTACTCTTGAAATATCTATTTTTTCAATTTTCTGCTGACTTATCACCTATAATATTTTCCAAAAAGGTTAATATCATAATCGTAAATTTTGGTTTGATCATCAAACTGTTAAGGAGACTAGTTTACTAGACTACTAAAAAATTTCAGGAGATTATAGCTATCCTTGGGTTGGACAAATAATCTTATGAGGGTCGCTAAACCGTAGCAAGACCTGAAAATTTGAAATTTTTTTATCACAGCCATTTGATTGTTAGGCAGATAAGTCATCCAAACAAATCAATTATTTTTTCAGTTTTTACATGATTAAATTGATTCCGTTGAAAATAAAATAGCATATTCAAGAAAACTGATTCGGGACCAAACCGCTAAATTTCTATGCATACTAGCCAAAGTAATTTGAGCATTATGTGCACTGAATTACAATTCTCTTCCTCTCCATGTAAAAGTTAGTGGTATTTTATTTTCTTTATTTGCAACTCTTTTTGTTGCAGTAGTAATTTTTTTACTAAATATATATAAATCTTGTCCCTTTACCTACTTGTCCTGTAATTTATCGCCAGGTGGTGACGCGTTTGAAACTTGCCGCTCCTGTACTGAAAAGTAAAAGATGAATTTCAGCGCAATTTATATAGCACCTAGTGCATTGTCCCCACATTAAAGCCAAATGATTTCTTGCTCGAGGGGGCGTGTTCGGGATATAAAATGAATCTCATTCCATCCTTAACAGCTTTAACTTAATTCTGTTTGTTACGACCCTCAAAATCTTACTAGGTTGCCAGTGATCTCCTCAGATTTGCATCTACACATTAGTACGTCTACAACCTTTCTTCACCTTCTCCAAATCTTCTCTCGAGTCTTTCATACCGCTATCGTCGTCGTCATCATCGAATTTCATCTGCTTCAGCCTTCGTGCTCGAATGGACAAGTAATGCTTTAATTGAGTAATCTTTTCATATTTATAAAAATATTTATCAAATATTCTCTCTTGTAAATTAAGGTAAGTAAGTCACTGACAATTTATTAGAGATGAAACTGATAAATTTGGATATTGGAAGCTAGGAAAGAGTTAATTTACGAGAGATTTCACGACATTTTTTTTTTCAAATGTTTCTTTGGACACAATAAATTTGATTTTGCCTTGGTGATAGTTTGTGGCACTGCATTACAGAATGAGGGTTCATATTAAAAGTATTGTATACAGATATATGGATAACCTCTACTGATATGGAGTCTGACTATGAATAATTGCTAGTAAATTTTGTGGGTATGGATACTTTAGTTCCCAACTCTATTCATACCGCAAAATATATTCATTATGTTTTATATTTAAAATTGATTTTTTTTTTGAATTATTTCATTATTAAGTCAAGTAGTTCTGTTTCTAATGTTTAATATTTATTAATTGGATGATCTTTGAATATTTTTCAATTGATAATCTTTTTAGCGAATCCTTTTTTCTTTTTTTTTTCTGTTAACTTTTAACTGTTAACGTTCGTATTACAATTGCAGTCATGTTTTACCTGTTTGTCAAACAAATGCATTACGGTAGACTATATCCAAGTTTAACTAAAGTTCAGTTAACTAGTTCAGATACAGTGCCCAGGAGGTAAGGGTATGGATAGTAAAGTCGCTATGTGCGAGTATGGAGGCAAATGCTATAGTACCGTACCAATTGTCGCTCATACTTAAACTTAATAAACAACTCCACTACTTAGTTGAGGAGGGTATTTATTTTTTAAATCGAGTTCTAAGCCACTTTATGCCTTTGAAGGAATTGTGACATTCGTCATACTGATGCAAAATGTAATGCATGTGTATGCCTTTTGCTGCAAGTAGAATTTGAAAGAAGCGGTTGTCGTGTGCTTGTTGATAGTGTTGTAATTAACATAATTTTTGGTTGTCAGGTTTTTTATGCTTGGAAACATTGGGAGGGCTGCCGAATCTATTCTTAGAATCCATAAAAGCAGATATCTGGGTGTGAGCAGAAATGCAGGTTTGGTCTCAGTTGCACCGAATATCAACCGATGCAGGACGTATATGCAGTATAAGTTTCTCCAGTGAAGGATGTAGTTCAATCATGTGGCGAGGAGCTAGAGAAAACTTTCACAAAGGCCGTTCTTTTTGGAACTTCACTGCATTCTCAGCAAAAAATATTACAGCACGTAATTCTCAAATTGCTTGGAAATTGCTGCATAAAATATATTCTTCCAATGGTTATAGTGGATCTACCTCTGTAAATATGATTGCTCAAGCAGTGAGCCTGGCTTTGGCTCGTTCTTGTTTTCTGGTTCCTAGTATTTTTGCATTTGCATGTGGAGAGCTAGCATTGGCTCAGCAAAATCAGTCACATGCAGGGAGTTACCCTTCAGCAAATGCTTTGTGTATGAGTGCACAAGATGGATACAGTTACATGTTTGCATTTGCATTTGTTGTGGTAGAAGGCCTGGTCTTGTTAGGGAGAGCTATATATCTAGCAATATTATTCTCTCCAAGCATACTGATGGCACCACTTGCAGATTATTTTGGACCCGAGTTCAGGAAAGTGTGGCTCCGGGTTGTTCATCGTACACTAGAAAGAGCAGGTCCGGCATTCATAAAATGGGGTCAGTGGGCGGCTACACGACCTGATCTATTTCCTCAAGATATATGTACTAAGCTTGCAGAACTTCATTCCAAAGCCCCTGAGCATAGTTTTAGCTACACAAAGAAAACTATAGAAAGCGCATTTGGTCGTAAAATTTCTGAAATTTTTGAGAATTTTGAAGAATTGCCTGTTGCATCTGGAAGTATTGCCCAAGTGCATCGTGCTTCTTTAAAATATCGTTACCCTGGTCAGCAAGCAAAGCCCATGTTAGTTGCAGTGAAGGTCAGACATCCTGGTGTGGGAGAATCTATCAGAAGGGATTTTGCTATTATTAATTTTGTGGCAAAATCTTCAAAGTTCATCCCTGCACTTAATTGGTTAAGGTTGGACGAAAGTGTTCAGCAATTTGCAGTTTTCATGATGTCTCAAGTTGACCTTGCAAGGGAAGCTGCTCATTTGAACCGCTTTATTTACAATTTCCGTCAATGGAGGGACGTGTCTTTCCCTAAGCCTGTTTATCCACTTGTGCATCCCGCTGTTTTGGTGGAAACATATGAAAATGGAGAAAGTGTCTCGCATTATGTTGATGAGCTTCAAGGACATGAAGGGATCAAAAGTGCTCTTGCTCACATTGGTAGTAATGCACTTTTGAAGATGCTTCTGGTAAGATATCATCTATTTACAGTTTTCCTTTCTGGTTATATATATATTGTGGTTGGTGACAGAGCTGCTATTTAATACTTCTTTTTATTAGCATTCTTTGTGTGTTGTGTCATTAAGGAAAATTCATGATAGCTAATGTGCCCTGAAATGAAGTTAATATGGAGTAGATATATATATATATATATATATATATATATATATATATATATATATATATATATATATATATATATAGCTATTGTTAGTAGTGGCAGAGCCAAGACCCTAGACTTAGTAGGGACAAGTATTCATTTTTTTCCTACTTAACCAAGTTTGTTTGATCAACAAATTCACCCCTGAAATTTGAAGTGACGAAGAATTAAGTACTTATTTGTAATGTCTTGTTAGTCTGGTACAAAAAACAAAATGGACCACGGTTTTTATTACAATACTTATAGTTTATATTTGTCCTATACATTTTTCTACACTACGAACCCACTGGATAATCAAGTTCTATTCCATTAAATATGTATCTCTTTTTAATTTCCATTGTTAGTCAAAGGTTATTTGACTTGTGTGTTATCTTATCTTGTGTTTGTTTTTAATATAAGAAAATTATCCTGTTAATATTTTGCCAACAATTATGAACCATGCTCTGTAGTTTATAACGCCTTCCTCGTACTTAGACTTTATGAGGATATCTTGTCATCTATTATAGTACTTGTTAGATACAGCTCACCTAATAACTTTAGTTTTCGGAACAGTGGGTCCTTGACAAGGTATTAGAGCCTTTATGACCAAGTGGTCAAGAATTCAATCCTTATGAAATCCAATCTTGTAAATAAAAAATTAAATTTCAGCATAAGGTGAGATGGGTATATTCACTGCCCATATTTTAAGCCCCAAAGGGCTCTTGCATGAGGGAGTGTGCTAGATATAAACCATTCGCAAACATTCAAGCAACTTAAGTCAGTAGGATTGGTTCTTGACAGTACTCATTTCTCTTTTATTTCATAAATTTTCTTTCATCCAAAAAGTTTGCTGGGCCTTTTTGATGGCTTCAAACTTGAATGCCATACAATTGTGTAGCTTCCAAAACACTGACACGTCTTCTTTCAGGTAGACAACTTCATTCATGCAGACATGCATCCTGGAAATATTCTTGTTCGAGTGTCCTCAGAGCAAGGCTCGCAAACCGTTCTTCAAATCAAAGCCTCATGTAATTTTCCTCGATGTAGGCATGACAGCTGAACTCTCTGGTAGCGATCGGGTAAATTTAGTGGAGTTTTTCAAAGCTGTTGCCCTGCAGAGATGGTCGGACCGCTGCTGAGTGCACACTCAGGTTGTCAAAGCAACAGAATTGCCCTGATCCGAAGGCTTATATTGAGGTAATTTAGTTATTATGTATATTAGCCTATGGTTGGATGAGTTTTACATGAAGGTACAAGTTTTATTTTATCACTTGTATATGTATATATGAAGGCCAACTCGGTGCACTAAAGCTCCCACATACGCAGGGTCCGGGAAGGGGTCCCATCCATCTGGTGTATTGTACGCAGTCTTACCCTAGTTTTTACACAAGAGGCTGTTTCCAGGACTTGAACCCGTGTACCTTTTAGTCACATGACAACAACTTTACCAGTTCCTTATATATATGCATGTATGTATGTATGTACACTGAAAGTGTATCGTGTATTTATGCGAGAGCATGCTCGTGAGATAATTTAATCCCAACCATAGACAATCATAACCGATGATCAGGATTAAATTTAAGGAAAATAATCACGAGTTCTCTTCTTCTTGACCATCTACTGATATCTTTTGAATCACGTGGGACCCTCACCTATTGCACCCACTCTAAAGCTTATATTTGTAGTTTTATAAAGTTGCGTCCAAAACGTGTATTGGAATGGGAGAATTTGTGCCGCACCACATATCTAAACGGATACTATTTGTGATTGTATGGTCTATTAATTCCTCACCTTTCACATGCTTTAACCTTATTACCCACCACCCACACACAAACACAATAGAATTTTTGGCATCTACTTTCAATGTTATGTGCATACCAATACAATCAATAACGCTACTGGGCGATCTTGATGGTAGACCCTGCATACGGATCCATTTCACTTTGATAAATTTTTGGTTAGCCATTGTCATTGGCCTTTTATAGACTGCTTCATTTACAAATGTTGTTTTTTCTTATTTAAGCTCACTCGCTTTGAACTCCTTGGTTAGGATCGTGAGTCATTTTATACATTTGGTTTCCTCTTGTTTTTCTAAACAGGAAGTGGAAAAGGCATTTACCTTTTGGGGAACTCGAGAAGGTGACGCGGTTCACCCTGCCGAGTGCATGGAGCAATTACTTGAGAAAGTTAGGCGCCATAGAGTTAATATTGATGGCAATGTTTGTACTGTCATGGTGACCACCTTGGTTTTGGAGGTAATTCTTTGTTACATTACCACTGTAACAGAGTTTATGTTTATTTTGTGATTGACATGCATGGAAAATAATGATGAAAGGCTGAAAGCATAAATTAGATGTTAGAATGTTTTCTTTTCACATGCACCAAACCATCTACATTGGTAATTATTAATAGCTGTTGTACTTGTGACTGACATTGATGCATTGGTGAATATATAATTTGTAGGGTTGGCAGCGCAAGCTTGATCCCGGGTATAATGTGATGGAGACACTGCAGACATTGCTGCTTAGAGCTGACTGGGCAAAGTCTTTTGCTTACACAATTGAGAGTCTGATGGCCCCTTGAGGAGGTTTCTCTCTTTATTGAGGCTACTTAGAAACAATTTTGATATGTACTGAATAACTGAGGGCATTTTCCCCTTCTTTTTGTTGTCTCTTATTGAGAGACTCATACCCTGTAATTATCTTTGTTAACTTCCAACAGTTTTTACTGTGTGCTTGAGCACCACAGTTTACAAGAAAAGGTTGATAAAGAGATTCATTATTTGTGTCCATTATACTGATGTGACAAAGGAAAGCTAATAATAATTAATCTTTGGGGATTGTATGCTCAACTGATACGTATACCCTGTTTAACAGTGAATTTATTTTCCAACATGATGACTATTGCTGGTTGAAACAGAATTCTGGTTGAGATAGATGATAAGGTATGAAGCAGATTGCGTTATATTTAAATGTTTGCTAGCAAACTGCAATACTACACAACTAACGTAGAATAGAATCACGAATGACAATGTCCAATAAACTTAGGAAATGTTTGGTTTTTTTGGATATAAACTAGGTCTCTTCTCATATAATTATAGAGATTAATCTCTTGTGCTGAGTAGAATAGAATCATGAGTAATAAAACTCTATAACAAGTTTTAACGCCACTATATTCTTAGAGTTTTAGGTTTGAAGTTGAGAACACTAGATACGTTTTTTTTTTTACAGAACACTAAATAAGTTGCAAGAAATTTATGTCATTTCATTTAAACACTCTTAAATGAGAAATGTTGGATTTATTGAGACAATTTTTAATTATAAAATGATGCCACGGTTTTAAAGATTTTAATAAAAGCAGAAAGAAGTAAAAAAAAAAATTAACAGAAAATGCGTTTTACCATTTAGTGACATCTTATTTTAACTTCTTCATATTCTTTGATCGTGATGCTTTAATTTATCGATTTTATGAGAGGTTTGATAGAAAGATCACATAATTTGGGCGTTGCAACTCATCGTTAGAACTTAGAAACATGCAAAACTGCAGTGGTTCTGTGCGTCAAAATATCGATTTTATGGATGTCTCAAGTTGACCTTGCAAGGGAAGCTTCTTATTTGAACCGCTTCATAAAATTATCTTTCGAAATTTTTTTACATAAAATTAAGTAAGCAGCCCAAATACATGGAATATTATAAGTGTATTATTAGTATTTTTGTTACTTTATAATAGTAATAATCATTCCTAAAAAATTGTAATACTCATGAAATTAATCAAAATGAAAAATATCAAGCATCATTTACAGGGAGAGGAAGAAAAACAATTACGAGGTCTATAAAACTGACAGCAAATGAATTTTTTAGAGATAATAAAAAAATTACATTCTGCTCTAATCTCTTGCATTTAGAACTAGTGCAAAGATAATCAAATTACATTCTGCTCTCACTCTTTATATTATCAATTTTTTCTTCAAGTAAACAACTGAAGAAAGATATATACCAAATATATTTATTTCAGATTCAGGGGAGGCATAAACATCATACAGTACAAAAAAGGATAGAGACCGAGATTAATCCATTTATAAGTACCTTCCAGATCTTAATGAGTTTGAGCATTAATATACAAAGGGAAGATAAGGTAAGAAGGTTGAGACATGAGGACTTCAGTCTAGAGGCATGCACGTTTAGTTTAGCTGGTACAATCATGTTTTGCATGTAAGCTGGCGTATTTCGTCAATTGCTGTGCTAATGCTATGTAGCGCCATTTTCTTCACCTATTTTGAAAACGCAGATAAAAGCAAGCCTTGTCAATTCTATATACAACTACAAGAATAATGTGAATTGGTAAACAATATTGTTACAAAAATTACCTCCAGCATCTCTACTTTTGCATTATGGTCTGCAGGTAACCGTCTGACCTCGTCAATCAACTGGATACATTCGGCAACATTTTCAGGGGACACAAACTCCAATACCGCATGGACACAACACTGCAGATCAACGTTTGTGCATTTTCAAATTTTAGAGCATATTAACGGGCTACATAGACCAATATTAAGATAACGATGTATCGTTATTAGTGTAAATCATGATATTGGTAGTTAAATATAATCATTTGCAAAAGGAATTTTCGAAATGTAAAAACAAAGTTTGTTTTTTCAAACTAACTAGAGAGAAATAGTTTTCATCTTAAAGCACAAGACCTTAGAATTCCTTATCTGGTACGGACAACCAGCAGGAATGATGACAGCTTCTCCAACATGTTGCTGGAAAGTCCATGGTTCAATCTCTGGTAATAGTGACAGGTGAGTTAATCAAGTTATATAGGATTTTAAGTTGTAATAGATGATCAAACAAATAGAAGAACAAGTACTTACTAAACTCCTCCTTCAGTCTCATTTTGTGAATATGGTCAAGAAAAATGCTCTGATCTAGAATTGGATGAACCATCTGCAGACAAGAAAATATCAGTAATCAACAACTCCAAAATTCTTCGAAGGAATTGTCTAACATTGAACTTGCCTTCTCGTGATAGTCATGAGTATTAGTAAGTTCGTCGTAGTGTCTTTTAATGTATTCTACGAGCTTTGGTACATCTTGTCTTCGAAAGACATCCCACTGGGCACCTGAATGCTCAGTGAACTTTTTCTTATAACAGTTAGAGCTTTCAGCGGGACTTCTAGGTGACAAATTGGTGGTAGGAACAGTCCCATGAAGAGAGGGTTCAGAATCCGAAACGATATTGCGTTCTCCGTCCTGGGAAATATTGTTGTATATGCTCTGAGTAGAAGCTATTTTAGCTCCAGTTGAGGAGATGCAAGATGTTCTATCGACTCTCCTGAAAAACTTGATTCCTTTTTTCCCCATACTCGGCAAACCTTTTTGTACCGTTTCTTCAGCATGTGATAATGCCATCCCTTTCACTTCCCGTTCAGGTAACAGCTCAGTAGCAACAGACTCCACTTGACACAGAGCTTTGTGCTTCTTCAACAATTTCCTTATTTTTGTAAGTTGTTCTGTAGAGAGAGGGACATCCGCAGAATGTGTCATAATATTAACCTGGAATCACAGACACAAAATAGCATGGATTATCTACAGAAAACTTATTTTAAAACTAACAAAGAGAGCACTGATATATGAGACTTAAGGAATCAGTAGCCACCTGTAATTCGATGTGTGGGTCACTGAAATTAGGCCAATTTTAAATGCTTATTATAAAGCTAGAACAAATAAAATGATCATGAGTTGCACAAAGGAAATGACTAGGTTTTGATTCTGGTATCAACTTTTCAACAGTTTTTCACACTATTCGGTACAAATATATTTTCTAGTTATGAACCAGAAATAGAACCAATAGGCGATGCTTGGTTACAATTTCCAAATTCATTTTTATATATTAGGATTTGGACAACTATAAGAGTATTTTCTTTTATTTTTTTTCATAAAGACAATCGTAAGAGTATGAGATGGGGTTATAACTTTTATTGACAACACATTTCATATTTTCACTTTCAGATCTCAAACAAGTACAGTATTGCAAAAAAATATAACCTTATATTGCACAAAACAATCTTCAAGATAAGCAAATACTCCATGAGGATGCTTTTTCTTTCAGAAGACGAGATCCACATTAAGTTATCATGATAGGATATATGCACAAATACAATTTCTCAGCGTAGCAAATATCAAAGAAATAGTTTAATCCATTATAGTTGAAATCACTTTAACATGATATAGTTTAAATTAAGAAAATAAAGTCTTAAATGCAGGGCAGTATTAATCTAGATGTGTTTAAGAAGAGATGAACAGTAACATAACAAGGACACGCACCACATCATATGAGTCACAACAGAGTTTTGTCACAGAATCAGCTTCTGTGTCAGCACAGCCATACGAAATATAGACATATGGCCCAATGTCATGTTTCGGACTCCTGTCTGGCAAATTTGCAGCTAAATTCAGAAGACCAGACACAGGATTCATGTATTCTTGAACTGGTAGAGCATCAATTACTTCAGAAAAATGAGCTGGAAACTGCTCTTTGAATACTTGGGAAGACAGCCATCCCTTCAGTTTCAGCATCTCATGCCAAGTGTTTCTCTGAGGACGACATTTGAGAGACCCGGTAAAATACTGCCTAATGTTTATTTCCACCTGCCAATAAAAAACACACTTAACAATAGCATTTTGGTTCGATGGCAACCCTAGTATGGCCATAATCAAAAGGAACAGCTAAATGCACTAAATCTTGGTCTATATTTATAATAAACAAATATTTCGAACAGAATATATATTATTATATGATAGTGTTAACCTTTTTGGGGTCAAATAGAAGTATCAGATTACGAAATCACTTTAAAAGAAGTTTGACATATGCTATTGGTTGATATACTAACCTCACACCAATCCAAACAGGATTCAAGTAACTCTTTATTATTCTCATACTTTGTAATGCTCTGCTCAAGATAAGTACAGAACATGAACAGTGGATTCCAACTGAGGTTTGATGTACTTTGGAGCACATCTTGGACCACTATAGGCTGGCCTTTTCCCCAGTGTTTCTGAAAGTGCTCAAAGTTATCACCACTGATGTCCAAAACTGTAGGACAAAACAAGCAATTATCTGATGAATCTCCTCTCTCAGCTGCTTTCTGCAACTGATTATATCGGTCAGTATTGAGGTCGGTGTCAAAACACAGTGAGCAGCTTGAACTTTTATCTGAAGTTTCAGGAAAGTCATAGCTACAAACAATTTCTTCTGCTTTTACTTCCATCTCTCTGAGTAAAGTCGAGGGAAAAATGCATATTAAATCAAGAAGGCCCGTACCACATCCACCAAGCTCCGTAGGAGGGCAAGATACTTTTTCAATATCATTACAATTTGTCCCCTGGGGCAATGTTGAAGTATCAGTTGAATCAAGAAGGCCTGTACCACATCCACGAAGTTCCGTAGGAGGGCATGATACTTTTTCAATATCATTACAATTTGTCCTCTCGGGCAATGTTGAAATAGCAGTTAAATCAAGCAGACCTGTACTACATTCACCAAGCTCCGTAGGAGGGCATGATACTTTTTCAATATCATTACAATTGGTCATCTCGGGCAATGTTGAAGTAGCAGTTAAATCAAGCAGACCTGTATCTTGTCCATCAAGCTCCGTAGGAGGGCATGATACTTTTTCGCTATCATTACAATTTGTCATCTCGGGCAATGTTGAAGTAGCAGTTAAATCAAGCAGACCTGTATCCCGTCCACCAGGCTCCGTAGGAGGGCATGATACTTTTTCGCTATCATTACAATTTGTCCTCTCGGGCAATGTTGAAGTAGTAGTTAAATCAAGCAGGCCTGTACCACATCCACCAAGCTCCATAGGAGGGCATGATGCTTTTTCAATATCATTACAATTTGTCCTCTCGGGCAATGTTGAAGTAGCAGTTAAATCAAATAGGCCTGTACCACATCCACCAAACTCTGTAGGACGGCATGATACTTTTTCAATATCATTACAACTTGTCCTTTGGGGCAATGTTGAAGTTGCAGTTAAATTGCCACAACAAATGTCCTTCTGATCCAAAATTCGGTGCTCACCGTCCACACAAGCTTTCATTTGATCACGTAGCTTCAAGAAAGATGAGTTAATTTCTCCAGAAGTTCTTCCTTGACATAATTTCTCACAACATCTTAAGCATAGGCTATATGAACAACTATCACAGCTTCTATGGAGATCCAAGACAGGTGTTTTGCAGTGATTGCTGAGACCAGTGCACATTAGTTAACAAGCAGATTGACATTTTTTTAATAGCATCTATAGACTAGAGCTTACCAGTAAATATTTTCACTGTAACCAAATTCAACTTGCTTGATTTGAATATCAGAAATACTTTTCCCTGTTACACAACATGACATCTAAGATACATTTGTAACAAACAAAAGCTGCTTCGGAAAACATCAATGTCAAAAGAATGAAAATTACTACCTTTAATTTTTGCTTCCGTTTCTAGCTCAGTTTCTCGGTTTTCACTTATTCGCTTTAGTACTGGAAGGAGCATGCAGATCAAATAATGAAAATGGAGTATTCTATCAACTCTACTTTTGCTAGACAAATAGGCCTGAAACAACAGGGCAAAAACTGAGGTATCAGAATATGCGATCAATGAAACATTGTTGAAGTAGAAAAGCACGCATGTTTGATGCCAGACCTTACTTTCACTGTCCTTACTTTCACTGTCGTTACTTTGACTTGCCAAGCAGACCTTACAAGTGCAAGTTCGTTGACAAACTGGGCACGCCTTCTTAACTTCTTTTCTAGTGTCAAGATACCTATTTGTGTCAAAAAGTTTTGACAAACATTTCATGTTTCAATTCTTAATTTAAGAGCAATAAACTACATAAATCACATTTATAAATTATCTTAGCACAAATCATCATCGATCCATCTGGTATTACTTTTCTGCAAATTACAGAAATTAATAATAATGATTCATTAGCATGGTTTTCTATTTTCATTTTTAAATTTCATGATTTTCTTCTTAACCTGTGTCGACAAAGATAAGCATTCCACACATTGCTCTTAACAACACCAAAAGGATCTAAATAGGTGTTTAACATATGAAATCATGGTTTCTAAAATTCAAGTTTTCTGCATTGCCCCGAAAGAATTCCAAAAAAGCAACAAATTCAGCACATTATAAAACTTCGAAACAAGCGTAAACATGCACAGAGACAGGACACAGTAAAAGAATGTAAGAATAACAAACCGATCTCTTATGCAATCAAAGCAGAAAAACTCCTTGTGACAGCTCGAACACTGGACAAGATTCAAAGAATCACTTCTCAGACACGAGTGACACTTCTTCTTATTGCTCCCCTTCTTCAAGCTTGGTCCATAAGGCACAACCTAAACAAAAGAGTTATTTCAGATGAGACAAAAAACACAGAAAATTGATAGATGGAGACAAGAAAAGCAATCGACCTGCAACTTTCCAAGAGCAACCCTATCAATATTCTTGGACCTGAAGTAATGCGGCGTTACAGCTACAATCTTATGATCACCAACTTTCACATCACAATGAGTCCCCACATTTTTATAATCACCCGGCGTCGAAGCGGGTGATATCTCCATTACTCCATTTGGCAATTCTCTCCTCAACTCTCCTTCATTATAATCATGCAATTCTACTTCTTCTTTAATCACCTTTTTCTTCATCTTCTTTTTCTTATTCTTCTTCTTATTGGTATTGTTTCTTTTCCTCTTCTCAACTTCTCTCTCCAAAACCATTCTTATAAGATCCAATTGTGTATCACATTGCTTCAATGTCTTCTTCCTCGCAGGAACAGAACCAGAAGGTGAATCTGTTAACGATTCAGAACTCTCTGCAAGCTTCACTTTCTTCTTCTTAGTTTTTCTCAGCTCCATTTTGAACTCCTTTTCTACCCTAACTGTTTCTTCCACATTGTCAACAACAACAGTTTCTTGTTCTTGTTCTTCATCCTTGTTCTTACGCTTTCTCTGAAGTTTCAAAGACTCTGGTACCTTCTCTCTATATTGACGATGCTTCCCTTGAAGATAATGAATCTCACAGAGTTTCAGATTATCCATCACTCTCCTCTTGCACCGCCATTGCTTCCCGTCGGTTCTTCCGCACCGGAGTTCGTCCGGTAGAAGCTCCTCGTTCGCCGACGAAGATTTTCTCGCCATTGAAAATTGAGATTTTCTCGGGAAAAATTAGATTAGATGAGGAAAGTGAAAAAGAAAAATAAAAAACCTAAATGAAAAACAGACAGAGAAACTGTGTTTTTCAACACATGTAGCAGAAAAGGAGTGTTTTATTTATGGTAAATTTGGCGTGGCATATTCTCGTAATTATTAGCAAATGCTATGTCCTATTTGAAACAAGTAGGATCATTGAATATCAGTTAAGTTCAATCAGTACTGTTCAGTATTGGTTCAAACAAGTAGGATCATTGATGATCGAAGAAGACATGATAAAGTGTTGTCTGTCAAAAGCAGGTCATGAATTTTCTTTTTATGTTTTTCATTATAGTAACATGTTGATGTGGTTGATCTACACTAAACAAATTGTTAAATGTTTTATTTATGATTCTTGTGTATAGAAAAAAAAAATTAATTAGAAAAGAGAATTCTACTTGTTTGTCTGATATAATTCTCGTAAAGATTAATCACGTTTAAACAAAAGTTGATGTATAACGTATTTATAAAAATAAAGTTGTTTGTAAATTGGTGTTGGTTAATGAAGTTATCAATGTGTGTGTAGTGTGTACTATCATTTTGTTCATTTATGCTCTTAAAATGTTATGATAGGTTAATTATGTGCAATCTCATAAGATATAGAGGTCTACTATGCAGGACTAATTTGGGGCATGCTATATAATGTTTTGTATTATTTGTATTTGTGTTATACTAATGTTTTGGAAATTACTTTCTTGAAAGAAGGAAACAAAAGCTAGAAGTAATTTGACATTCAACTTTTTTCTTTGAATTTTTCAGTTTGGACTAGACACAAAATTTATAAATGAGAAGCGCAGCAAAGTAGTATTTGCTACATTTGTTTCCCTTGTGCTTGTAGATTAGCTGGTTTTTTTTTATGATGCTTTGGTATCACAGTGGATATATCAGAATCACGGTAATCCGCCGTAATTTTTCAAAAGGTACACACTATCGTTTCTGCAAAAACACACGGTGGATCACCGTGATTTTGGTATACCCACCATGATACCAAACACACACTTGGTGGTGTAAATAGAGAACTGACTGATTCTGGGCTGTAAAATTGTTATTCTTTGATGAAGCCCAGTTTTGTTGCCTCAAGCAGAGGCCCAATACAGCATGAGTGTTATCTCATTGCTAAGCATATATATTAAATTTAATGAAAATTAATAACGTGATCACAAAAATAAAATAAAATAAAATGTGGACTTGTTTGACTGTCAATTGCTAGACTTACGATCTCATGTAAAACTGTAAATTAAATGATGAATTGCTGGTGCATATTAAAACAAACAGTACTGGAATATTTGCATTTCAGTTGTGTTCTAAAAATATGAAATTACTTCAATTGTTTGTTTCAATGCTAATGTTTTTGGAAATCAGAGTCATTCTTTTTGTACAAGGAAAAGCAATGAGTCATGTTGCTCCAAGATTGAATTTTCGTAAATAATTTTGTGGTTGCCACATTAAAGATGAAAACTTACCAAAAACCAACTCCTTTTATTACAATTTACATATAATCCTAGAATTTGAAAGGAAGCTCTCTCATATGTGATATGCCTAATCTCTTTTCCTTTTTCATTTTTTTCCTAAGTTGAAGCCATGTAGCTGAGTTCAAATGAAAGAGATACACTTTGCTTTCTTATATTGAAAGGGCAATTGTTGTATAAGAGCTATGAATTTTTTTACATTAACTGATGTCACATTAAATCTTACATATTGATCATGCCATTAGTTGACCATCAACATACTCCCCCTGTCAAAAAATTAAAAAGCAACATACTCCGTCCTTTTTTTTTGTAGTTTATGATGCTTGCACACAAAATAAATCATCTAAATGTTATATATTTAATTAGGTTATAAAGTCCCTAGTGACGGAAGAGTTTTTTTGAGTGCAGAAGTGTTAAATACAAGAGTTGAGAAGGTTTGTCAATCATTATAATGAAAATTTTCATCAAGGGTGAAGATCGAAGTAGCCCACAATAAATGAAACAGAGTAAATTTTGTGGGTTGAATTCACTATCATATTCTTTACTTTCAACATTAAAGCTTGAAGTCACTTCACACTCAATTATCGTAGTGTTTATTGTTTATGCACTGACACTTCATAATGTAACCTCAAGATCAATCTTTAGTTGATTCATCCTAATGATAAATCCAATCCAATCCAATAAATACATCATTGTGAAAGATTAAGAATACCACAAAGAACATCAACTGGAGCTATACCTACCTTTAATTGTTAAGTACCGTCTCTACCTAACTTATTTGTTTTAGATCCAACTATAAATATTTTATTATTAATATCAAGTATCAATCAATATTAATAATTACTTCAATTTGCCGACCAGCATAATAATAAACAAAAAAAGATGATGTTATCAATTAGAACAACCATTTATTTATAGCCACACTTTTTATTTGAAAGGATAGCCAGACATTCTTTGCAACTACAAGAAACTGAAATCCCAGTATCCCATTCGTTGAAATTTTTTATTTAATCTTTATATTCCAGAAAAAGTAATGTATTTTATATTCTAAACTTCTTTCTGGCCTTTTCTCCTAACCAGATACCTTTGGGTTTTGCTGATACTAAAAAGAGGAGTATCAAAGCAAATGATTGTATTAAAATGATTAATAAATTTTATCAAAATAAATCGTTCAAAAGAATTTGTGTTCAACTTATGTGTAGAATAATTCTTGATCATATTACATTAATCTTATGGCCAAATTCTTGATTGATAGAGCCCTCTTTTCTGATAAAGGAAGGGTTAACATAAAAAAAAAAAAAAGTGAAAGCACTCCATTTTTAGCATCCCTTATTCAATGAATGAAATCAATATAAATTATATATTTTGGAAGTGAATCGTACATAAAACGATGAAATTTACGTGAATTTCATTCAAATATTAAAATGACTAATAAAAAGAGAGTTTTCTAACACTCTTCTACTAAAATAAATCATCGTGTTTATTTCTTTTTTTGACTAATCATGTTGTTATCTATCAATTTATTAGTTTGTATGCACTGAATAACGGTTTAAATTTTTAAGTATATTATAATGTCACTCACTTTAAGCATTTTTTAAGCATATTTTAAATGTTCTTTTTGTCAATATTTCTATGGTGAAAATACGATTGGATATGTTGTCGACATAAGAAAATCAGACATACAATTAATAATAGATTATCATATTATTTCAGGAGTATGACATGTGTTTTTTTTAAGAAGGCAAACTAGTACGCTAAAGTTGACATCGTCGGGATAAACTTAATGCCAAAGTTTGATGCTTATTCATCTCAACATCGTCGGGATAAACTTAATGCCAAAGTTGACTTAGTTATTATCTTGTATTTTGTCTTTTAGAACGAAGAAGTTTGATGCTTATTCATCTCAACATCGTCGGGATAAACTTAATGCCAAAGTTGACTTAGTTATGATGCTATGGTTGGACTGACTAACAATTTGTTTAGTGTTTCTGTGATTCAAGATCGTCTATTGATAACAAAAACAACTACATTATACAGATACACATACACATACACATACCTATATACATTATAATGAAACATCAATCATCACACTACACTAAAATTCACCACTTTTCAATTCATTTCACAACAATTCAACATTTTCTCATAACAATGCAAATCAAGGTTTTACAATTCGAGAGTTTACCTCAACTCGTTTTATCTATGTAAACTCGAATCATAAACTTGTACGAGTTTACCTAAAATTAAAATTATATAAAATTTATTATATACATGACATATGTATGCTAATATAATATTGCAAATAGGTCAATAGTGCAAAATATGACTTAATTACAAAGACAAAGTATACATAACCACCATAACAAAGAGTCATGTTCAACTCAACATCAAAATACATAATTAACTTGCAAAATCTCAAGTTTCATAAGACTCTAACCGACGTCAAAATCGCCGGCGTCGGAATAGTTTGCCACCACCGAAACCTTAATTGGTGTGTGTTCCTCTATTTGTCGTTTTAGAACTCAAAGAAGAGAAGTACATTTCAGACTTTCAAAAGAAGTCAAACAACGTGTTATGTTAACGGTAAATACAACATTTTAGTACCTTGGTCTTGAAAAAAAAATTGGGGCTTGAAAGAAAATGGGCCCACATACGTGGAACATCGATGCAAATACACATACCCAAATAAAAAAGTTGATTTTTTATTTAAAGAAAAAACTACTTGCAGAACTTAGCACACTTATGAGACGAATCACACAGGACTTTCCAGACCATAAGTTGGGATTACGGTGGCGACCGATCGACACGAATCATACCCACCAATCAAAAGCTCTCCAAAAATCTGCTTCATAATTTCCACCTTCGATCTTTTCATCTTAATCAAAATTAACATTTTCACACCAGAACAGTTGAAGTACTAGATTGTAGTAGCAAACCACCTCACCAGGTGATTATAGGTCGAAACTCTCACGAAGATAATTGTCAGCAATATCCTCCACTTTTTTAAGAGGAACATACTAAGTTAACAAGGTTTGTTCAAGTAGACGTCACTAACAATGGGGCGTAGGTCACGAATAAGGGGTTCCACAACCCGATGACATAACTCAATCGTGTTTAATTATATAAAATCACTCTTTCACGACACCGACGATATTAGCTGGTGTGAAGACATAGCTGAGAAGCAGCAATGCTATTAGAAAAATTCCTAATTCCCCCTTAGGGGCCTCAACTATCACATAAAGTTCTTGTTTCGGCAATTCAAAAGTCGGAGACAATTTTTTACCAATGAATCGATGTTCAAAATCATTCCATTTTGGCTCCTTTTCTTTATCAAAGGAGCGAATTTCTAAATTTTCATATGCCCCACCTGAAATTCCTTCCAAAGCGTGCTGAATAATTTTAATGGATTCCATCATTTCACCAATTCGAACTAAATAACGAGTTAAAAAAAATCTCTTTTTTGCCATTGCTTCCCAATCAAATTCCTCGTAACACTCATAATTATCAACTTTACGTAGATCCCATTGTATTTCGGAAGCCCGAAGCAAATAACCCCCAATTTATAACTTCCTCTCTACAAACAACACCTACGCCTTCGACTCGTTCTAAAAAAAATTGGATTTCGCGTAATCAGTTTTTGATATTCAATAACCCTTGTTAAAAAATAATTGCAGAAATCAAAACATTTATCTATCCAACCATTAAGGTAGATCAACCGTTACTCCTTCAATACAAAAATAATTATGCATCTTTCTCATACCTGTCGTAGCTTCAAATGGATCATATATTAATTCTCTGATCTTATTTCTCAATTTTGTTTGATACAAACTTATTTTCATTTTTAATTATTATTCCTTTTGTTTATTTACGATTATTTGTTTTAGTTTTCATCTTTTTTTAGGGATATTTGCAAATAATTGGTAGTGTTACTTGTGCACGTGATCAAACTTAAATAACTCATCAAAGATAATGTTAGCCGTGCATCACATGGGATGAGTTGAAACACTAGGGGGTGTTTGTTTCAAGTTTACAAATGACATTTTTGGGAATACATGACTAGGGAATGATTATGCACATGTTTGTTATAAGGTTGAGAAAAAATATTCATGTGTATAAAGGTTCCTGGAATGAAATAACTTCCCTTATGAGAAGGTGGGAATGTGCATTCCCATGAAATCCTACATAGATTTTTTTTAAAAAAATTGTAACTTCCAATTTTTCCAGGAATGTCAACTTATTTGCCAAACACTTTTTTTAAAAAAATACCCAGGAATCAAATTTTCATATTTTTATTTACGGGTAAGTTATTCCTGGGTATATTTTGTCAGTCACCGAAACAAACGCCCCCTAGTAAATTAATAAAGTATATTGTTCACTTGACCTTCAGGTGTGTGCCAATTTTTCCTTTCTTCTGAAGTATGACAAACCCGAGAACTTTAAAATAAATTAAAAATAATAATAATAATTGGTCCATACAACACTGAAAGAACAAAGACTAAAACAACTTATAATTGCAACCAACAATAAAAGAAAACTAGCTTTTTAAATCAGCTAGCTCCTATAAGACAGAATGATATGACATATAACTGGATGCAGAATCCCTCAACTCCTTTGGTTCTCAGCTTCATCTAGTTTCTTTTTCCGTTGAATTATAGTATCATATTTAGCTTGCTTGCGCTTATTAGATATCTGAATGACAGATTTCAACAACATAAAATATGAACATCAGAACCAACAGAAAAATACTTCATTCATTATCAGACATAATAAATAGATGAGTAATGCTAGAAGCACTCATTTTAACAAACTATTTCTAACACTCACTCACTCTCTTATTTGGTTGAAATACATGTGGTTTACAACACTTTGGGAATGGGTTCCACATAACATGGTGTGATTTAAATACATTACAACCAATAAAAGAGTGGATGTTAGAAAAAGTGTGTTAAAAATGAGTGTGCTTCTAGCATTATTCTAGATATAGTAATGGTCAAATCGCACGTTCAGATATATAATTCAAAAAACAAAATACAGAAGCAAAATAACTATGACTACTACTCCGTCCCAAAATATAAGCAAAAATGAGTCAACATAAGTTGATGTATTTGGTACAAATTTTGAACCAAATACATTAACTTTTGTTGACCAATTTTTGTTTATATTTTAGGACGGATGGAGTATTTCATAAAAAAAGGGTACCTGCATAGCTTCAATTAGATTCCTCTTTTTACATGGCAACAAAAGTTTACTCATCTCCGCACCATCATCAATATTGGCTTGAACATTATTACTTGATTCGCCAGTCTGAATGATTGTGGTAGATGTTTCTTTTTCAACAGTAGAACCTGCTGAAGTATATCTTTCACCCTTTAGTTCTTTCTTCAACTCCTCATGGAATTGCTGCTCCGTATTAATCATCTGCAACACAGCCATCGAAATAGAATTACTTTACATGTCAATAGAAGGATCCCCTCCATTCATTTCACAATCCTGATACCTCTTGCTTTTCCTCAACCAGAAGATCTCGAGGATCTTCCAGATCTTTTTTGGCACCTGGAAGTGGAAGGACTTCCTTTCTAGCAGCCGCTTGCAAGTTTTTAAGGGTCTTTGCATACTCTGGAACATATGCTCCTTCATCATAGTCAACAAAAGGCGACAAGTGCGGTGGAGGAATCCTAATGATAAAAGAGATAAACGAAATCAGGCAAATATATGAACAGATTATTCTTATCTGTTCCCTCATGTTAATGTATGATTGATAGCAAGGAAAACTAAGTAATTGAAATGAACATTTATTTGGGCTTAAATATGTTTGTGATCAACTTTCACTTTTAGTCCAAAAATGGTTCTCGTAAATTTTTCTGGCCACACTTTGGTCCCTGCTGTCAACTTCGATTAACGGATGCTGACTTGGCAGTGCAACGTGAACTATCTTTTTTGTAATTCAATTTTTTTGCTCCACGTGAATAATTTCAATTGACACATGAATTTAATAATTTCAAATTACCCTTGATTCCCAATTTTTAAAAACAAACCCTAATATTCCAGAATTCTTCCTCGTGTTCAATCTCAAAACCACCAACGCAACTTCCATCTCTAGCTCCCGGATTTTTTATTTATCTTTTTGCTTGTCAAAATTTTAGTTGTGGGTTTCAAATTTAGTTTTAGTTTTTTTGGCTTCCATGTTTTGATCTGTGTTGCATCATGAGAAGAAGATAAAGGCTTGAATTTCAGAAGAAAAAAAAAACAGATAATCAATAAAAATTAAACTGAGTTCTTTAATTTTAATCTAAAGTAAAATTAAAAGAATAATTATTATCATCATTATAATAATGCCATGTCAATTATAAAATACCATGTGTCAGTGCCACGTCGACAAAAATTGCCACATGTCAGTGTCCATTAAAGAAACTTGACAATAGGGACCAGAAGTGTAAACGGAGAAAATTAGGGGGACCATTATTCAACAAAATTTTTGAGGTACTAAAAGTGAAAGTTAATCTTAATTACAATACATCTAATGTGACACAAGATACTATCTATGCAGTTGGGGTTTATTTATTTTAAAGAGTACATGACCGATACTATGCCACAGGTAATTATCAACAAATTCACTTTAAAAATTAAGATATGCATATGCCGACCAAGATAACAACAACTAATAAGAATCCTAATGAAACTAAATACTTTTCTCAGACCAAAAGAAGCACATGCTGTAGAAGATCAAACCAATAATAACACTAATGAAGCTAAAAAATAGACATGGATAATACGACATCAATTACCAAAGAACAGATTCACAAGAACTAGTTTTGGTGAGTAACAATAAAACAATGTTGTCAACAATAGACATTTTAAACGACCACAATCATCAAGACTAAAAGGGCTATAATTATACGATAGAGATAGAAGTCAGTACACTTGACACATATGAATAAGAAGATACCTTCCCACAATATAATTTTCAGTTGGCAAAATTATCCGTGCATTCACACAGTCAAATACCCATTGTGGTTGAACATATTCTCTTGAGAGGAATCTGTGTCCTTGAGCTTCCCTATCAACAATCTATAGAAATGAAAGCAATAGTTAAGCAAACATTAAACGAAGTACAAAAGAGTTGTCACATAAATCACACAAACCTGATGAGTAATGCTCTGGTCAGATTCTCCAAAGGGAGCCCCTTCTCCCTCCCATGAAACTGTACCACCAAAAGCAGGAATAACAAAAAGCAATGATTCCCTCGGTACCTGAATAATTTAACCACAACAGAATGCAATCAATGTTAAAACGTGCACAATCATTAGAATAATTCTAAAATAAATGCAAAGTTTAAACAACATAGCATCAACAAATATTTTTTTTTTAGTATGCATATATTGGTAACCTACATTTAGGGACATGTCATAATCCTCAGCAAAGAAACCATATATAATATTGGTAACCACAATATATTATGCATATACATTATTATTAAATAACTAGAAAATATGAAAAGTGCTGAATTGTCTCATTGAGTGATTTTTATATATGTTACTGGTACATCTAAGTATGACTCTCTAAGAGATGTTTTGCCCATTTATAATATCACTAGTCCATATATGAACTCTTCATTTTACTTAAAACTTTCTATAGAAAAATTTACACAAACTCTATCACAGCAAATGCTACAAGGTCATACCTCTCTGCTCAAGAAGATTTTGACATTGTGAAAGAGATTTATACATTCTCGTGTTTCTAGATCATATTCCTCTCCATCTTTACCTGCAACTTTTTCAATAAGCTGCATTAGTGCACCGGGTTCATTAGAAGGAAGTTGAGCAAATTTTTCGTTTTGGGCCTCTGCCCTATCATCTCGCTTGGACTCCATTTGCACAGATCCAACTAATTGAAGAGCTTCAGAATTCAGTATAGCAGGTCGGGTGTTAGCATTTGCATATCTTGACAATGCATATAGATCTACAGAATTTGAAAAGAAAATCAATCAGGAGATAAATTAAATCTCTGCAGCAATTCAAGTTTATAAAACAGTACCTGCAGCCAAAGCCTCCAAGCGAGGATCAAGCATGGGAGGATACTTCAAATTAATGGAATGATAGAGGTGAAAATTGACAAAACCAAGAAGAGGCTGCATCAATTCATTAAAGATGTTAAAGAAATTAGTATATGGATTTCAGTTGTAATTGAATAACTAAGCTTGGTTTATACATGAATGACATGATGATCCTAACATAACATAAATTATTCAAATTAAATGCAAACATGATTAAAATATTTAGATTTATAATCCTGTTACTTTGGACGGTGTGGATGTTGATGAGTTATCAAAAAAATAAACAAACTTAATTTAAATATTTAGATCTATAATCCTGTTACTTCGGATGGTATGGATGTTGATGAGTTATCAAAAAAATGAACACACTTAATTTAAATATGAAAATTAAACTGACCTCATAGATTTGCAGAAAGTTTAACATGGTAGGGATGTCAACATCATCAGACACAACCTGTTGCAGTGAATGAGGAGTTAACCATGTTATTATCTGACCCTGGACTTCAGCCTGCAAAAACAACATAATAAATCTATAAACGTACAATTATAAGTAATAATTAACATGATCAATGGCCTCAAAAGGTACCTGGTAGTATATGCCTTTAACAGATACAAATGTTTTTCTTAACTTGTGAGTACAAGATATGAACGCTTGCCATTCATGCGCCAATCTAGATTACAGGCAGACAATAATAAATAAGATAAATATATATTATTGCAGCATAAAGGTTGCAATTTCAAAAGAAAAAAAAAATGCATGAAAATGCCAATAAGGTGTTAATATTAGTATTAATGGGAATTGTTTTTTTTAATTGTCACAAAAAAATGTATCTACAACTAGCTCTCGTAGTATTAATGGGTACAACCCCTTTTAAACATTTGGGGGTGCCAATTGATGATAATCCACGTAAATTATCGTTTTGGAATCTAATGATTGATGGTCTACGGGACAGGTTGTCTTTTTAGAAGTGTCGTAATTTATCTATGGGAGGTTGCCTGATTCTGTTGAAAGTCGTCTTAACTCATTGTCGGTGTACTTCCTCCTTTTTTAAATCTTTTTTTATGGGTTGAGATGAGGCACATAAAGGCGGGCTAGGGGTGAGAAATTTAAGAGATTATAATGTAGCTCTCTAGGAAAGTGGTTAAGGAGAGAAAATGAAGATCTTTGGCATAAAGTCTTGGTCAAGAAATATGTGCTATTAAATGGGTTAGTAAATGGAGAAGGAAGCAGAGACTGGTTGTGGTTGAGAGATATTTGTAGTATTGAGATGGTTGATGAAAAAATAGAATGAGATGGTTTGTGAGAATATGTCAAAAAATAGGGAATGGCTGCAAAACTTTGTTTTGGTTTTAGCCTTGATTAGGTGGAGAGGTGTTAAAGGATCGCTTATGTTTCCGTGAAGGATATGACGATTTCAAGTGGTTTGGAGGAATGGGGCTGGAGTCGGAGAAGGGGTTTGTTCACTTTGCAGGTTGATGTGGCGGATGTTTGACAATGGGATAATGATCCAGGGGGAATATACTTGGTCAAAGAAGCTTATGAGCAGATTCTACGTCTGGTTTAATAAAGGTATGAGTTTCTCTTACGATTTCTATCAATGGAGTATTCAACCGCTTAGCTGCAGCTAATACTGGAATTTGATTTTTTTTGTTTTGTTCGGTTGGTTATGTTTTGGCGCCTTATGGTTCTTGAAGTTTGTATATCTTCAATCTCAGCACTTCTAGTGCTTTGATTGTTTTGTTTAAATTAAATCTATAATGACTTCTTTAAAAATAAAAAATGTTCATATTAAATAAATTATAGATAAAAAAAATATTAATATAAATTATATTCTCCTAGTCCTTCTTTTCAAATTAAAGAAAATTAAAGATTGAGGCACAAATGCCTAAATTCTCTATGACATATGAATCGGTCCTTTTCAAATTAAAGATTCAGGCACAAAGTCCTCCTAAATTTTATGACATATGAATCAAAATCAGAAGTTTATACCTTCGACATTTGTGGATAAGCTCCACATCAATTTTTTTGCTCTCATTTGCAGGTACTGCTGCAAAAAGATGTACCATTGTAATACAGTCATCCAATTCTCCAAGTGCATCAACAAATCTTGGGTACCTATAATTCAAAGGAAAAAAAGATTGGAAATTCATTGCCAGCTACAAGACACAAATTGAGATTAAAAACAGACAAACAAACAAACCTCTGCCGGATAATCCTATCTATCTTGGGTTTGGGTGTTTTCTCGCGTAGACTGTTTGCACGTTCAAGGTTTTTCTTGGCCTCGGCTTTCTTAATTTTTCTCTCATGAACTCTTATTGCTCTATGGATTTCCAGCAAAGGCTCGTGATGTAGAAAGCTAACATCTTTCACATGGTAGTAAGTCTTGTCATTTCCTTTGAACTTTTTCTTCGGCTCCCGGGGAGTTATACCTTTCAAAATGCACAGTTTCCTAAAATTTATAAAAGGCAATATCAGAATCAAATTTTCACATTATTTTCTACAAATGTTTTACTGTCACAAAATACATATGCATGATCCAAATAATAAGCTTAAAATAAGTTTGTGTTGGCTTTTACATTACCTATTTTACCCGACATTTAAACTATTTTATTCCCTATTTTATCCTTTAATAATATTATTTTAAATTTTAATTAAAAAAGTAAATCCCATTAAAAATATCAAATATCCCACTACAAAAGGAAATTTTGGGCTGAATCTTTTATAATTACAATGATATGCTTAAACGGATTCATATTATATTTGTTAAATTACTGTTGGTTATTGAAAAAGATAAAATGGTTTTTTTAGATTTATTACAATTTGAAAAGTCACAAATACTTGTACTTATAAATTTAATCAAAATTAAAATTTTATATAAAATACTGTTGGTTTTTTTAGGGTTTGTTAGGATTTGAAAAGTCACAATTATTTGCCCTGCTAAATTTATTTAAAATTAAAATTTTATATAAAAAACATAGGCAATATGTTGGTGCGAGTGGATCATTAACAATTCTATTGTCAAAATCTCAAGTTTGATACTTAAACAAAAAATAAACAATTCTGGGCATACGGAACCTGAAAAGGGGTAAACTGATTTGAAGCTGCCTGAGTGATTGTGTCCTGGTGATAAATTTAGCAGCATTTCCCTCTTTTTGTTTTCCCTGTCATACAAAAAAATATGACAATTCGTTTTGAAAGAAAAAGCATGAAATTTCAACTAGAATTTCTTTTATACTATATATTGTAATTTCTTATTGTTAAATTACAAATTCCAAATTTTCACACAGCTAACAAAAAATCGCAACATGGTTAATTGGCTATGAACATTGAAGCCCACACCCATAGAAAAAATCACTACCTATCAATTAAAATACCAAACGATAAACGATGAAAACAATACAAAAGGAGAAACTAGTTAAAATATGTGAAAGCAGAATCTGATTTTCCCAGAAATTGAGAAAGCCAAGAGACTGATGAAAAAAAAGGAGAGATGTGAAACTCACGGCCGATCTGTAGTGTTTCACCATTGCTGAGGCTGCGGTGAATGCGGCTGTGAACAGGCAAAAGGAAACAGGAGATATATATATATATATATATATATATATATATATATATATATATATATATATATAAAGACAATATATGGCAAAAATGGATCTTGCTAATGGGTCGGCCCATCAGACCTAATCATCTGTTTACTATTTGAAAATTGTTTTTCCGATGTTAAACAATGCTAAAACACACAAGTAAATGACGGTTTTACTTCGGCGGCAGTTAATTACCGCCGTCCGCATCGGTAATTAACTGCCGCTGCGATCTGAACATAACCAGAACAGCAAACAGAACACATCACATTTCTAAATTCTTCAAATTTCATCCATATGCCGACCAAGATAACAGCAACTAATAAGAATCCTAATGAAACTAAATACTTTTCTCAGACCAAAAGAAGCACATGCTGTAGAAGATCAAACCAATAATAACACTAATGAACCTAAAAAAATAGACACGGATAATACGACATCAATTACCAAAGAACAGATTCACAAGAACTAGTTTTGGTGAGTAACAATAAAACAATTTGTCAACAATAGACATTTTAAATGACCACAATCATCAAGACTAAAAGGGCTATAATTATACGATAGAGATAGAAGTCAGTACACTTGACACATATGAATAAGAAGATACCTTCCCACAATATAATTTTCAGTTGGCAAAATTATCCGTGCATTCACACAGTCAAATACCCATTGTGGTTGAACATATTCTCTTGAGAGGAATCTGTGTCCTTGAGCTTCCCTATCAACAATCTATAGAAATGAAAGCAAACATTAAACGAAGTACAAAAAAGTTGTCACATAAATCACACAAACCTGATGAGTAATGCTCTGGTCACACATCACTTATCGGTACATCTAACCAGTGGCGTTGCCAAGACCTTGGGTTAGGGGGTTCAAAATTTTGACATTTCAAATTTTTACCTTAAATGTGTATTTAGTTGTCAGATCTCTAGGGGGTGTATTGGATTAGGATTCTAAGAGATTTTAAAAGACTTTTTTATCATGAAAAAGTCTTGTGGTATTCAATCAAGACTCTTTGCAACTTAAAAAAAGTCTTTTGGTATTCAATCAATACTCTTTGTCATTTAAAAAAAGTCTTGTGGTATTCAATCAAGACTCTTTATCACTCAAAAAAAGTCTTGTGGTATTCAAGATCATTCAAATTTTGAAGGATTGTTTAATAAATTGGATTTTGATGGATTTGGTGGGATTTTCTAGTGAAATTTTAGCATGAAAAAGTCTTTCATGAAAACATGAGATTTCTTAGGATTGTTTTTTCTTTTAAAATTTTACTATCTCTCTCCTCCCTTCTCTCTCTTCCTCTCTCCCTCTCTCTTCCCTCCTCTCTCTCCCTCTCTCTCTCACACTTTCTCTCTTCCCCCCTCTCTCTCTCTATCTCCCTATCTCTCACTCTCTCTTTTCCCTCCTATCTCTCCTCCCTGCTCTCTCTCTCTCCCTCCTCTCTCTCTACCCCTCTCTCTCCTCTCTCTATCTCCCTCATAAAAAAATAAAGTAAAATAAATAAAAGAGTCTGTATTGAGAATATTGTGAAAAAGAGTGTGTTATGATCATTGTTTTTCAATGAATCTTTAAAAATTCATAAAATCTCTTGAAATCTTTTGAAATCCATAAAATCATTTGAAATCCTATAAAATCTTATGAGTTAAATCCATTGAAATCCAAATTGTAAATCTCAATAGTCTTTTAAAATCATCAAAGTCATTAAAATCCTGCAAAGTCTTTTAAAATCCTTAAGACTTTTTTAAACAAAAATTGTTCTTTAAAATCTTAATCCAATACACCCTCCTAAATGTATCGATATTGCAAATACAATCATAAATATTTTTTTTAAGAATCATAAATGTCTTTTTTATTAGTCGTTTTGATTATCGAATTAGTTTTTAGATATTCAATTTTATCCTAGAATATGTTTTGTCATTGTTCAATTTAATCTATAAAATTGCTAGAAAAAAAAAGATGTGTTAAGGAAGTGTTTTCAATTTCGATACAGTTAGAGAGTATAATAAGAGTATCTCACACATTAGAGACCAACATAGTTGTTTGTCTATTTAGAGACAAAAGAAAAGTTGAATATTTAAAGATAAATATAGTAAGATTATAAATGTTAATATATATTTATAAAAAAAAAAACCGGCCCTAGTTTTTTAGTGAGAGAAACTCCACATTCTCTCTAAGTTTCCTTTCTCCTTCATTCATCGAGGAGAGGTGGTTTTAGGTCATTTTTTGACCTAGAATCACCCCTCTGCATATTTTTCCTTTCTTTCAATTTAAATAAGTAGTTTTAACACATATCAAGTTTTTCATTTTGTGTTTTTTGTGATTTCGAGTGCGACGTTATGTTGTTCGTCTTCTTGTGCGTCGTTTGATTTGGGCGTCGACGTTGCAGATTCAGAAGCATGAGTATTTCGTTGACTTAGAATTTATCATATTATTTGTAGGCATTTTGTTGTTGTATGCTATTAACTTGGGTGCTGTGAGTTTGTTCACAGTTTCACCTTTACGTTTTTAGTGATGTTGAATATGTTATTGTATCTGATATACTCTCAATTTGAGTGAATAAATATCGTTTTATTTTTGTCAAAAAAAATATTTATAATTAATTAACAATTACAAATAAGTTCAAGACGTGCATTCGAGTCTAGTTCCCTGTGTTCTTTTACATTTTGTTGGAAAAAAAACTTCACAATGAAACAACAATTACCTATATTAAATAAAAAAAAATGCGGTTACACAACAAATTACCAACATTAAATAAAAATAAAATAAAGTCAGTCTGTAAAAGCAATAAGGTATGACTGCCATCTATAACAACGTCATCGGTGTTTAAACCTAAAAAGTAGAGTGTGTCAGCAAGTTTGATGTGAGAGAGTCTTAGGAGGTGCATAAATACAAATTCAGGATGGGCAAATGATAAGTGCCAAAAATGAGTTAAAAAACATAGTTAATTTAAGCACTTAAGTAGCTTGTTTTGTAAGTTATCATGGGAAAAGCTCATAATCACTGATCAAATGCCCAATATTGCTTTTACTTCTTTCCCCATCCATTTGTGCAGGAAAATGCAAGCCAGGACATGATTTGAGCAAAGAATCAAGAAGAAAAGAATCTGATAAACTCGCCTAACGAGCTAATGGCGAGTCCTTGGCGAGCTCAGGCAGGGATTTTCAGGAGCAGGGGAACTTGATTTCGCTCAGCGAAATATTCATCGCCCAGCGAGATCCAAGGCGGTTTAATGCTACTTGAAGACGTGGCTGAAAACCACTGGTGAAGAAATCTCAACTCGCCGAGCGAGTGAAATCTCGCCGAGCGAGATGTCACTTACAACTTTTAGTATTTAAGCTTTGTTTCATACTTTTTTGCTTAGAGATTATTATTACAGTTTAGTAATATTTTAGGATTTAGTTTTAGACAAAATATAGGGCTAGAAGAGGTGATCTTCAAGGAGCAAGAGTGAAGGGATTGTGGAATCAACTAAGACTTTGGGAAATCAAGACTTAGGCTTGGATCTTCATCTTTCTTTAAAATTTTGTATAGTTGTCATGAAAATGAACAACTAACTCCCCTTTGTTGGGATTGGAGGTACTTTATCTAGCTTAGATGTAATATTTGATTATGCAAATATATGATTTTAGCAATTTATGTGATATTGAGTTATTCTTGCTATTCATTATCATCTTTTGATTTAAATGTTATTGACGAATACTTTTGAATCTTTGGTGAGAATAATCTTCTATCAAAATAATAAATTCTAGACATGGAATTTGGTTTTGATAATCACAAAAAGTATTGGAACGTAAAGCTTTCAGATCGTTTAATAGATTGAGAAATTGTCGATTAAACGATACGATCGATCTCTCAATATTATTTAGACATAAATGACGTTGTCGAATGATACGTGATAATTTCGCTAAAACGTTAGAATTCATATGCATGATTATTAGATTATTTTCGATGCTCGATTGAGGAACTCCGATCTCAACACTTTTATTCCCTATTATTTGTCGTCTTTATTTCCGCTTTTAGGTTCGAATAGTTTTTATGCAAACAATCTTACAAACCCTTACTCAAAACGATAACGATTGTTGAACGGCTTGAGATAGCGCACTAGTCCCTGTGGAGACGATATAAAAATATACTCACTTTTGACCAACGTCAAAATGGCGCCGTTGCCGGGGATTAGTGTTTAGATATTTTGAGCATCGCAATAATTTGTATTGTTTTGAGCATTTGTATATATCTTGTTGATATTTTTCTTCTCTTTTGTACATTGTTAAATTGTGTTTGCATTAACCCTCTTTGTTATACAAAGAAAATTTTCTTGTTAGTTATACTTGTTTCAGATTCTCAACATAAAGGAAATCATGGCTGGTCATGATTATTTCAACTTCTATACTCCATTTGAGTATGAATCCTATCAACAGTATCAACAATATCCGTCTGAAGATGAACAAATGTCAAGAATGGAAAATACTTTGAATATGTTCATGCAACAATCCATGATCAACATGCAAAATACCAACCAAAGATTGAGAGCGTTATCAATCCAATTGGAACTTTTGCAAGTTCAATTAAATTTTTCATCAAGAATCATGGATGTTCAGACCAACAATCAATCCACTCTTAAATTCGGAGAGATTGTTGAAGAAGATGTTGATGAGAGTGAGGAAGAGATAATGTTTGAAGGATGTGGTATAAGGGAATTAGTGGAAGAAATAGAGATACCACACAAAGAAGAACTTCCTCAAGAAAGGTCAGAATCTGAAGAGGCCATAACTGTTGATAGTGAAGAAGTGATGGATATTGAGAAAACAGAACAGTTTCTTAACAAGGAAGAAACTTGTGAAAAGAAGGGGATGAAAGTGAGCAAGGCAGAACTTGAGTTTGTAAAAGATAGAATTTGTTCCTTGTTCATCAAACAACATATAGGGAGGATATGGACTCCACATCAGCTCTGCTTCAAGTTCATGGAATTCCTCCCAAAGCAAAGGAATACAAAGGCTGATGTGCGTTCCGTCTCATTTTGGCCACCCTAACGAATCAGGCGTCGAGCTAACGACGTAAAACAAGCGCTTGTTGGGAGGCAACCCAATTTTGTAAGTTTTTATGCTTTATTAATGTTTTTTAGTAACTATAGGTGAAGCTAAAAATGACAAGTCTTTTGAAATGCTGCATTTTTGAAAATTCTGAAATCTGTCATTCTCGCGGAGCGAGATATTACTTCGCTGAGCGACGCTTACTGATAAGCTCGCTACGCAAAGTATCAGATGCATGATAATGATAATGATAAAAAATTGTTTGAAAGTGCAAAGTCAAGGTACTTGTTTCTTGCTTTTCTAGGTGTGTACTTGAATTTGAAATGAGTACTTTGCACAAAAATTTATCTCATACAGTTTACGCGATAACATGTTTATTATGTGAACCACTTAGAACTAGTCTAAATGTGAGGAATCCTCAAGTGCTTTACATATATGTAGGAGACCGGCATTTTTGTCTAACTTGGTTCTTTTATGTTAAATCTAAAAATTGTTTTAAATTGTATGAAAGCACATAAATGATCAAGGCATTCTTTTGAAATTGAGAAAAAACACTTGACCACAAAAAGCCTACCCTGTGAGAAGTGAGTATTTGATAACCCCATTTGAGCCTAATTAATGAGAATCCTTAACCAGGAACTGTCAATATTCATAAGCACAATGCTTAGTGAATTTGCCCAAGTTTTTCAAAATCCAGTTCATAGTTAAATCACTATAGGATTCTGATATTCTTACCTTCATTTTGAACCCTAAACCATCATGTTTATTTGTCCCTTGCCTGATGATAAGGGAACATTCAATTAGGGTATTATTTTGTTGGGGAGAAAAGGGAGGTATTGTATGTCAAGTAGTGGTGAAATTTTGAAATTGATCTTGACAACAAGAAAAAGAGAAAAAGAAAGAAAAAAGAAAGAAAAGGAACAAAGAAAAAGAAAAGAAAAAAGAGAAAAATTCAATAAATAGAAAAAGTTGTTAAGATCAAAGTACTAATTGTATATCACCAAGGGTTGATAATGAAATTTTGGAGGAAGTTGTGTAAATAGAAAGAATGTTCCTCTATGTTTGGCCATTTGAATTCAATTTTTCCCACATATGACATTTCTTTTGGAAACCAAGCCAAGTTACAACCCTCAAAGACCTTTTGATCTATGCTTTCGTGCTTTTTGAGATGATATTTGGATGGACACATAACTTAATCAAATTGTTAGCAGAATTGCCGGATGAGTGTTCAAAACCCTCACTTCATGATTTCAATTTGCTTATTTACTTTCAAAGAAGTGTGTTAGGTGTGGTTCATTGTTAATTATGTTATTGACTTGAATTGTGTGATGTGAATTCTGTGTTTAGGACTTATGCCGCATACATAGTATATATCTAGATTAATGAGAAACTTCATACTTGCCCGCGCAATCCACATTTGAATTATGTCATCTGAAAACTTTTCATTTCTTTGCATGTATTGTACTTTTGTCCAAAGCCTTGATTTTTCCATTTCTTTTGAGTCCTTTGTTTGAGGACAAACAAAGATTTAAGTTGGGGAGAGTGATAAGTGCCAAAAATGAGTTAAAAAGCATAGTTAATTTAAGCACTTAAGTAGCTTGTTTTGCAAGTTATCATGGGAAAAGCTCATAATCACTGATCAAATGCCCAATATTGCTTTTACTTCTTTCCCCATCCATTTGTGCAGGAAAATGCAAGCCAGGACATGATTTGAGCAAAGAATCAAGAAGAAAAGAATCTGATAAACTCGCCTAACGAGCTAATGGCAAGTCCTTGGCGAGCTCAGGCAGGGATTTTCAGGAGCAGGGGAACTTGATTTCGCTCAGCGAAATATTCATCGCCCAGCGAGATCCAAGGCGGTTTAATGCTACTTGAAGACGTGGCTGAAAACCACTGGTGAAGAAATCTCAACTCGCCGAATGAGATGTCACTTACAACTTTTAGTATTTAAGCTTTGTTTCATACTTTTTTGCTTAGAGATTATTATTACAGTTTAGTAATATTTTAGGATTTAGTTTTAGACAGAATATAGGGCTAGAAGAGGTGATCTTCAAGGAGCAAGAGTGAAGGGATTGTGGAATCAACTAAGACTTTGGGAAATCAAGACTTAGGCTTGGATCTTCATCTTTCTTTAAACTTTTGTATAGTTGTCATGAAAATGAACAACTAACTCCCCTTTGTTGGGATTGGAGGTACTTTATCTAGCTTAGATGTAATATTTGATTATGCAAATATATGATTTAGCAATTTATGTGATATTGAGTTATTCTTGCTATTCATTATCATGTTTTGATTTAAATGTTATTGACGAATACTTTTGAATCTTTGGTGAGAATAATCTTCTATCAAAATAATAAATTCTAGACATGGAATTTGGTTTTGATAATCACAAAAAGTATTGGAACGTAAAGCTTTCGGATCGTTTAATAGATTGAAAAATCGTCGATTAAACGATACGATCGATCTCACAACATTATTTAGACATAAATGACGTTGTCGAATGATACGTGATAATTTCGCTAAAACGTTAGAATTCATATGCATGATTATTAGATTATTTTCGATGCTCGATTGAGGAACTCCGATCTCAACGCTTTTATTCCCTATTATTTGTCGTCTTTATTTCCGCTTTTAGGTTCAATAGTTTTTGTGCAAACAATCTTACAAACCCTTACTCAAAACGATAACGATTGTTGAACGGCTTGAGATAGCGCACTAGTCCCTGTGGAGACGATATAAAAATATACTCACTTTTGACCAACGTCAGCAAACGTATAAACAAGCCATATATATTATTGGGTGGAAATTTAAAAAAACCAGGGGATGCAGGTGCATTCCCTCACACACACGTGGCTCCGCCACTGCTTCACGGTTCCTTTTCCCTTCTTTCCCTTTCTCTCCTCTTTTCCATGCTCTTCACCCGTGTTCCATTCTTTATTCTCTCTTTCAATCACCAAATTTCTTTCATGTGCCATTCTTTCCCTTTGGTGGAATTTTGAGGTTAAGGTTTGTGCTTTGGGAAAGAAGAGGAATACCCATTTTGTGAAAGTTGTTCATTGAGACTTCTTGGAGGTATATTTATCAATTTACAACTCAATTAGTGCATATTTAGGCATGATTAATTGTCAGAAATTAATTTTTTAAAATTATAGTAGATGATATGGGGATTTTATGGTTAACTATAGTTAGAGAAGTAGTAGAATGAGTTTCTAATTCATGAGAAAATATTATTGATGCTCAGATATGACGCCGGACGCTTCACATGCTTCTTTAGGGGTGGTTAGAGAGCAAACTTCATTGATTCGTCATAATTGTGAGTTGATGACGATCATTATCATATATTTTGATTATTGTTATTATTGATATTTTGCTTATTTCTAAATAAAAGTATTTATTAAAACGGGGAAACACAACCTTTAAACACTTTTCACGTCATCGTTATTTATTTTCAAAGTCATCGATATTGATATTAATATATACTCTATTTGAGGCTACTTATGATTTATAAAGTATTGGATTTGAAATGAAGAATTGATTGCACATATTTTGTACGCTAGTTTGATATGATCCTGAAAATATGTTGTTGAGATAACTTCTATTTTTGATATATTCTTGAAACTAGTTTTGACTAGTTTTGATATGTTGTAAAACATGGTTTTGAAGTTTGTGTTTGTGTTTTTCAAAGATTTTGATATTAATATGTGCTCGATTTGGATTTGCTTTGGATTTGGATTCACTTATGATTATAAGTGGTAGATTTTCAATTGAGTTTTGATGGTACATATTTTGACTCGACATGTTGTAAAATATGGATTTTGAGACGTTTTAAGAATTTTGTTTTGAGAATCACGATTATAATGACAACGACCTAGGTGCACCTAGTATTTGATTTCGGTTAGGTAGAGTTATTCCGTTAGATGGAGCCGCTCCTATGGAAAGGCCGCCATTAGGAGGAGAGGGCTATCAACGAGACGTTAACTCCCTAATTGAAAATGTTTTACATTTTGTTTTGAGTCGAGAGAAAAGAACTATCCGTTAGATGGAGCTACCACTAAGAGAAAGACCACTCTTAGTAGGAAAGAGCTATCAATGAGATAGAACTAGTTCTCGATTCACCCATTTTGATTATGTTCACTAAAGTTGGATTTCCATACTTTCTTTAAAGTTGATTATATTGATCTTATCAAATTGTATACGATTTCTATATTCTCTTTAAAACTGATTATTTCGATTTCTTTTAATTATAACCGATATTTACATTTTCTTTAAAGTTGTGGATTTGGTTTTCACCTCTTTACAATATTGAAAGTTTGAAATAGTTTTCTTTCAATTGAATAAATTTCCAAATTTGTGAATTTCATGTGCCACTTTATTATCGATTAATTGTATTTTTATTTGGCTATTAGATTTGTAAATTGAAAATACAGAAGCTACTCTGGCGAAATTTCTGAAAAAATTACTGTGAAGTAAAAAGGGTTATGTGAATATCACTAATTTGTCATTTGCAGTGGCATTGCCAAGACCCTGGGTTAGGGGGTTCAAAATTTTGACATTTCAAATTTTTACCTTGCATGTGTATTTCGTTGTCAGATCTCTAAATGTATCGATATTGCAAATACAATCATAAATATTTTTTTTAAGAATCATAAATGTCTTTTTTATTAGTCGTTTTGATTATCGAATTAGTTTTTAGATATTCAATTTTATCCTAGAATATGTTTTGTCATTGTTCAATTTAATCTATAAAATTGCTAGAAAAAAAAAAAGATGTATTAAGGAAGTGTTTGCAATTTCGATACAGTTAGAGAGTATGATAAGAGTATCTCACACATTAGAGACCAACATAGTTGTTTGTCTATTTAGAGACAAAAGAAAAGTTAAATATTTAAAGATAAATATAGTAAGATTATAAATGTTAATATATATTTATAAAAAAAAAAACCAGCCCTAGTTTTTTAGTGAGAGAAACTCCACATTCTCTCTAAGTTTTCTTTCTCCTTCATTCATCGAGGAAGGGTGGTTTTAGGTCATTTTTTGACCTAGAATCACCCCTCTGCATATTTTTCCCCTTTCTTTCAATTTAAATAAGTGGTTTTAACACATATCAAGTTTTTCATTTTGTGTTTTTTTGTGATTTCGTCGTCAGAGTGCGACGTTATGTTGTTCGTCTTCTTGTGCGTCGTTTGATTTGGGCGTTGACGTTGCAGATTCAGAAGCATGGGTATTTCGGTGACTTAGAATTTATCATATTATTTGTAGGCATTTTGTTGTTGTATGCTATTAACTTGGGTGTTGTGAGTTTGTTCACAGTTTCACCTTTACGTTTTCAGCGATGTTGAATATATTATTGTATCTGATGTACTCTCAATTTAAATGAATAAATATCGTTTTATTTTTGTCAAAAAAAAATATTTATAATTAATTAAGGATTACAAATAAGTTCAAGACGTGCATTCGAGTCTAGTTCCCTGTGTTCTTTTACATTTTGTTGGAAAAAAACTTCACAATGAAACAACAATTACCTATATTAAATAAAAAAATGCGGTTACACAACAAATTACCAACATTAAATAAAAATAAAAAGTCAGTCTGTAAAAGCAATAAGGTATGACTGCCATCTATAACAACGTCATCGGTGTTTAAACCTAAAAAGTAGAGTGTGTCAGCAAGTTTGATGTGAGGGAGTCTTAGGAGGTGCATGAATACAAATTCATGATGTGCAAACGTATAAACAAGCCATATTATTGGGTGGAAATTTAAAAAAACCAGGGGATGCAGGTGCATTCCCTCACACACACACGTGGCTCCGCCACTGGTCATTTGTTCAGTTTGGTCGTTAGGCTTGCCGAACTAAATGCATAAGTCTGTGCGCCGGTCACGATTTGTGTTTTTGGGTCGTGACACTGTAAATGACAAAATGGAGTAAATCATTCCAACAAGAGCTCATAATCATCTAAAAAAGTGAAATTGAAGTTAGTGAACAAGATACAACATAAAGAGCCATTGAAGTCCAATGGGTTTATCAAACCAAACTTCAGGCACAGATAGATCTAATCAAATTGGCGGTGGAGGAATTTGCTAGAGTAAATTTCATAGAAATAATTTTCTTTCTTACCTGCCTTGATTCAATTAGTATGATTGCATTAACTGTCGGATGTGAAGTCTACATTCTTAATTTAAATAGAGGAGAGTTTTATAGAGCTTATTACAAGTTGAAGAAGATGATAGAGCTAATATTTTTCAGTTGCTACAAGAACCTTTTAAGATCAAATTAATTTTCCAAAGTGAAAGTGAAGTCAAGCTATTAAATCGCAAGATTCAAAGATCAAAACTGCTGTTTGAAGATCAAGAACTAATTACTTATTTATTTATGCAGGTAGCATTACAACCAACACTCTCAAGTACACGAATGTTTAAAGCAACATAATAACATAACTCATTCTAAGTTCAACCAGAGATCTCAATAGACTTAACATCAGGTTTCTTAACTTCTTCTTTTGGAACGGTGACAGTGAGAACACCATTCTCCATAGCAGCTTTCACTTGATCCATTTTCGCATTCTCTGGCAATCTAAACCTCCTCATAAACTTTCCACTGCTACGCTCCATGCGATGCCATTGATCGTTCTTGTCCTCTTTTTCAACGTTCCTCTCACCGCTTATCTGAAGAACCCTATCATCTTCAATTTCAACCTTCACTTCCTCCTTCTTCAGTCCAGGAAGATCAGCCTTGAACACGTGTGCTTCCGGAGTCTCCTTCCAATCCACCCTGGTGCTCACAAAAGCAGAATTCTCCTGAGGGAATGAAGAAGCAGAATTAGAGAGTGGAAAATCCTTGAAGGGATCCCAAACGTCAAGGGAGTATGGATCGGAAACGTTGCTCCTTCGACCACCAAAGAAACTTGGAATCAGCGACATGTTTGATGAAGATTTTAGAACTCTGTAAATTGAGAATGGAGTGGAATGTAATTGCCAATTACTCTCAATGCTTAATGTGAATGACCTGCTTTGCAGGCAACGGGTATATAAACTAGTTGGAGGAATCATCATGTAATTTCCAGAAATTACTAATTTTGGAAACATTCGGGGATTCTCTATATAGCCCGTGAACATTCTAGATATTGCTACGGGGTTCACAAGAATGATGTTAGTATCTTTTCTTCTTTCTTTTTTATTTTGTTTTTACAATTTTACTTTATCCTGTGCACTTTGCATCTATTCTGCTTATAACATATACTCGAACTTATTATAAGAATTTCTTTTCAGGATATAGTAAGCATTTCTGTTCGAAAAAGGAGGTATTGATGTATGTCAACCTTATAACCAGTGGCTCTCAACCATATCACAGTCTCCTAATGTCATATCAATGTCTTTGGTGCCTATTACTTCATTACTGAATTCTGTCCCAGGAAATGGATTTTTAAGTCATGCGGTGAATTTGTATCTTAGATGTGAGTAGACACCTGCGACTTTGGTTTTCCTCTGCCCAATAACTTTTTTTCTTTTGGATTTTTATTTTTTGTTGGAATATATCTTGGTACATCTGTTTAAAAATCTGTTTCAAACAGATAAACCTGCAATAGAAGAACTTCATCAATTTCTAGAGTTTCAGTTGCCACGACAATGGGCACCGATGTATGGTGATCTGCCTCTTGTCTTCGACCATAAGTATAAAAGGAACGCATCTCCGTCACTTCAGTTCACTCTCATGGGACCAAAACTTTCTGTGAAGGTAATTCCTTCTTCCAAGTTCCATAGTTATTAGTAGTTTCATTTGAAAACTTTTATAGCAAGAATGTAAGGAACTTGATTCAAATATATAAAAAATTGCATGCTTTATTTAAATGGAAGATTTTAGCATGAAGAACACAATTAATGTAGAAATAAGTTAGCACCGGAAAACTTATATTCAACATTTTTTCAATAAGCAGGTTCACTCGGGAAACCGGCCAGTAACAGGTATTCGCTTATATTTGGAAGGCAAGAAAAACAACCACCTATCAATCCATCTTCAGCATCTTTCAGAGGTTCCAGGTGTCCTAGAAATTTCAGAAGATCACAGTTATGATCCTATCGACGAACCTGATGACCGAGGCTACTACGAACCAGTGAAGTGGAGCATGTTTTATCATGTCTACACAGCACCTGTGCAATACAATAGCTCTAGAATGGACGAGTCTACATCTATTTTGACAAAGGCTTGGTTTGAGGTTAAGCTAATGGGAACGAAGAAAGTTCTTTTCTTAAGACTTGGATACTCAACCATAGCATCTGCGAAAATTCGCAGATCAGAATGGGATGGACCTTCAACCTCATCTAGAAAATCAGGATTTTTTTCAGCATTGATGAGTGCAAAGCTTAGCCAAGGATTGCATTCACCTGAGAAACATTCTAAAGTTGACATAAACTCGGCAATTTATCATGGTGGTCCACCTGTGCCAACAAGGGCTCCCAAAATGCTTAACTTTGTGGACACAAAGGAAATGGTAAGGGGTCCAGAGGATCCACCAGGATATTGGGTTGTCACTGGTGCAAAGCTATGTGTAGAAGGTGGCAGAATCTCAATCAAGGCAAAATATTCTTTGTTGACTATATTGTCAGAAGAATCTATTATGTAGTCAGATTAAGAATTCATTTGGTTCCGTCAAAAAAAAAAAAGAATTCATTTGTTAATGTTGTTTTTAGTCGGTTGTAAATATGATATATCATTTATGTAAAAGAAAATATGATATATCATTTATGTAAAAGAAAAGAAAGTATATGGCAAATTCATTGTGCTGATTTTATTTTTGGCAGAACTGCCTAATAAAGAATAGTATATGGAATCTGCAATCAAAATATTGTACTTTTTTATTTTGCGAATCCTTGAAGAATCAATAACTGCTCTAACAGAAATGTTGGTTGGAATCCACCATCCTGGTGTTTTAAGCAACAAGTTATTGATGGTTTGTTTCTTCCAACTATTAATAATAACGTTAGTGATAGATCCAATTAATTTTTTTTATTAGAGTACAAGGTTTAATCTATGTTTACATTTTGATGGTACTGCAAAGTGCAAACCAAATTGTAGTAAAAATGAAAATTTTATTGTGATTATGAAATTTTACTTTAAAATATAGTTGTAGAAGAAGTTGATTGATGTTTGAGAGTAATTGTTGGGACAAGAGGTTTGACAAACATTTTGTTAGTGCATTTCATCCACTTTTTCTAGAATTATATAACGTAACGTTTCACTTTGGAACTACTCATTGGAATATAAACAAGTTACTCTCAGAGGAAGTAACAGTGATTTTAGGCCATTTTGATTGAATGCTCAGCCCATAACATTTAGCTGTGTAAAGATATCCTTTTCAAGTTTCTCAATTATTACTCCTGTCTAATGCTTAAAACCTGACCACAAGCAAATCATCTTTCTGTTTTTTTTTTGACAGAGCAAATTATCATTCTGAAAAACAAAGGTTATGTTAATATTGATTAATACACAAAGTAGGAAAACCTCCCAATAGAGCATACATAAATCAGAAAACTTACAATGTTCTTTCTCTGAGTAACAAAAAAAAGGGTAAATGGCGAGTAAAGAAACATTTTAGATTTTTTTTTTAATTTTTAAGTGGTGTTGTTACATTGATGATCGATTCATTTGATTGATAAATTTTTTTTGAGGGGTTGATTGATTAAATATTGGTTAAATACAATGTCCATCTCATGATCAATGAATATTTGATTAGTGTGCTTGAATAATGTAGTCTATAGACTCTATAGTCAAATGCATTCATGATAGATGAAACTATTGTAACTATTCATGGATGGAAGGGTACACTAGAATAGAATATTTTAACATTATACAAAAAGGTCGACCTCCTCTCCACTTTCTCTATAGATATATGTCCAACCACATACGTTGATAATCTAGTGATTATATCTAACTCATCTAAAATTTAAAAAGATTGAGAAATATATGTCCTATATTCAAATAAATAATAACCAAAGCATTCATGAGTATCCAATCAACTAATTACAAGATAACTTTAGAAATATATAATCTCATGCTTTTTGTTATTTTATAAGGTGTTGTAAAAACGTTAACCCATTTGGGTTGGACCGATGATATTGGCTTGGGATCTGCGATTGTGCTGGTCTCACATTCGATTCTCTCAGGATCAATTTGGGTTAGTTAATTTAGCTTCTTCAAAAAAAAAAATATTGTTAATTACATTCTCTATGATTATTAAATAATATAACAAAATACCACAACTCACTACACTAGTCATCCAAAACGTGCTTAAATATACATAATTTTCATATTTTAAAATATACATAATATTCATTAATCATAATTTATGTTCAAATATAAACACTTAAGCCGTGATTAATATTGTTTAGATAATAATTAACGAATTGTAATACCGTCTTAAATTTACTAATCATTTTTTTCTTGAAAGAGAAAATTTATTAATCATTTATCGAACACAATTAACCACATATTTTAACTCTACTATGTCCCTCAAAAAAAAAAACTCTACTATGAAAATCACAACTTTAAATTATACCAGCCATTTAAATTGTTTTTTTTTTTTATCAAAATAGTACAACTCATTGTAATATATAGCACTAATTTTATCTTATCAGTACAATACAACTAAGCAAATACCAAAAATATTTTTCTAAAAACCTATGAAAAAGAAAAACTTAGACCATTTGCAATTGTCTTGGTGAATAACACTTTCAACACATAAAGTCTTGCGATGGTCTTGTTGAATGGTGTTGAGAGGTGATGTGGAGGAGAGAGGTGTTGAAGACATTCAACACTTGTTTAAAGCCTGCACCGTGACACGTGGCACGTGCTGATTGACTGGCTGAATTTTTCTCATCTTAATAATTTGAACTCAATTATTTCATTGCAAATTAATTTTTTTTACCAAAATTCATGATTTTTTTTTGCTCTATAAATAGAGAATTGGTTCATTTGATTTGGACACAGAAAAAAAACCAAGTTTTTCACTATCTTAATCTTATTATTATCCTTCTATTAGCTTTCCTTTTGAAGTTTTTCACTAAAAAATAAATTGTTAAGTGTTTATTATTTTAATTTAATTATAATTGATAATTGTAATTTTATGTAATTATAAAAACAAAAATATAAAATTAAATAAAAATATGAAATAAAAAATTGTGGGGTAGAGTGTTGAATGAAAAACCATTGGAAAGGGTATTTGTTGAATGAATGTTGAATTATTATGTGGAAGAGAGAAAAAATGATGTGGAGTATTGAGAATTGAAAAAGTGTGTGTTAAATAGGTGTTGAATTGAAAAACCATTGTAAATGGTCTTAGAAAGTAAGAAAAGAAGTATCCAGAGAAGGTGCAAAAGAAAATAAGCCAACCGATTCCAGACGTGTTTGGAAGGGAATGCATTATCACCTCATCTGTTGCCGACAACGACTCTGATACCAAACATTGTCGTGTCAAATTGATTCATAGCCCAAAAATATCAGTCCACGTGGCACGATATAATTGGAAGAGCTTCCGTTGACTTAACGCAATCTCAATTCATTTTTCACTATAAAAAGCGAAAACCCCTAACCCAATATTCACAATTTCACATATTGTAGCTTTCGTTTCGTTGCAGAGAAAAAAGAAAAAGAAAACCCTAACGCGCAGAATCAAGGTATTCTTCTATTCTATTTCTCTCCTCTTTCCGATTAAGACTTCGATTATTAGGGTTTTGTGTTATCTCAATTAGTTTATCGTTGGATCATAATAATTGATTTTTATTCTGTTCTTTAGATTTCAATTTTTAGGGTTTTGTATCCTCTTTGAATTCATTATTGGATATGTCTGCTTTGATTTTTGATCTAATCGGTTACGTGATATTACTCTGTCAATAATCGAATCTTTGAGAAAGTTTTCTTGATTAATTGGCCAATTTGTTTCAATTTGTATGATCGAAGAGGACGTTCATGTCTGTTTTAAGGTTTGTATAGAAAATTTCATAGATTCTGTTTTAGGGTTTGTATAGGTTATGTATTGAATGATTATGAAAAATTCTGTAATTAGATTGGTACTGGTATAATTGACAATTCTTTTCTGAACTTGAAAGTTTTTAATAGTTTTATATATCTAGTTTTCTCTGGACTTTTGTTCTGTATATATGTAATTTAGTGTTCTAACCCAATTTATTTATTGATTGGTTTGGAGAATTTGATGAAGTTTTTAAGATGTTTCCTGTAAATAGAAGTGATTATATTGGTTGATTTGTAACTTCAGTCTTTTGTTACATGTACTCTCTTTTACTTTGTATTGACCATTATAAAGCATTGTTTATTGATTCGTTTTGTTAATGAAAGTGATTATATTGTGACTATATTGGCTGATCTTTTGCTGTTCTGAACTGAAACAATTATAAAAGCATCAAATCTCTACTTTTGTCTGGGTTTGTGTTCTTTATATTTGTTATTTAGTGTTGTTTCCCAATTTATTTATTGATTATTTGTGGCAATTTGATGAAATTTTCAAATGTATCCTGTAAATGCAAGTGATTATATTGATGATCTTTTGCTCTCATTCCTTTATTACACAGTGTCTTAACTTTGTAGTACATTATAAAGTATTGGTGATTGATTCGTGTTGAGTATTTTGGTGTTGGCTGCATATTTTGGCAAATCAAATGTGTTGAATAGAAGCATCTCCATATTTAGAACAAGTCTTCAGTTGCAAGAAAATCCATTTGAAGCTGTTCAGAAGCTGTTTTGCCCTTCAGAAGCAGAAAATTCCTTCAGACGCAGAATCCTAAGTCTGAAGCATCAGACGCTTTGTAGCAGAGTTGACTTTTGTTGACTTCTTCAGAAGCTGCATTTTTTCCAGATATTTCTGCATGAATCTTGGCGAGATTTATCAAGGATATATCCTCGCATATTACTTCTAGAATGATGGTTGATTTGGTGAAGATTTTATGAAGATTTGGTTCAGTTTTATGAAGTTCGTATTTTTCTGCAGAATCTTTATAAAGATACATTGCAGGTTTATTTGTTTCCTTATTGGATCATTCATAATTCAGAAACAAATCATGTGCAGAAGATTGGAATCTAATTTATGCTGATTGCTGAAGGCTATATAAGGAGAGCTTTGCTGCTATTCAAGAGAACGAAATTAGAGAGTTTTAAATTCAGAAATAGAGTCTTAGTGTGTGTAAGCTTTTTAGCTTTGTTTTGTGCACCACTCATATGTTTTGAGTTGGTTTAGGTTTTATTGAGTTGTAATTCATTCCAAGCTTTTAAGCAAGAATGAAGTTTTTATATTGAAGAGTGTTCTTCAAAAATTGGGTAGTTTTGTTTTCAGAACTGGGTTTAGTTCAAGGGTTGTTCAAGTAACTGGGCTGTTACTTGAATAGGAAGTTAGTGGATTCTAATACTCATGCGTGGGTAGAAATCTGACTACACGTGAGGATGGGGGGAAGTTCCGAACCTTCATAAACCATACCCTTGCATATCATTTGCATTCATGAAAATAATTTTCGCATCATTTTGCTTTATAGGAATTTAAAAAGAACAACCAAATATTAGCAAAAAGAAATATGGATTCCGGGAATAAAAGTACGCTCGCTTTCAAGATCAAAGCTCCTAAGGTGGAAAGTTTGTTAGCCTTAAGTAAAAGGCTCTCCTCGGTCAACAAGAGTATTTTCGAAGCAAGCTATGGGTTAATACTTGATCTCCTACCCGTGAGGATAGATTCAACGGCCTTAACCACTTTGGCACAATTCTTCGACCCACCTCTCCGGTGCTTTACCTTTCAAGATTTCCAACTAGCTCCAACATTGGAAGAATTTGAAAAGATCTTGGGTTGTAGCATGAAAGGTCATGACTCCCACGATTTTGGCGAATTTTTATCATTCCCTCTACTCTAGGCATGAACAAGGGAGGGGACGCAAAATTTCTTGTTGCACTTCTTTGGTGCAAACTTGGTTGATGTCCCACATGCCGAGAAAACGAGACTTCGTGGAAAACCAGGCCAAACTCAAGTGGTCGCAACGGATGACAACTCTCGCCGAGAAGGACATCCATTGGTTTTCTCCAAATTTAGAGGACCCGGAAATCATCCTCAGTTGCGGGGACTTCCCTAATGTACCCCTCATTGGTACTAAGGGATGTATCAACTACAATCCGGTCCTCTCTCTCCGACAACTAGGGTTTTCAATGGAAGACAAACCTAATGACCTTTTGTTGGAAGCTTTCTTCTTAAGGGAAGGTGTTCAAGACCCGGCATTGCTAGAAAGAATCCGAGGAGCTTGGAGCCAAGTGCGCAAAGGAAGGGTTGGCAACAGGAATTGTGTCGCCAAACCCCTTTATACTCAATGGGTGAAGGAGAGGGTTAAAACAATCAAGCTACCCTTTGTGGTCATATGCCCTCCAAAACCTCCTACACCTAAACCTATTGCAACCATTCCCAACAAAAAAGCGGAGGAACTCAAAGCTAAAATTCGAGAACTCCAAAACAAAAATGGAGATTTGGAATTAAAGCACCTCCAAGATTTAGGAGAGATCACTAGGACAAAGAGAGATCGAGATGAAGTGACAAACTCTCTCCTAGTGTGCCAAAAGCGGCTAAAGATCTCCGAGGGGAAGAGAGATTGGATATGAAGCGGCTTGGTTAGTGCGGATGCCAATCTTGTGGCCAAGGACGAAGAGTTGGAAAGAGTCTTGCATTCCAACCAAGAGCTCAAGAAGTTCGGTGAACTAGCCATTGAAGCTCAACGGAAGTGGAGGTTGAGATTTCAAGAGAAAAATCAACAGCTCCAAGAAGTAGTCAAAGACTACAAAGAGCAGCTCCAAGCCGAACGCGTCCAACGGCAAAGACATGAGAGCCTTTCTCATCAAGGGAGGCTAAAATGCAATCGTCTCAAAGCGGACATCAAGAAATTCGAAGAATACTTCGACAAGATTGCAAGAGCTCACGGGGACCATATTGCACAACTACACGATGAAATTAGAAGTGCAAGAGTCAAGCTAGATCAACGCAAGGAAGTGATTGAGTTTGTATGGCAAGACGCCACCCGATTAAGTGAGGATTTCACTAAATTGGTTGCATTCTCGAACTTGGTAATCACCCAACTTCCAAAGAAGCTAGCGAAGGCCGAGATGGTCATGCCCTACTTTGTCATCCCTACGGAGATCCAGAAGTTTATGAAGTTCTGCAAGGACACCATAGATTTCTATAGGGAGGAGATGAACAAAGCCGAAAAGCGAGCGGCTATTTGATTTGTAATAGCATTAGTTACACTTTGTAAACAAATGTTATCTAATCAAATGATATTTTGAAGCATTATCAATTTCCCGGCCTTTAATATTTCAAATTGCTAATATTAATTGTGCACCTTTAAATTCCTTCATAAAGCAAAATAAAAAAAAAACGCATGTTTTTGCATACTCATCGCATACATACATCCACACGCATCTTCATGCATTTTTCAAAAAAAAAAAACTCATTCATTTCCCTAAAAACAGTTCAAAGCAATCATAGCCCGAAAACCCAAAAAGCCCTCGGTCCAAGAACCAGATCTCCAACACTCGTACGGAACACGAGCCAACAAACAAAGGATCATGGACAATTTGGAACAAACTCAAGCGGCTTTGAGAGAGGAGGTTGATGAGATGAAGGGGAAGATGGATCAGATGCTAGAGTTAATGCAAACTCTATCGGCCCGAGAGAGTAACCCTCGTCCAACAACGGATGCAGCCAATGTGCAATGGCCTCCTTATGGTTTACCTGTGGGTTATACCCCACCATTTGAAAATGAGGGTCATGGACCACCTCCACCACCGCTCACAATCCCCGTAAGGAACGAAGAGCGTCGTCCTCAAGGAAATTCCACTACTCAGCATGAGGTTATTTCTCATAATGTGGGAGATAATCAGCCGAGACATTCTGCTCCCGACACCACCCACCAAGACAACGATACCACCCAAATGTATCGAGTTTTGGAAGAAAGGTTGAAAGCTTTCGAAGGATTCAGTTCATACGGTGCCCACAATGCTTTGGACATGTGCTTAGTGCCCGACGTGGTAATCCCTCCAAAATTTAAAGCACCGGATTTCGAAAAGTACAAGGGAATTCAATGCCCTCGGAACCATCTACGGATGTTCTGTAGGAAGATGGCAGCTTACGCAACGAACGAGAAGCTCATGGTGCATGTGTTTCAAGATAGTTTGAGCGGAGCGTCATTGGATTGGTACATGCAGCTAGAGCGTACCCACGTCCAAACTTGGAAGGATTTAGCCGATGCTTTCCTAAAGCAATACAAATACAATTTGGACATGGCTCCAAATAGGATGCAATTGCAAAACCTTGTACAAAGAAGCAACGAGTCCTTCAAGGAGTACGCTCAACGGTGGAGAGAACTAGCTTCTCGCGTACAACCACCATTGTTGGAAAGGGAGCTTGTCGACACCTTTATGGGCACACTTCAAGGCCCATATTATGACAAAATGATTGGAAGCACATCTTCCGGCTTTTCCGATCTAGTCATGATTGGTGAAAGAATAGAGGACGGAGTAAAGAGGGGAAAGATCCAAGGCCCTCTAGAAACTCAAAGTGGAGCTAGGAGACCCCCCCCAGCAACTTTCACAAAAAGAAAGAGGGGGAGACAAATGCTGTCTTAGTGGGACCATCTTGCCCACCATCAAACCAAATGCCTCGCTAACACTATCCTTATGTGGCAGCAGCAACGGCTCAAAGGCATTACTCACCTCAAGTAATTCCCACAACTCCACCTCGACAACCAGCAGTGTTGCCTCAACAAAATCAACAACAACAACAAGGCGGGTACCCACCAAGAAGCCAAATGGGCCCGAGGAATGGCTATCGCAATGTACAGTTTGATCTTGTACACATGCCATACGGTCAGATCTTGCCGTATTTAATTCAAAAGGGCATGGTCGAGATAAAACCACTACCAGCTTTGGTGCCACCATATCCACCTTGGTATAATGCCAACGCAAGATGCGAATACCACGCGGGGTCCCCCGGGCACAATATTGAGGGTTGTAAAGCGCTCAAATAAAAGTCCAGAGTCTCATTGACAAGAAGCTGTTATCCTTCAAAGAGGAGAACCCCAATGTAAAAAATAATCCATTGTCGGGGCATGTGGGTCCCTCTGTAAACGCGGTGGAAGAACAAGAGGACTTTGGCCCAATCAAGGAGGTAGCCAATGTAAAGACTCCCCTGTCAGTCATAAGGGAGCGATTAACCGGTTTTGGTTTGTTCGAGGAGATGCACGCCGACTGCGAAGCCTGCAAAATCAACCCGGACAAGTGCGGAAAATTGAAGGTTTGTCTTCAAGAGCTAATGGACCAAGGCTGGATCCAAATGGGCTATATAAGGGATGGCACGGACGTTGCTACCTTGGAGTCTCATGACCCAAAACCTCTCGAAATCCCATACCAAAGGAGAGAGGTACCAATACCTATACAGCCCATAACATTCCACGTACCTGCACCTTTCTCTTTTGAAAGCACGAAGAAGGTACCATGGAACTACCAACCTATGGCCTACGTGGAAGGAAAACCACTAGCAAAAAATTGAATCCAGCATCACTAACATTACCGGTGTTGGAGGAATGACCAGAAGTGGTAGGGTCTTCGCTCCGAAAGAACTCGGGAAGACACTAGCCGTACTACCAAGAGAGCCGCTCAAAGAAAAGAGCGTGGAAGAGGAGGAGAATCAAGCGGGACCCTCTCAGAAAGCAACGCCACAAAAATAGGCCGAAGAGTTCCTAAGAATAATCCGAAAGAGCGAGTATAAAATCATTGACCAGCTAGGTCAAACTCCCTCCAAAATCTCCATGCTATCCCTACTACTAAGCTCGGAAGCACACCGAGAAGCATTACTACGGATCCTCAGTGAGGCACATGTCACCAAGGACATTCCTGTGGACCAATTCGACGGGATAGTCGCAAATATTACCTCAAGTAGGTACTTCAGTTTCAACGGTGATGAGCTACCCGACGAGGGGCATATTCATAACCGCGCCTTACATATCTCCGTGAAATGCATGGACCACATCCTCTCTCGAGTGTTAGTGGACACGAGGTCATCATTGAATGTCATGCCCAAGACTACCCTCCTAAAGCTATCATGTGAAGGGACAGTAATGAAGCCCAGCGCCTTGGTGGTAAAAGCTTTCGATGGGTCAAGAAGAGCCGTCGTAGGGGAGATCGACTTACCAGTCTAAATCGGGCCTAAGGTTTTCTCCATAACCTTCCAAGTCATGGATATTAATCCAACTTACAGTTGTCTTCTCAGACGACCATGGATTCATGCTGCCGGAGCCATCACCTCTACCCTACACCAGAAACTTAAGTTCATCATTGATAACTAGATGATTGTAGTTTCCGGGCAAGAGGATATGATGGTAAGCCATCTTTCGTCATTCTGTTATATAGAAACGGACGAAGAAGCTGTGGATGTTCCCTTCCAATCTTTGGAAGTGGCGAATGTCGTGACTTTGAGCTCAAAGCCTAAGAAAGAGGCTAGGTCAGCCATGTCATCATGGAGGGCAATAAGAGAAGCCCTAGAAGAAAGCCGACCTACCGGATGGGGCAAATTAGTGGACATACCGGAGAAGAAGAATCGCTTTGGTTTGGGATATCATCCATCAACCGAAACCTCCTCAAAGCCTCCAAAGCAAGGGATCCTCCCCATTTTGGAAACATTTATCAGTGCGGGATTTATCAATGAAGATCAAGTGGCTCTGCTTGAAGACGTGGATGAAGACGTGCCTGATTTGGTGTACCATTGTGCTTCGGATGATGCTTTGAACAATTGGAGGGCTATCGCAACTCCCGAGATCATTACCAAGCTCAAGTAATAAACCATGTTTGTTTTTACTTTTAAAAAAAATCATTTAGCTCTGCCCAAGGCAAATGATTAGTCGTGTGGGGCCCCCATGTTTTAAAGCTATTTTCAATCATTAATAAAATCACTCTTTTATGTTCATTTGAGTTTCTTTTTTTTCTTTTTGCATTTGTTTTAAAAAAAAAAATTTCCTACAAAAAGCCTAAAAAAAAAATCATACTCATGCAGATCTACAAATCCACCCTCCAAAAACAACACGGCCTTAATCCCTTATGACTTCGATTTCCCGATTAATCAAACGGAAGATAATGAAGAGGACGATTATGAACCGCCTGAAGAATTGTCCAGACTTGCAAATCAAGGGGATAGGGTAATACAACCCCACCAAGAATCAGTTGAAAAGGTCAACTTGGGGACCGAAGAGGATAAGAAAGAGGTCAAGATATGAGCCTCCCTGCAAGAGGATGTGAAAGGAAAGTTGGTTAAGCTCCTACAAGAGTATGTGGACGTATTCGCTTGGTCGTATCAAGACATGCCAGGTTTAGACCCCAACATTGTCGTACATAAACTGCCACTCAAGCCAGAATGCCCGCCAGTAAAGCAGAAATTGAGGAGAACTCGACGCGATATGGCTCTTAAGATTAGAGAGGAGGTCAAAAAGCAATTCGATGCCGGCTTTTTAGCCGTAACCAAGTATCCGACATGGGTTGCCAACATCGTGCCAGTGCCAAAAAAGGATGGCAAAGTTAGAATGTGTGTGGATTACCAGGACTTGAATAAAGCTAGCCCAAAGGATGATTTCCCGCTACCACATATTGACATATTGGTGGACAACACTGCCCAATTCTCAGTCTTCTCCTTCATGGACGGATTCTCAGGATATAACCAAATCAAGATGGCTCCAGAAGACATGGAGAAAACCACATTTATCACCCCATGGGGAACTTTCTGCTATAAGGTAATGCCTTTCGGATTAACAAATGCCGGGGCAACATACCAAAGAGCAATGGTAACTCTTTTCCATGACATGATCCATAAAGAAATTGAGGTCTACGTCGACGACATGATTGCCAAATCCCAAACGGAGGAGGATCATCTAGTCCATCTACAAAAGCTTTTTGAACACCTGAGAAAGTTCAAGCTGCGCTTAAATCCTAACAAGTGCACATTTGGCGTTAGATCCGGAAAGTTATTGGGTTTCATCGTCAGCCAAAGGGGTATCGAAGTGGATCCTGACAAGGTAAAGGCCATCCAAGAAATGCCAGCGCCAAATACCGAGAAAGAGGTCCGGGGTTTCTTAGGAAGATTGAACTACATCGCTAGGTTCATCTCACACATGACAGCTACCTGCGAACCAATCTTCAAACTGCTAAGGAAAAACCAAGCCGTTCATTGGAACGAGAATTGCCAAGAGGCGTTTGAAAAGATCAAACAATACCTGCAAGAACCACCAATTTTAATACCTCCGGTTCTGGGTAAACCTCTCATCTTATACCTAACCGTACTTGAAGGATCAATGGGTTGTGTGTTAGGACAACAAGATGAAACGGGAAGAAAAGAGCACACAATCTACTACCTAAGCAAGAAGTTTACCGACTGTGAATCAAGGTATACTTCGCTTGAAAAGACTTGCTGCGCTTTAGCATGGGCTGCTCGACGCTTAAGGCAATACATGTTGACCCATACAACTTGGTTGATATCAAAGATGGATCCCATCAAGTACATCTTTGAAAAGCCTGCCCTCACAGGAAAGATAGCCCGTTGGCAAATGCTGCTGTCTGAGTACGACATCCAATACGTTGCTCAAAAAGCTATCAAAGGGAGTGTTTTATCCGAGCACCTTGCTCACCAACCATTGGAGGATTATCAACCCATACAATTCGACTTCCCGAATGAAGATGTCGTAGCTTTGAATGACGAAAAGGTCACAAGCGATGATGAAGGACCAGAACCGAGAGCTCGATGGAGGCTCGCTTTCGATGGCGCCTCAAATGCCATGGGTCACGGGATCGGGGCAGTTTTAATCTCCCCAAGAAATGGATATCAACCCTTCACAGCAAGGTTATGCTTTGACTGCACCAATAACATGGCAGAATATGAAGCATGTATCCTAGGCCTCGAAGCAGCAATTGATCTAAGGATCAAAAACCTTGAAGTATACGGTGACTCAGCCTTAGTCATCTATCAAGTCAAAGGAGAATGGGAAACAAAACATCCCAATTTAATTCCCTACCGAGCCCGGGTTGTAAAATTGCTTGAGCATTTTGATGAAATCACTTTCCATCACATACCTCGAGAAGAAAATCAGGTGGCAGATGCCTTGGCTACATTATCATCAATGTACCAAGTAAATTTCCACAATGAAGCGCCTATCATAAGGATGGATCGTAGGGACAAACCGGTTGTATGTGCAGCAGTCGAAGAAGGACTTGACAACAAACCCTGGTTCTACGACATCAAGCGATACCTTGAAGAACAAGAGTATCCAGAAAATGTCTCACAAACCGACAAGAGAACCCTCAGGAGATTGGCATCCCAGTTCTTCCTCAGCGGAAATACCCTCTACAAAAGAAACTATGACATGGTCTTGCTCAGATGTGTGGATAAACATGAAGCCGACATGCTCATCAAAGAAATCCACGAGGGATCTTTTGGAACCCATGCCAATGGGCATGCAATTGCAAAGAAAATCCTAAGGGCGGGCTATTATTGGCTAACCATGGAAGCTGACTGTTTCCGCTATGCCAAAACATGTCATAAGTGCCAAATTTATGCCGACAAGGTGCATGTACCACCGACTCCCCTGAACGTCGTGACCTCACCTTGGCCATTCTCTATGTGGGGCATAGACATGATTGGAATGATCGATCCCAAAGCATCAAATGGACATCGCTTCATCCTCGTTGCCATCGACTATTTCACCAAATGGGTGGAAGCAGCTTCGTATGCAAACGTAACCAAACAAGTGGTAGCCCGTTTCATCAAAAAGGAAATCATTTGCCGTTACGACACTCCCCATAGAATTATCACCGATAATGGGGCAAACCTGAACAACAAGACAATGAAGGAGTTGTGCAAAGATTTCAAGATCGAGCACCATAATTCCTCACCTTACCGGCCAAAGATGAACGGTGCAGTAGAAGCAGCCAATAAGAACATAAAGAAAATCATCCAAAAGATGGTGAAAACATATAAGGATTGGCACGAGATGCTTCCCTTTGCACTACATGGCTACAGAACAGCCATTCGCACTTCAACTGGGGCAACCCCTTTCTCCTTAGTATACGGTATGGAAGCCGTGCTTCCCATTGAGGTGGAAATCCCTTCATTACGGGTCTTGATGGAAACCAAGCTAGAAGAATCTGAATGGGTCCAAACAAGGTTCGACCAACTGAACCTCATAGAAGAAAAGCGTCTGACAGCAATGTGTCATGGACAGCTCTATCAAAGGAGACTCAAGAAGGCATTCGACAAAAAGGTCCGTCCTCGAGAATTCAAAGAAGGAGACCTAGTGCTCAAGAAGATATTACCTATCCACAAAGATCCCCGAGGGAAGTGGACTCCCAGCTATGATGGACCGTACGTGGTAAAGAAAGCCTTCTCCGGCGGAGCCTTAATCATCACCACTATGGACGGAGAAGAGTTCCCACTCTCAATAAACTCTGATGCAGTCAAGAAGTATTATGCCTAAGAGAAAGAAAAGAAAAAAAAGCTCGCTAAATTGAAAACCTGAAAGGGCGGTTTAGGCAATAGAGAGCGTCCTGGTAGATCGAAAACCTGAAAAGGCGGTCTAGGCAAAAATTAAGGACATCAGAAAGGGAAATACACCCCGGTGGACTAAAAACTCGAAAGAGCGGTCCAGGCAAAAGTTAGGGGTTAACAAGAGAAGAAAGGCAATGACTGCAGCATCCAAGCTCCGGACAAGATTCAAGAGGGGAAGAATCGGTCTCGTCATCATCTTTCAAAGAACCTCGAAGTCATAAGGAAAATAGCATGTGTTGTACCAAAATAACCCTCAAACAAATTTTCTTTTTGCTTTTTTTTCTTGTCTTTCTCTACCTTTTCTCAGAGGAGTAATCACTTCTCACTTCGTGTATTGTTACCCATTCAAGAAGTCAAATCTGCATTGAATAAAATTCCTTTTATTATTTTGTGTTCTCATTAGCGCATAAATTTTTTGTTTTATTCATGATAAAAATGCATTAAGACATGGGAAATATATAAAAAAAAACTTACAAAAACAAATGTGGTTTTATTTGAATTTTCGTAAATATCGAAAGAATTGCGGTAATTCCTCCCAATATTGCACCAAAAGACTCATGCTCTTCAGCAAAGGCAAGTGCATAGCTCACGGCACGTGGAGCGCAAAGATCCCAAGGGCAGGACGGACAAAATTCCCCAGTCACAACACCCCAAACATCTCTTCCATCAACCAAGGCTGGATATCGATCATGCTTCCAAAATGATCCTTATATCCCCAGGGAATCTCAACCCAAAAAAAAAGAGCCCAATCATCATTGGCATTCACAAACACAAATCCCCAGAAAAAGCCCAACCATGCTTGGCATCTACTTACATCCAAATACAATTCCACCCAAAGACCGACCTTGCTCGGCATCCAAATCATTCATACATGCATATCCAAATCATTCATACATACATGCATTTCATATTCATGTCATGCATTCTCAACCAATATCCTCCAGTGAGTATCACATATTCACCAACATCCATCAATCATCTCTAGTGTTCCCCAGTGAACCCATTCCAGAGCTTCCCCAGTAAGTTTTCTTAGAACAACCCCGGCGGTTTTCTTCCCAACTTTATCACATCCCCAAGTGACCTACTCACGGCCTTTAGGATGCCCCAGCTGAGTTTTCCCAAAACAAAATTCAGATTGAGTCTACCTCATATCATACCATGTTGCATAACATATTGCATAAAACAACATGAAGCATGTCATGCATCATACAATCATGTTTCCCTTTTCAACAATCTAAGTACTAGCCACGCCTAGAGACGATTACACTATCCCCACAGCGGTAGGTCCTATTTCCCCAGATAAGTCTAAGCACCTATTCAGGCGACGACTTTTTCAGATCCAATCACCTGATTAGGTGACGATCATGTCAGATTGAAATCACTGTTTAGGTGACAATCTTTTTACCTTTCGAGCGTTCATACACGTCTCGAAGATTAAGGCCACCTGTTTAGGTGACGATCCTTTATCTTCTCGAAGATTAAGGCCACCTGTTTAGGTGACGATCCTTTATCTTTTTCAGATTAAGGCCACCTGTTTAGGTGACGATCCTTTATCTTTTCCAGATTAAGGCCACCTGTTTAGGTGACGATCCTTTATCTTTGTCCGATCAGATCACCTGTTTAGGTGGCGATCATTTTACCCTTTCAGATCCAATCGCCTGATTAGGTGACGATCATAGCTTTTTACCTTTCGAGCGTTCATACACGTCTCGCAAGATTTTTACCTTTCGAGCGTTCATACACGTCTCGCAAGCCTTTTAACCTTTCGAGCGTTCATACACGTCTCGCAAGCCTTTTTACCTTTCGAGCGTTCATACGCGTCTCGCAAGCCTTTTTACCTTTCGAGCGTTCATACACGTCTCGCAAGCCTTTTTACCTTTCGAGCGTTCATACACGTCTCGCAAGCCTTTTTACCTTTCGAGCGTTCATACACGTCTCGCAAGCCTTTTACCTTTCGAGCGTTCATACACGTCTCGCAAGCTTTTTACCTTTCGAGCGTTCATACACGTCTCGCAATCTTTTTTCTTTTCGCTCGTTCATACACGTCTCGCAGATTGAAATCACCTGATTAGGTGACAATCTTTTTCTCTTCAGATCCAATCGCCTAACCTTTCGAGCGTTCATACACGTCTCAGATGTTTAAGTGACGATCTTTTACCCTGCACTTACTTCTTACTTTTTCTACAATCTTTTCGTACCGCGAAGGACAAAATTCGGGTCCTTCTTTTACTTAATTGATCTTCGCAAAGAGTTCATGAGATGCCCTTGGCACTCACACACTCTATGCAAAGACACAATTAAGTAGGGGCAGCTGTAGTACCCCAATTTTGTCCTAAGCCTTTTCAAAACAATTTACAAAAATCAAAAAAAGAGGAGAAAAGTCAAAGTCAACAAAAGTCAACCAAAAAAGTCAACATTTCAAAAATGGTGACTTCGCAGTGCGAAATCCACTTCGCAGTGCGAAGTATGCGATTTTTCTGCAGACTTTTGATTTCTTTGATTTAATTCCAGTTTTTGTTACATATTATTTTCATTATTATTTTCATCATCATTCATGGCCAATTGGGCTCAGCAAAGCCATAATTGAAGGACTTGCCATTAATGCCAAGGAAAGAAGCTTTTTCTTCCAACCTAGCATGTGCCAAGCAAGTTGGCTTGCCCTTGGGCAGCTCTTGTCCCTCCCAAGTGACCTGCTACTGACCCTAAGGTTGCCAGCCACCAGCTTGTGGACTTTTTTCCTGCTTTCTTCCCCCAAAACCAGTCAAACCCAGCTGGTTTTCACTTGCAAAAAGCTGTTTGGTGTGCCCTGTTTTCAGCTGGATTTCTCCTCCCACACACCAGCCCACATGCTCTTTTTGCTTCCCCCAACATCTCTGTATATGGCAGTACACGTTTTCCTTGCTTGACCTTCCAAGATTGCAAGGATTGATCCCAAGAATCACCCAATTGCAGCTGCCCTGTTTTTTCAGTTTTTTCTCATCATTTCAGCTGCATTTTGTGACTGAAATCAGTCAAGGTCTTGACCCTTGGCATAAGGCAAAGTAACTTCTATCCTTTAGCATTAAATGCAAAGCAATTTAGCCTGGATTTAGCCCACAAATCAGCTAGGTCCTATAGATTTTCCATCATTGCATTAGATTACATTTTGGCCTATAAATAGGAAGCAATGCATAAGGTTACAAACAAATTTTGATACACTTGCTTACACTTACAAACAACCAGAAAAACCAGCATTTGAAACACTTGAAACAGCACTAAACACTAGCAAAAAACCAATTACAATACAAAGCATTACACAAGTTCATTGCTTTTGTTCAAACCTTGCAAGAACCTTCAACTAATTCAAGTTCATTTCACTTCCTTGCAGCAGAAGCTTTGCTAGGATCTCTGTAAGTGATCTAAGTACTTATCTTTCACTTATAATTGTGCTTGCATACCAAGTTTTGTTCAAAACCTTTTTGCTCTAAAAAACCCCTTTTGAATTTCAAAAGAAATCCCAAGGTTTGTAAAACACTCAAACTGGTTTGTCTAGCTCTTTTCATTGCAAAACTCAAAGTTTTTTCACTCTCCTAAAAGGTTCTGAGATTGTTCAGAAGTTGTTTCTGAACAAAAGTTCAGAAACAGCTTCTGAACTCAAATTTTCGCATTGTTCGCAGTGCGAAGTCATGGTCACAGTGCGACCATGACAGAACTCAGAATCTGAGTTAAGGCTCCCAAATGGCCAATTTTTGAGGTTCTAGCCCTAGTCGGAACCTAAGAGGTTTAAAACTCATTTTATTCAAACCTTATCAAGGATTTTGCATAAAATTGAAGGATTCACAAGTTCGAGTCACTTTTTGTTGGATAACTTGCAAAACAAGTTATGTACACAAACTTTCAAAACAACTTGAGCAAATAAGCTATGTTCATCATTCTCAAAACCAAATTTGAACAATAAACATTGTTCATGATTTTCAAACCAAACGTGAACTTAAGCCGATTTTGTTCGCTTTTCAAAACCGTTCGCAAAATGAGCCGAACTTGTGCGTTTTTTCACAAGATTGTCAAAACCTCGTCATTTTGAGTTCCAAACCAAATGCTTTGATAAACTTTGGGATTTCTAAGAAATTTAACCAAAAACTTGAATGAAAAAGGGATGGTTTGACGTATGTCTCTCCATTGCCCCGATTGTACGAATGCGTGACGTATGTCTCGTCGCTCGGACAATCGTCATTCCATTTTCAACGTATCCGACCATACCAAACCAATTCTTGGCCCATTGTGGTCAATCCAAACCTTTTCGACTCGTTTGAGTCATTCTGGTCAATGTTCGACTCGATTGAGTCCATTGTACCCGTTCTTGATCCCGTTGGATCAATCGAACCCTTTCTCGACTCGTTTGAGTCATTCCGGTCAATGTTTGACTCGATTGAGTCCATTGTACCCGTTCTTGATCCCGTTGGATCAATCGAACCCTTTCTCGACTCGTTTGAGTCATTTCGGTCAATGTTCGACTCGATTGAGTCCATTGTACCCGTTCTTGATCCCGTTGGATCAATCGAACCTTTTCCCGACTCGTTTGAGTCACTTTGGTCAATGATCGACTCGATTGAGTCCATTGCGCCCATTTTGGTCCCATAACGACCAATTCGAACCCTTTTACCCAACGGACATGTTTTACATATTCTAAGCGCGATTCGTAAACAAACGCTTAAGTCTCCCATGCGCGAGCATACAAGCTATACGCTTAAGTCTCCCATCCGCGAGCATACAAGCTACGTTTAATCGCAAGAATACGGTCAAAACATCGTTCATTAAAAATAACCAACATATGTACGTTTTTCTACCAAAGAACTACGTACGCTTTGAATTCTCCGACTACCGGGAGATACGTAGGAGCAAGATCGTCATCTTGTCAAGCACAATAATAAAAAACTTTCTTTTTTCCCTTTTATCATATTTTCTTTTTCCTTTTTACATAGACAAGCATGCGCGCAAAACATTTAAAAACATTTCAAGCTTTAGTCAAATAGGAGGTTCCCGTTGAGTACAACGGACGTGAGGGGTGCTAATACCTTCCCCTTGCGTAATCGACTCCCGAACCCGACAATGGTTGCGATGACCAGTCCTTTTCCTCATCGTCAAGGGTTTTATTATCGTTTCCCTTCAAATAAAAACTTAAGGGTTTATCAACGTTCCCTTTACACAAAAACTTTGGTGGCGACTTCACAACAGCCTTCCGAGCGTTCGTACATGTCTCGGAGGATTGCGCATTTTTAACGAGTGCGCACAATGTCATTAACCCTGAGCTCTTGGGCTGCCCTTGGTCAGCTCTTGTCCCTCCCAATTGACCTATCATTAACCCTGAGCTTGCCAGCCAGCTACTTGTTCCCTTTCCTTCCTTCTTTCTCCACCAAAACCAGTCAAACACAAGTGGTTCTTGCCCAAAAAAGTTGTTTGGTGTGCCCTGTTTTCAGCTGTATTTCTCCTCCCTCACACCAGCCCACATGCTCTTTTTGCTTCCCCCAATCTCTCTGTACATGGCAGTACATGTTTTCCTTACTTGACCTCCCAAGATTGCAAGGATTGATCCCAAGAATCACCCAATTGCAAGCTGCCCTGTTTTTCAGATTTTTCTCATCATTGCTATCAAGGATCAGCTGCATTTGTGGCTGAGATCAGCCAAAGTCTTGACCCTTGGCACAAGGCAAAGTAACCTCTATCCTTTAGCATTAAATGCAAAGCAATTTAGCTTGGTTTTAGCCCACAAATCAGCTAAGTCCTAGAGATTTTCTCATCATTGCATTGGATTTCATTTTTGCCTATTTAAAGGAATGCAATGCACACATTCATTCACACGAAATTTACACCAAAATACACTTGAAAAACCATTACATTGCAGCATTGTGAAGGTAGAAAAGCAGTTCAACTCAAAGCAAAAACCAATTAGAGTTATTTGTCCATAACCTCTAATATCCCAACTTTGCAAAATCAATCAAGCAAGCCACTTCCTATCTCTTGCACAAGCATTGCTAGGAGTTCTGTAAGTATCCTAAAGTCTCTATATTTCATTTTGATTTGCTGTTTGCATCTTTTGTTTTGTTAAATTTCATTTTTGTGCAAAAAACCCCTTTTGAAACTCAAAAGGAATCTCAAAGTTGCAAAGCATTAAAACTGAGTTGTTATACTCCTTTTCTTCCATTGCAAAGCTTTTTAACCCCCTTTAGGTTCTGAAGCTTGCTCAGGAGCAGCTTCTGAGTTCATTTTTTCGCATACTTCGCAGAGCAAAGTCAGGTTCGCAGAGCGACCATATCAGAACCTGGCTTCGCAGAGCCAAGTTCTGGTTGCTCTGCGAAGTAGGTAAAACTCAGAACATGAATCAGGCTTCCAAAAGGCCAATTTCTTGAGGTTCCAACCATTGATTCAGAACCTAAAGAGGGTTAAAACTTATTTTTGTTTCAAACCATATCAAGAATTTTACATGATATTGGAAATTTCACAAGTTTGTGCTATTAATTTTGAGTAACTTGCAAAACAAGTTATGTTCTTAACCTTTCAAAACCAAGCTTGAGCAATAAGCTAAGTTCTTTTCCTTCAAAACTAAACTTGAACAATAACGTTTTTCATGATTTTCAATCAAAACATGAACTTGAGCCGAACTTGCTCACTTTTTAAAACCAAACTCAAAATTGAGCCGAACTTGTGCATTTTTCAAACTCATGCACATTCTTTATGATTTTGTTCATCTTTCAAACTTGAATAAACACTTGTTCTTGAGTTCCAATAACTTAAGCAACAAGCTATGTTCATTATTTTCAATAAACTCGAACAACAAATTTGTTCGTGATTTTTTTTACAACTTTCCTTTAAGTTTTTAACCAGGTGTTTTGGTTCCCTTTGAGATTTCTTTGAGTTTCAACGAAACGAGAACTTGAATGAAAAAGGAATGGTTTGACGTATGTCTCTCCAAACCTCGGTTACACGAATGCGTGACGTATGTCTCGTCGTTCGGGTAATCGTCATTCCCATTTTCATACGCGTCTAGCACGCTTAATCTTTCTTTGGTCCCCGTGACCATTTTAAAACTTTTCTTGGCCCTCGTGGTCAATTCGAACTCTTCACGCCTTTGTGCGTTTTTAACACTTTTATGCCTTGTGAGAATACCATCGCCTTAATGTGCGTCCGTTTTTTGTCATTTAAACCTTTTACGCCTTCGTGCGTTCTCAAACTTTTTTCACGCCCGAGTGCGAATCCATCTCTTTTCATCAAACCCTTCTTACCTTTTTTAAGCTACCCTCATAACGGTAGTAGGTAAGAGGCTTTTCATCGGTCTTTATTAACCTATCAACATAACGATAGTAGACCGCGTTGTTTTGTATTTTAAAGCAAAACACTTTTTTCGCTCGGGCGCGATTGAATCTTTTTTTAATTAAAACGAACCAACATACAAACTTTTTCTACCCAAAGAACTACGTACGCTTTGAATTCTCCGTCTACCGGGAGATACGTAGGAGCAGGATTCACATCTTGTCAAGCCCGTTAATAAAAAACTTCTTTTTTCCCTTCGTATCATATTTTCTTTTTCCCTTATATATATTCAAGCACGCAAGCAAAACTTTGAAAACAATTTAAGCCTAAGTCGACTAAGAGGTTCCCGTTGAGTACAACGGATGTGAGGGTGCTAATACCTTCCCCTCGCATAATCGACTCTTGAACCTAAAATCTCGTATTTAAAGGTAATTTCAAACTTTTTTCCTTTTCTCCCCGAAAAATTAAAAGTTTAGTCGTGATTTAAAATTAGTGATTCAACGCTTCCCAATAGCTTGATATCCGAAATTCGACGCGACAGGTAATATGAAATTAATTCGAAAAAGAGGTTCTTGTAATATGATATTTAATCAGAAGGAAAGTAAAACATATCAAATATTTTTATAATTAGACATCGAATTTGGATAATCTTGATTTAGAATTTACTCTTGAACTTAATCTAAAATTCAGAATTTTACTTTTATTTAAAAATTTCAGTGTTACAACTTTTAGTTTGATTAAAGAAATAATAAAAACACACATAATATATTATGAAATTTAAAGAAATTAAAAAAAATTGGTTATTAGATAAATCATACACAATTGAATTTTCCTCGTTCTCATGTATTAAACATGTCTCATGGACTCACCAAGGAATACCAACAACCAACTACAAGCATATTATTCACACTAAGAACACCACCACCAATCAACTAACTCTTGAATATGTTTTTCTAATTCTCATGTAATAAATATGACTCTTTGAGTCATGCATGACATGTGATAATGAAAATTATATAGATTAGAAATACTACCTCCGTCCCTAATTATAAGACCCTTTTGAAAAATTATTTTGTTTCTTTTTATAAGACTCTTTTGGTATTTCTGATTACATTAATTACTCTACCAACATAAATACTATGTTGAAAACATAAACCAAGTCTCTCTCTTAAGGATAAAATTGTAAAAACAATGGTAATTATATACAAATTTAATACTACTACCAACTTTCTTAATTCCCGTTATTTTGGCAAAAGGCTCCAATATTTAGGGACGGAGGTAGTATAAAAATGATTATAAATTCTAACTTATATTACATTTAGGCATTATATATGTTTGTTTTAACTCTTTGAAAAATTAATCATTTAAGAGAAATCAATGTGTTTGTTACAACTTTTAAAAAAAAAAATCAGAATTTAAAAGAAAAAAAAATCACAAAACCCCTCTAAGCCATATTGGTTTTTTTCGAAGGAAGCCGTGTTAGTTGTAGTATTAAGAAAAATGCAAATGTGACATATATTACTTTATAATTTTTGTTTTGATTTTGTCTTTTATTTTTTTCCTCACTTTGGAGACTATGACTATGATCATTATCTATCTATTAGCGAAAAGACGGGCACGTGGCACTCACGTATCTGTCTTTCTGCTCTTTTTATTGCGCTAACGCGTGTAGATTATCAACGATATTTTATAAAAATTTGTGTGTAAATTACAAACGATATTATATATATATATATATATATATATATATATATATATATATATATATTGAAATTATAAGTATAGATATAGATATTTGTGATTTTCGAATGTAACAAACTCAAACCATATTTATCTTTTTCATTGACAACAATAATATAACAAATATAATAAAATTTCTTATCTTTTTTCAGTAACACCAGCAATATAACATTATTATAAAAAAATTTGTTTGAGGGTATAATTGGAATACCAAAAAAGTCAGCCCAGCATCCGTCTAAAAAGTGGCTATTTTCTTTATATATAGTATAGATATAGATAAATCAGTCCTTTTCAAATTAAAGATTTAGGCACAAAGACCTCCTAAATTTTATGACATATGAATCAAAATCAGAAGTTATTATACCTTCGACATTTGTGGATAAGCTCCACATCAATTTTTTTGCTCTCAGTCGCAGGTACTGCTGCAAAAAGATGCACCATTGTAAGGCAGTCATCCAATTCTCCAAGTGCATCAACAAATCTTGGTACCAAGTCAAGAGAAGTTGAAAGAGATGATGTTACTCGAATAAAGAGGATGATGGAAAAAGGAAGAGAATAGAGGTGAAGTACTCACGGAGGATCTGTAGTGCTTCACCATTGCTGAGGCTGCGGCTGTGAAGAGGCAAAAAGGAAACATGAGATTGCAAGGTTAGGGTTTGGCTTTATATATATATATATATATATATATATATATATATATATATATATATATATATATGATAATCAAGCAAAATTGAAGTGTGAGCCCCCAATAAAATAGCATCGAGGCCCAAAGCCCAACACAACGAGTGCTTGGTGAACACGAAAACAGAACCACTCTTTAAATAGAAGGTTAAGGTTTGATGAACATCAGAAACCTTTAAACTCCCTCTTTCCCGCGATGAAATCAGAAGGTACGAACTGGTATAGAAACTATTCGAGAGATCAAAAGATTAAAGATAAAGAATTGATCGTTGTCTAGAACAAGGTTAGGTATGATTGGATGTTTGAAATACTTAGGGTTATTTGCTTTCGACCTCACCAGTTAAATGTTACTCCTTACGATATGGAACGGTTTTGAGGCCGATCAAGATCGGATAGAAATGATGTATCGCATAAATCAAGAAGATGCAAGGAGATGTGCAATGTGTCAAAGATCCGCTCGCCGTAGCAGTGTTGATTCAATTTCTAGGTGTGAACATGTCTTTTGTTTCCATTGTGTTGCGCTCTTATGGAGTTCATTCCAAACCCGAATAAGGAAAAACCATACAAATGTCTGAACAATTTTTTTGCACCCGTTTGAGGAATTTAGCGGTTTATCTTCCAAATGGGTGGTTTATCTTCCAAATGGGTTATCCGAAGGGCAAGACAAGGGTTTCAATCTAAGTTGGTGGTGATCTCATTCTGTAATGGTACTTTACTTTGGTTGAACCGTGCTTTGGCCGGATTAGGTATAGAATCTTCTATCCTTCCTGACTTCAACAAACAACAGTATCTTGTTGATCAACTTCCTTTCTATTCAAAAGAAAATAGTTCTACCTGCACATTTCTCTGTAATTATCACAGAAGCGGTTGTTTCCGACGTCAAAAAACACCTTCAGATGTATCAAGACCGAGACGACACTTTGTCCAAAACAATTCTAATATCTGAAGGCACTATTGAGGAGCTCATCGCAGCTGAACCGAATATGTCGGACATCTATCAATGCTATGATGGAAATTCTAACTTTGTTGGGCCAGTTTTCAAAGATACAGAAAGAATGCATTCTATCATCAGCCATTTTAGCCAAAGACTCGGAGTAGCAGAAATATCTTCCGAGGAAGAGTAGATAGGGGGACATTTGTTAGGCTATGAGAGGAAGACTAGATAATGGAAGACTAGATAGTGGGTACATTTTGTTAGGCTATGGTTATGCTATTAAAAAATTTGTGACATTTAATGTTTTTTAGGCATGTTTTCATCAAGATCGGATAGAAATGCTGTATCGCATAAAGCAAGAAGATGCGAGGAAATGTGCAATATGTCAGATATCCGCTCGTCGTAGCAGTGTTGATTCAATTTCTAGGTGTGAACATGTATTTTGTTTTCACTATGTTGCGCTCTTAATTATGGAGTTCCTTCCAAACCCGAGTAAGGAAAAAGCATCAAAATGTCCACACCCCGTTTGAGGAATTTAGCGATTTATCTTCCAAATCCAAATGGGTCATCCGAAGGGCAAGACAAGGGTAATGATGTTAGACTATGCATGGTTATGCTATATGTTAAGAATTTTATTAACTTTTCATCGGTGTTGTTAAGTTGATTCTTTTTCCTTGTCAGTATTTCACTACATAGTATGGAGAGTATATGTTGCTTTCTTGTTTCTAAATCATGACATATTAATATTCTAGATAAAAGATTCATACATTGCTAGATATTGGTGCTCATTCAGTACCTTCCTAAGTTGTTGTATTGTATCTCTTGGTTTTGTTTTTCGCATAAAACAACGAGTTTGGCAGGCCGAGCAACAGGTTTTTCACATTAAATTCTATCGATTTATAACTTTTAAGTTTTAATCGCCTGCTGTAATGGCTTTGAAATCTGGCCCTATTGCTTCACTAGTTGACACTGCATTCATCGTAGGGGTGGACAACGGTCGGTTGTGGTCGGATTCGGGTCGAAAAACCTCAATCCGAAGATGCCGACGGGTGAGAATTTCCCATCCATTTTCGTCCGCATGCGTCAACGGTTATATCGGATACGAGTTTGGTCGGATTTCGGTTTTGCGGATGGTTTTCAACGGTTTTTGTGTTGATTTTTCCGGATGAAAAAAGTAACAAAATCCTAAAAAAAAAATTACGCTTTTGTACAACTTTAAGAGGAACAAGATCATACAACAAAAAACTTTTCAATCTAAGATAAAATGAAGCAATTGATTTTTATATATAGCTTGTGGGTGATGTATGAACAACATCACATACATCTTAACAGAGAATAAACCCAACAAAAATATTCAACACACAAAATTTAACTATGAACAAAAAGAATAGATGGGAGAAGGATGGATACATAAGTCTGATTTTTCAGAGACAAAACAAAAAATAAAAGCATCAACGGTGGTAGAAGAAATGAAGAGCAGATTTGATGCTTGAAACGTAGATCAAATATGGCTTCACACATCTTTTAGATCTAGCACATGAAATCATCTAAGAGAAGACAATTGTTTGAGAGCAGTAATACAATTATGTGTTGAGAGAGGTGAGAGAGAAGAGAGAGCGGTTGTGTTTTTAGAGAGAGAAAGGTGAGTAAGATATGAGGAAAAAAGGTTTTATGGAGACTAACCCTATTCTATGGAACGATGGCGTTTAGGTAGGAAAATATAATAAATTTGTATTCTTTAAACGGTCGGGCTTGGGTTTCGTTGGATTGGTTTTGACCATCCGAACCGAACCGTTTGAAGCCAATGGAAACCGGTTTAACTTACCCGATTGACCCGTGTAATCCGTCCAGACCGACCCGTGTGCTGACGGGCCATTTGGGCCGGACGGTTTGGACCGGTTAATGAGATTTTGTCCAGCTCTAATTCATCGGTCAAATAGGTATTTCATCATGTCATTAGTTTGTTAATTAGCTTTCAGCTTATTACATTACATGTATCTTTCTCCATTTAAGTTTGCATTGATGATTGTTGAGTTCCTTTTAGTTGTTTTGGATTTCATAAGCATTAATGTAAGTGTATAGCTACTTACCTATTTATCTAACCTTTTATTCCTTTCAAATTGGAGAAGTAATCTAAGTTGTATCTTTCGATAAAATATTTTAACATCCTTAAAACATTCATTGTAGAGTATATATGTCCTGTCAAATATTTAGTTTGTTCAGGTGCTATGATTGGCAGGATGTGTTACACAGCTTTAGAGGAACTTTATTGTCTTTTGATTGGACGACTGTGTCCGTGTGTTGGCTATTACTGATAGAAGAAAACATATTTTCTTTTCTTCCCAAATTTGTGAAAACGTTTATAGAGTCAGCTTTGACATGGTTCGCTAAAATTTCTGTTGCCAACTCAAATCTCATACGTACTTTTAAATTTTGCCATTCTCTTTAAAAGATGTTATAGAATGGTCACTAGATAAATTATAATTGCACTCTACGTGTATTCATATTTTGAAAGTTTTGTAAGATTTTTCATTTTCAACGCTAAAAATATCTCCGAAAACTCATCTCTCAATTGATTACACATGTAATTCTTCACAAAATTAATATTAGAGAAACTTCTTTCATGGTTTGAATTTCCATTTAGCAAGGGGCAAGACAGTGTTAAATGATGTTTGATATACGTAATTGATTCAACCTGATGGAGAGGCTGTTGTTATTGTTGTAGTAATATTATGTTGTATAATGCTGCTTAGTCTTTCCAATCTAAATATCAATTAGCTTTTGTCTTCTTCTGTCTACGTGCACAGACGGACAAAGGACGTCAAGAACAAGCAAACAACGGATAATTCCTCTTTCAGCAAAGGAGAATTCAAAGTTTATTCAACATGATTATCCATATCAGGCAAATGACCAACGTTCTTGATCAAAAATTCTCAACGACTCTATTTGCGTTTGCACTCATCTCCAACGTCTCTCAAATTCGTGCCTGCCGCACTTATAAAAACCTTGTTTGTTTTGTCTTATCGATTCTGGTTGCATCGCTTTCGAACATCTAGATCGCACCACAATTCAAGAATCCTCTTCCTTAGTGTTCTGCTCTCCATAGTTGTCCATATCACCCCGAGGTTCGTCACGATTTTCACACTCTCTAGCTCACCATCTCCAATAAAAAAAATGATGTGACTAATTTATTTCTCTTTTAATTTTTTTTTCATTTATGTATATGTGCTTAAATATTTTTGATTTGAGGTTGTGAATAGGTCCAAAATTGTCCTAATATTTTTTTTATGTTAAAAAGCCATAAAATATATTTTTGTATAGTACATAATATTATTTATATGGTATGATTGGTATGAGTATGACATGATATTATCCTATTTTATTTATCTGTGTTTTTGAAAAAAGTATTACAATTGGCAAAGAACAAAGTCCAAGTGGGTGTGTGTGGGGACTGAGGCTGAGGTAGTCCCTGATAAATACTCCGTTGATAGAGAGCATGCAAGCCAATATGCCAGCGGACAAGTTAACGTGTCTCCCACCGAATCCAAATCAACCAAATACATAAACCTCTCTCTCTCTCTCTCTCTCTATTATCATCGAATCAATCACAATTTCTGAATAATGGCGTCGTCACTCCCACTCCCACACTTAGACGACGATTCCGTCTCCCCTTCTCCTCGTTCCAATCACTTCAACGACGCTCCTCCACGTGTCCGCTTCATGTGCAGTTTCGGCGGCAAAATCCTCCCTCGCCCCTCCGACAATCAGCTCCGTTACGTCGGTGGTGATACCCGTATCGTCGCCGTTAACCGCTCCATCTCCTTCTCCGCCCTCGTCCATAAACTCTCTAAACTCTCCGGTAAGAATTTCAAAACCCTTTTTCTTCGTAATAAGAAAGTTTGTTTCTGTTATATTATTCAATTCAATTCAATTCAATTCATTGATCGTGTCGTGTGCAGGCATGAGCAACATAACAGCCAAGTATCAACTCCCAAACGAAGACTTAGACGCGTTGATCACAGTAACAACCGACGAAGACGTGGATAACATGATAGACGAATACGACCGCGTCACACAGAATGAAAACCCACGAGCAGCTCGTCTTCGTCTCTTCCTCTTCCCAGAAGGAGAAGATTCACGAACCAACAGTATCAGTTCACTCTTAAACGGTTCATCTAAAAGAGAAAACTGGTTCATGGATGCTTTAAACGGTGGCGTTTCGGGTTTAGAACGAGGAAGATCAGAAGCTTCTTCTATGGTTTCTGAAGTACCTGATTATCTGTTCGGGTTGGATAATAACTCTGAAGTACCCGAATCACGACCTAAAGAACAACAACGACATCTTCTTCTTCAACAACAACAAGATAATGTTTCGAATTCGGATCCGGGTTCTCCTGCTCCGGTTGTTTCTTCTTCACCGTTTTGTTCCACTTCATCAGTGTTGTCTGTGCCTTCTATTCCGAATCTTCCACCTGTTAAAACCAAACTCGATAACCCGGCTTCTGAACCGGTTTTCAAGGGAAATCAAATTGAAACTGAAACGGTTTTGCAACCACAATTGAAAATGGATAATTACCAGATTAACCCTGCACTTCACTACCCACAACCCCAAGAAGGTGCTTATTCTGGTCATCATGCACAACCGGTTCCGGTTTATTACATTCAGGGATCAGTTCAACCTGGAAATGTTCCGGTTCACCCGGTTCATATGCAAGGACATGGACATTATCCCTATGTTCAACAACCATATCATCCAGTGATGCAACCTCAGGTACCAATCGGGTATCATCAGATGATTCCGGGTACGGGTCAAGTTTATGGCGCGGGAATGAGGCACGTGGCCCCGGTACAGCCCTACAGTCCTACTACCACGGTGGTTCACGATGGTTTGAAACAGCAAGTGTTTCAAGCTGTGCAAAACAACTCCGGTCCAGTTCCGGTTTACCAGGCGATGGCGGGGACTGGTGGGGATGAACTGCAGAGAGGTGGAACGGGTCGGGGAACCAACTCGCCGCATAATTGACCCAGTTTTTGCTTGATAAGTGTGTTTAATATTTACTAATTTACTTTGATTGTGGAAATGATTGCTTTGTATGAACTTTCAATTTAGTTTTTCTATTTTTATTTTTCTGAAGCACTTTCAATTTTGTTTGATGCACAAAAGTCCAAGAAAATATATACTCCATTTGATAAATAAAATTGTTTGAGGAAGTAATTTAGTTACTCCATTTCTATATATTGTTTGAGGAAGTAATTTAATTACTCCATTTGTATATATTGGAAAAGGACAATATGTCCTCTAATTTAATTACTCCATTTCTATATATTAGATACTCACACTTCATGGAGAGACCTTAGACTCATGTTAGACCATCACAATGGAGGGTTTTCATTTTGAAGACCTGAAATTTAATAAGGACCTTCATTTTGGAGTAAAAAAGAAGCTAGTTATTGACGAGATGTGCTATATTAAGCACTCTTTCTATGTGATCCATGTACTTTTAATATTAAAATATTAAAATGTAATGATATAAAATTATTGATTGATGATTAATGAATCCTATTTAAGAAATTTTTATGATATTTTGGTTGAAGAGATTGAAGACTTAATATGTGCTACTCTTAAAAAATGATAAATAAGTTATATATATACACGTAAAACCCATTTAAATACCTAAAAATAAATATCTCACGATGCTTTTTTCAAAGAATGTTCTAAGATGCCTCTTAAATCTTAATAATGATTATTTTGCGAAAACAGTTGATAGACACGTCTTAGAGACATGCACCAAGAGAGACTTATTATGGTTGGTTATTTTTTAACACTCCTAACTTTATATTAGAACTTATAGTTTTTGAGACAAATAGTAAAATGCTTAGACCAACTCTCACTAACTCAAAAAAATTTAAGATTTCAAAAGTTTGAACCTCCTACTAATCATTTGAACCTCAATTTTGAGCATAAAGTGGATAATATCAATATCTTATTTAAAAAATCAAATGAATGCATACCATACCATACATGTGTTTTTTACTAGGGGTGGACAAAAAAACAAAAAAATCGAACCAAACTGCTGAACTGAACCGAACCAAAAAAAAAATTGAACCATTACTAACAATCATAGAACTGAACTGAAACAGTTCAGTTCAGTTCAAAATAGTTCGGTTCAGTTTTACCTTCTAAAATTCGATTTTGTTTGGTTTTGTATATTTTTTTCAATGGTACCAATAATAACAGTTCGGTTTAGTTCGAAACAGTTCGGTTCGGTTCAGTTATTTTAAATTTATCAAACAGTTCAGTTCGGTTCGGTTCAGTTTTCATCCTGAATCGAACCATACCCACCCCTATTTTTTACGTGTCATAAATGTGTTAGAAATTGGAACACTAACAATTTATTTGTTTGTCCGTAAAAAAAATTATTTTGTTTGTCTTTATTACTAAAAATAACTAGTTATAAACCCGTGCTTCGCACGGGTTGCATTTCTAGAATTGATTATAATTTTTTTATGGAATAATAAGTTATTTAACTATAAAAATTAAATGAAAATGATGATTTATAATGTTTTGTGGAGGAATATAAAAATCTATGTTGACGAACTTAAATTCTAATTGTCGATGAATATTAAAATCAGACGATGAATTTAAATTCTAATTGTCGATGAACATTAGAATTATTTATTTAAATGTCTAATATAGGAATATAAAAATAAAATGTAGATAACAAAGATAAAAAAGATGATTGTAAAACTGACAAAACTAAACATGTGGCTTGGCAACTGAAACATTAGTTTCAAATATTCTCTAGGCAATCTATAAGGAATAAAGATCTATTATTCTTTTTCCTGCCAATATATCTGGCTGGTCTATATATTATGCAGCATACCTTATATATTTGTTCCCAACTGAAATTGAACTTTTCAAAAGTGTCCATAAGATATGTATGAAATAACTTTTAGAATTTAAACGGGTTGCATAAATACGGGTTGCATTTTTTAAAATTTAAACGATTAAGAAATTTTGTAGAATGATATAATTTTCTGTAGAATTATATTAGACATGAGATTTTAATATCTTACTTTATAAATTGTTATCCAATTGGGTGCATTTGACATAATTTGATATAAATATTGCATGTAAATAAATAATCTGAAATACAAATTACAAGTTGAAAGGTAGTAAAAACATTAAAACATTACTAATAGCTTTGAGAGGTATAACACGAACAAAACACTCTAACAAAAGGAATAGACAGAAAATAATGAAAACTAATTAGGAACTGTTGTCGAAACCTTAATAAGTTCGAAACAATTTTGTTGTTAAAAAAGAGTTTGAAGCAATCTTGTTCACAAACTTAAACTTGAATACATCTCTGACTTTGAATTGTTAAAGGTACAAAATAACATCCATTCAAATTTAGCCTTTGTTGTTTGCCTGTCTTGAGTATTCCTTAATGTTTAGAAAAAGGTCACATTCTTTTAAAATAATAAAATGAAAGATATATATCATAATCAAATGTATAACCTTAATTTGTTTACCTCTCCTAAGAGGTGGACAGTGAGGAAACTTCCTTGACCATCCAATAATTCATTAGAGTTATGTTAGTGGCAATTGACATAAACATAGATATGAATAAAATGAAGGAAATGGAGATGCATTTATAGTAAAAAAAAATGGTTATGTATTATAAGTGATGTATAGAATGATTTGTGGAATAAACTGACAAATGAAAAGTATAACCAACCATTAAATTTGACAATACCACTAAATCGAACATAGTGATATGTTGGAAAAGAAATTATTTACAACAAAATGTCTACACATAACTAAAGATATTATTTTATTGAAATTTGAGTTTGAAAGTACTTTAGCATGGAATCTTGAATAAAACAGAAAGAAGTGTATTGGTCAGGATAATTTGATTGATCAAATAATGCAGCAGATTTTTGTTTTGTGTTACCCAAAAAAAAAATAGAGATATCACCATTGGCCATGGAATTGTTTATTTTAGTTAGGTATTACCTTTAATGATTTTAGAGTATATGAATTTCTTGCCCACAACAATGTAACTGGGATTTGAATACTTATTTATCATAGCAGATATAAAACCCTGTTAAAATGATTGAAAAATAACATGATCAGCTAAAGAGATGATAAAACTTTGATAAAATAAATGACTATATTTTGTATTGCATTATTATGATAAAATAAACTTTGATTAAACAAAAGATAAAATAAATATTCTATTTGATGAATCTTTGTGAAAGGTTAGTTAATGTTAATTGGAGAGAGTTTGTTACCTCTCCAGGAACATGGACAATTTCAATAACACCTAAAATCTTTCTTTTTTTAGGACATACCATTGGTTAGAGATATTCTCATAGATATGTATGACAAATCTCATAATTGAGAGTATATCACCTCCTACTTTAGAATATAAATATATGTTAAAAGTAATTAAAGGCTAGTCTAAGATATATCTAACCATGGTTGAAGATCATAAATGTAACAACATATATGTTTGGTAAACAAATGAAATTTTCTGAAAACATGGTAAATAAAGACAAATATTTGCTCAGAGGAAAAGAAATAAGATTTTATTCTCAATCTTACCTTACAACCCATCATTATTTGATTAGACTTTGCTCGTCATTTGACACACAATTCTCCCGTGTTTTCCATTTCTCATTTTGGCTTCATCCATTTTTTTCCGTGCTTCTCAATGAAAATCTCAGCACTATGAACTTTAAAATTACTCCCTGAAAATACAAAATAGTGGTAAAAATAAAAGTGATGATGATGGACAATTTATATAGATATATCAACCACTGAAATATCATTTTAATTTGACAATAGACAACGGTTACACACACAACGTAAATTACATAGAGGGAACCATCAATGTCGATGATGCCTAAAGAAAAGAAAATATTGTCATTGCTAAATAGCATATATTCATTCTTATGCGGTATCAATATGTAATGTGTTGCATCATAGGAAGTTTTCAAATGAAAGAAAAGAAACCAAAGTGACATATTTGTAATAGTTGTTACATTTTCGTTAACATTTTGTGAGTCCTTACTTTCACATTCAACTAATACACTGCACAATTTAAGAAACCATTAGAAACAAATAAGAAATTTATTCTCAATTTCAAGTTACAACTTATTAATATTTGATCAGACTTAACTCACAATTTGACGCACGATTCTCCCGTGTTATCCTTATCGTGTTCTGTTTTTACCTTTCTGTTTCTCGTGCTTCTCAGCGAGAATCTAAACAACGCGGCCTTCAAAATTAGTCCTTGAAAAGAAAACATAGTAGTAAGGAAAGAAAATACGGAAGAAAACAACACAAATGCAAGGAAACCAAACTCATAAAGATGTTAAAATGTAAATATAATGAGAATGAAAATAATGGCCAAACATGAAACATATGTGTAACATCCGGGATTCGGATCCGGGATTCGGCAACTAACGGCCCCCGCGATCCCCCGCGATGCACTCATGGACTTCTCCACCCCCCAAGTGGAGTTTCATGCCTTCCGTGGGAATCGAACCACGTACCCTGGAGGCTATAAGTACATGGCCAATGCATTCCCACTACCAATTGAGCTAGTATTGTAACACCCATATAGAGATTGCCTAGGATCTCTTACGAGTATTAAAATTTCGTACTGGATACATTAAATACAATACAGAAAAGTTGTTTATTAAATCCACAATACATAAGTTATAATACATCTCAAGATCCAATACATAACATTCCTTATAATATACATCATATACATCAATCTTTTACAACATCCACATGATAAAACATAATACGGCACGATCAATCCGTAGCTTTCTCTTTACCTTTGCGTCGTGCCACCTGAGAAGAACCTGCACCAGAAGGGAAGGGATGAGACATAAGTCTCAGTGAGCTCCTACCCTACCTACTGTTTGGCAACCTCAGGGAACCTAGAGTCGCCGTGCCTACCTCGGCGATCTTGGGGATACTAATGATCGCCAAGTCTTATCTTGCCCATAGAGGGTCAACTGCCTGATCCTGCTGATCTGGTGATCAAGGGGAAACCTAGGATCACCGTCTGATAACTGCTGACTGATATCTGATAATTGTCTGAGTAATTATTTCCTGACTGATAATATAATAAAATATTAACTGATACTTTAAGTTAGCTGTTAGCGTTGAACAAACATTATTATCTGGGTTCATTTTACGGAATGCCCCCGGGTGGAGTAACCCCGAAGCACATTCCCCTGATAACCGGTGAAAATTCCTATCATATCAGGCTAACACCGGACTCCTCTTGTCGTCGTGCGGTTACCCTTGCGGAATAACACGTCCCACTGGCGTGAACCTCATGTGTCCCACTGGCGCGAACAACAGAAGACACGACTTAATATAAGTTTTAACTGATGCGTATACCTCCCGTGTCCCACTGGCGTGAACGACGGAAGACGCGAATAAATAATCTGTAAACTGAAACGTGAACATTTCATGTCCCACTGGCGTGAACGATGAAAGTCACGACTTAAATGTAATAATCTTTAGTCTATTCTCTACGTGAACCATTCGTGTCCCACTGGCGTGAACATCGAAGGCCACAGCTTAATCTTACTAATTCTGAACTCTTAACCTATATAAGGTTCTAATCTTGAAACTTGGTAACATTCTAATTAACCTATCAAGGTTATTGACCCATCGTTCTCATGAGCCTTTCCTAGGGCTTACTTAAGCTTTTAACTTAATTTCATGAATTTCCAAGCTTTGTATAACCTTTGCTCAAGTAATATTTTAAATCTTTGGAAGCATTTGAAATGAACTAAAATGGTGGTTTAAGTTTCTAAAATATGTTATAGAAAATCAGTTGCCAAAAAGCCATTCACGCGCGAACCAGAACCCCCAAAACAGCTCAACTAGGTTGGACTGTTCAAGGCTGGTCGCTACAGCGCCCTTCTGGTCGCTACAAGCGACAATAGGCAGAACTTGTTCGCTACAGCGCCCAGTTCCTCGCTACAAGCGACACTCCGTCGCTACAAGCGCCAGCGTGGTCGCTACAAGCGCGGCTAGGCAGGGAAAAACCCAGTTTGGTCGCTACAAGCGACCGTCCGTCGCTACAGCGACCGTATCAGTAAAAACCTGTGTAAAAACGTGATTTCCACCATTTTTGCCCATTTAATGGTACCCATGCTTCTTAAACATGATAAATATGTTTTTCTTTCATAAATTAACAATTATAAACACTCTTGAGCAAGGATTAAACAAACAAGGAAAATTAGGGTAAACTTGAAACTTTCTAAAACTTATGAAACTTGTCAAAGACACCCTAAATAGGTTCTATTATCTGAAATGAGCTCACCTATGCCTTAATTGGTGCTGGTTCAGCTTGTTCTTGCAAACCCTAGTTGCTCCTTCCTTATTTCTTCCTATTACTTTAGCTTCCAACACAAACTTGCTTGCTAGAGCTTCTCACAAAGATTGGAATGAAAGTCTGAAGGATTTGGGTGAGGGAAAGTGGCGTGAGAGTGAGGGAAAAATGAGGGAGAGAGACTGATTTGAGAGAGTGGAAGAGAAGAAAAAAAATCTCAATGGGAAAAATATCTCTTCCTTTCCATTTAAATTACTACTCCCTTTTTGAATTTATTACCAATTTGCCATTGCCACTTATTACTAAATTGCCACGCTTATTAATTGCTTCTAATACTGATAACTGGTACTAATAAGCGGGATATTACAATATGTGTTTGGAAAACAAATGAAAATTTGAATGAACATGGTAAAGAAATCATATAAATAAATAGGAAATTTATTCTCAATTTCAAGTTACAACTCATAAATATTTCATCATACTTAACTCACAACTTGACGCATGATTCTCCCGTTCTTCCTTATCATGTTCTGTTTTCGTCTCTCTGTTTTCCGTACTTGTCAGTGAAAATCTAAACAGTGCGGACTTCACAATTAGCTTTTGAAAAGAAACCATATGATTAAGGAAATGAAAGAGGGAAGAAAGCAACACAGATGCAAGGAAACCAACGTGATAAAGATGATAATTTTGAAAACATCGAAGATAATCGTAAAACATCGAACATAGAAGAAACCAACACAGATGCAAGCAACACAGATGAAGATAATCGTAAAACATCGAACATTATATATTTGAAAAACAAATGAAATTTTGAAGAAACATGGTAAAAAAGACAAATATTTGATTATATAGGAAAAGAAATAAGATTTTTTTTCTCAACCTTACCTTACAATTCATCAATATTTAAATATATTTTGCTCACCAAACAAACTTACATTCACTGATATCATCAAAACCATCACAACTTCTGCGGGTAAAAGGAAAAGTAAAGGCCATAAACCTACTGACATAACAATTAAAAAAATATGACATAAACTTCTATTTCCCGTGTTTTAAAATGAAAGAAAAAAGTGTGAGATAATGTACTTGCCTCAAATGTCTTTCTTTTACTATTTAAAGTTGTGCCATTATCAGATCAAGTATCAATTTACTTAGTAGTGAATATCAAATAATGGATATAAATAAAGGAATAAAACAATTTAATAATAATTTTGTAAAAGAAAAAATAGAGAGAAAACCACATCATACTTCTTTTAATTTCATTTACTTCTTTTCCAAGCCTATGTGGAACAACATAATATTGAAATTTCTACCCCACAGTACGCAGAATGCCCAAAATGAATAATTAAAAAGCAGATTCACACACAAAAAGAAAGAAAAAAAAGACATGCAAGAATCAATCTTTTTCAAGCATAAAAAGTTTCAAAACTCAAGATCCTTTAAACATCTCAAGCATAAAACCTGTGTAAAAACGTGATTTCCACCATTTTTGCCCATTTAATGGTACCCATGCTTCTTAAACATGATAAATATGTTTTTCTTTCATAAATTAACAATTATAAACACTCTTGAGCAAGGATTAAACAAACAAGGAAAATTAGGGTAAACTTGAAACTTTCTAAAACTTATGAAACTTGTCAAAGACACCCTAAATAGGTTCTATTATCTGAAATGAGCTCACCTATGCCTTAATTGGTGCTGGTTCAGCTTGTTCTTGCAAACCCTAGTTGCTCCTTCCTTATTTCTTCCTATTACTTTAGCTTCCAACACAAACTTGCTTGCTAGAGCTTCTCACAAAGATTGGAATGAAAGTCTGAAGGATTTGGGTGAGGGAAAGTGGCGTGAGAGTGAGGGAAAAATGAGGGAGAGAGACTGATTTGAGAGAGTGGAAGAGAAGAAAAAAATCTCAATGGGAAAAATATCTCTTCCTTTCCATTTAAATTACTACTCCCTTTTTGAATTTATTACCAATTTGCCATTGCCACTTATTACTAAATTGCCACGCTTATTAATTGCTTCTAATACTGATAACTGGTACTAATAAGCGGGATATTACAATCTACCCCCCTTAAAGAAATTTCGTCCTCGAAATTTAGAATTTACCTGAAAATAAATGGGGATAGTTCTCTTGCATTTCTGATTCTAGCTCCCACGTTGCTTCGCCGTCGGGAGAACCCTTCCATACAACTTTGACAATAGGGATTTCCTTGTTTCGCAAGGTCTTAACATCGCGATCAATTATCTGGTTTGGCTCAGGTTGAAAAGTCAAGTCTGATCTCAAATCAATACTGTCCAATTCCACTGGTTGAAAAGGATCAGGGATGAACTTCCTCAGCTGGGAGACGTGGAATACATCATGCAGTCCTGACATGGCTGGTGGCAGCGCTAACTGATAAGCTGCCGGACCAACACGACGAAGTATCTGAAATGGTCCAACGTATCTTGGACAAAGTTTCTTGGTTCGGAATGCTCCTCTTAATCCCAACTTGGGTGTAACTTTAAGAAACACATGATCTCCTTCATCAAACTCTAAGGGTCTTCGCCTCTTATCAGCATAACTTTTCTGGCGACTTTGTGCTGTTCTCATCTTATCTTGAATAGACTTAATCTTTAGAGTCGTCTCCTGAATGATTTCGGGTCCCAAAAGGCTCTTATCACCAACCTCAGCCCAACAAAGTGGGGTTCTACATTTCCTACCATACAGGGCTTCATAAGGTGCCATTCCAATGCTAGAATGGTAACTGTTATTGTAAGAAAATTCAATCAAGGGTAGGTGGTCGTTCCAACTTCCTCCATCTTCTAGGATACATGCACGTAACATATCCTCTAACGTTTGAATAGTTCTTTCTGATTGGCCATCTGTTTGAGGATGATGGGACGTGCTCATCTTTAATCTTGTCCCCAAAGCTTTCTGAAAAGCTTTCCAAAAGTGAGATGTGAAGATAGGGTCTCTGTCAGATACTATACTAGCAGGTACACCATGGAGTTTCACTATCTCTGCAATAAACAATTCAGCATACTGAGAGGCTCGATAAGTGGTCTTAACCGGCAAGAAATGTGCTGACTTGGTTAACCGGTCCACTATTACCCATATGGAGTCATGTCCTCGCTGCGTCCGAGGTAATCCACTCACAAAATCCATGGTTATATCCTCCCATTTCCATTGTGGAATTTCCAAGGGTACTAACATTCCCGCAGGCCTTTGATGTTCAATCTTCACCTGCTGACAGACAATGCATCGCGCTACAAATTCCACAATATCTCTTTTCATGCTCGGCCACCAATAATCTCTTTTCAAATCTTGATACATCTTGGTGGTACCTGGATGAATGCTGAAATTGCTCTTATGCGCCTCTTCTAAAATCAACCTTTTCAATTCCTCATCGTTCGGAACATAAACTCTTCCCTCAAACAGTAATGTTCCATCAGGTGCAAAAGAAAACTCCGGTTGACTAGCTTTTCTTTGAAGATCCATATCCATACATTGCGCTTGTGCAATCCTAGATCGTAGGTCGCACGAAATCTCTAACTTGTTTAACAAGATGCCACCATCCAAATCGGTAACATGAAGATTAAGGTCTCTAAACTTTTCATACAACCCACACGTGTGCATCATCACCTCAGCTTTTACTAAAGCCTTTCGACTTAAGGCATCTGCTACCACATTTGCCTTTCCTGGATGGTATTTCAGATCAAAATCAAAATCCTTCAAATACTCCATCCATCGCCTTTGCCTCATATTCAGATCTCGTTGATCAAACAAATACTTCAAACTCTTATGGTCGCTGAACAAATCAAATTGCGCACCATACAAGTGATGTCTCCATATCTTCAATGCAAAAACTATTGCTGCTAACTCAAGATCATGGGTGGGGTAATTCTCCTCATGAGTCTTGAGCTGTCTAGAGGCATAAGCTATTACATTTTCTCCTTGCATGAGGACACTTCCCAGTCCCTTGGAAGATGCATCGCAGAAAACGGTGTATCTCCTTTCAGGATCGGGTATTGCCAACACAGGGGCCTTAGTCAATTTCTTCTTTAAAACTCTGAAACTTTCTTCACATTCATCATCCCAAATAAAGAGTACATCTTTTCTGGTGAGGCGTGACAGGGGTAAAGCAATCTGAGAAAACTTCATAATGAATCTTCGATAATAACCTGCCAAGCCTAGAAAGCTCCTGACTTCCGCTACATTCTTTGGTCTTTCCCAATTGAGAACAGCCTCAACCTTAGATGGATCAACAGCTACTCCTCCTTGAGAGATAACATGACCCAAGAACTTAATCTCAGATAACCAGAATTCACATTTGCTAAACTTAGCATACAGCTGCTTGTCTCTAAGGACATCCAATACAATTCTCAAATGCTGAGCATGCTCTTGAGGATCCTTAGAATAAATCAAAATGTCATCAATGAAAATCACCACAAATTGATCGAGATAGGGCTGAAATATCCTGTTCATGTAATCCATAAACACTGCTGGAGCATTAGTTACACCGAAAGGCATAACCAAAAATTCATAGTGTCCGTAACGCGTTCGAAACGCCGTCTTAGACACATCTGAAGATTTAATACGAATCTGATGATAACCCGATCGAAGATCAATCTTGGAAAATACTGTTGCTCCCTTGAGCTGGTCTAGAAGATCATCAATCCTTGGAAGAGGATACCTGTTCTTGATAGTCACTTTGTTAAGTTGGCGGTAGTCAATACACAACCTCATACTTCCATCCTTTTTCTTGACTAACAAAACTGGAGCACCCCAAGGTGATACACTGGGTCTGATGAAATGCTTCTGGATTAAATCCTCGAGTTGAGATTTCAGCTCTTTCAACTCTGTTGGTGACATTCTGTACGGTGCCACAGACACTGGCTCCGCTCCTGGAATCAAATCAATTGAAAACTCCACCTCACGCTCTGGAGGTAAACTCGTGACCTCTGAAGGAAAAACATCTAGGTATTCATTCACAATAGGAATATCACTGGGACTTAAGTCTGATTCTGAAGCCACAGTGAGCATTACATAAAATCCCTTGTCTTGAGCACAAATAAACTGGATTAACTGATGGGTGCGGTTAATCAATTCAGATAAAGCCACACCTTCCGTCGTATCACTGGTCGGCATATAAATACTCTTCTCTGAACATCCTATATAGACATGATTAGCAGAGAGCCAATCCATGCCTAAAATTACATCCAGTTGCTCCATCGGGAGACAAACTAAATCAACATAGTAAGTCTTGCTAGACACAGTGATAGGACAGCTTTCACAAACATACTTTGCCTCAATTCCGCCTTCAGTAGCGGTGGATACTAACATTGGAGGGTTCAACGGAGACAAGGGTAATTGCAACGTCTCCACACATTTATAAGAAATAAAAGAACATGTAGCGCCGCAATCGAAAAGAACTTTTACTGGATTTGTACCCAAATAACACATACCGGCAATTAAATCTTCATTGGCCGAAGCCTTTGCGCCGTCAAGAGAGTACACTCTGCCCCTACTAGTAGTTGTTCCTTCAGCTGATCCTTTACCACGTCTATTTGGACACTCTGATATGAAATGCCCTGGCTGTTTACATTCATAACAAATTCCAGCTCCAACCAAGCACTCTCCTTTATGCATTCTACCACATGTCTTGCAAGTAGGATTAGTCCTCAAAGGATTATATCGTGGAGAGTAGGTCTGTTTTCCTCTCTGAGGAGATCCTTTCGGCTTAAGCTTATCGTGATACTTATCTGACATCCTGCTTTTCTTCTTCTCATAAGCTGCTGCTCTTTCCTTCGAGGCCTTTGCAAGTCCTGCCTCAACCACTAAGCTATCATGCACCAACTGGTCATAACTCGCAGTTCTCTGAAGGCTAATTGCTGTATCAATCTCACCCCTTAATCCTCTTTTATACTGATTCATCTTCCACACTTCATTCTCGGCGTACTCATTGTGTGTAGAATAGTAGGACAACTCCTCAAATTTCTTTGTGAACTCAGCAACCGACATATTACCTTGTTTCAACTCTAAGAACTCTTGTTCTTTCTTTACCTTGTAGGACAAAGGTAAATACTTTTCTAACATCACTCCTTTAAAGTTCTCCCAATTCACTTCTACACCATTGGCTTCCATCCTGCGCTGAGCAGATTCCCACCAATCTTCTGCTGCGCCTCTGAGTTGGTTTGTAGCGTAGACCACTTTATCTTCCTCTGAACATTCAGCCATTCTAAAGATCTTCTCCATCTGCTTGATCCACTTTCTTGCTTCTTGGGGTTCACCTTCTCCATTGAACTCCGGAGGGTGATGCCTGTTGTATTCACGGAACACTGGATTACCAATTACAGGAGGAGGTGGTGGCTGTGGATGGAAACCTTGACCCTGCTGCATCATTTCCATCCATTGTTGTTGAGCCTGGGCTTGTTGCTGAGACTGTTGTTGCATCATCAGCATCATTTGCTGATACTGTAATGCATTCTGAGCTTGTTGTTCCTGATACTGCTGCTGCCAGGCCTGTTGTTGTTGAATCATTTGTTCCCAAGAATTCATGCTGGGTCCTCCACTTTCGTCACTAGCTTGATTAGTACGAGGTCTACCTCTTCTTCTCCCAGACATCTTATCCTAGCTGTCATATACAAGTCAAAGTGATCAGTTTTAACTGAACATAACATCTAGAATAATGTCCTGGATCCAAGAGGTCCATAAACTTGGATTGTACTTTAATGACCCAAGGCACGGTCTGAATCGACCTGCTCTGATACCAAATTGTAACACCCATATAGAGATTGCCTAGGATCTCTTACGAGTATTAAAATTTCGTACTGGATACATTAAATACAATACAGAAAAGTTGTTTATTAAATCCACAATACATAAGTTATAATACATCTCAAGATCCAATACATAACATTCCTTATAATATACATCATATACATCAATCTTTTACAACATCCACATGATAAAACATAATACGGCACGATCAATCCATAGCTTTCTCTTTACCTTTGCGTCGTGCCACCTGAGAAGAACCTGCACCAGAAGGGAAGGGATGAGACATAAGTCTCAGTGAGCTCCTACCCTACCTACTGTTTGGCAACCTCAGGGAACCTAGAGTCGCCGTGCCTACCTCGGCGATCTTGGGGATACTAATGATCGCCAAGTCTTATCTTGCCCATAGAGGGTCAACTGCCTGATCCTGCTGATCTGGTGATCAAGGGGAAACCTAGGATCACCGTCTGATAACTGCTGACTGATATCTGATAATTGTCTGAGTAATTATTTCCTGACTGATAATATAATAAAATATTAACTGATACTTTAAGTTAGCTGTTAGCATTGAACAAACATTATTATCTGGGTTCATTTTACGGAATGCCCCCGGGTGGAGTAACCCCGAAGCACATTCCCCTGATAACCGGTGAAAATTCCTATCATATCAGGCTAACACCAGACTCCTCTTGTCGTCGTGCGGTTACCCTTGCGGAATAACACGTCCCACTGGCGTGAACCTCCTGTGTCCCACTGACGTGAACAACAGAAGACACGACTTAATATAAGTTTTAACTGATGCGTATACCTCCCGTGTCCCACTGGCGTGAACGACGGAAGACGCGAATAAATAATCTGTAAACTGAAACGTGAACATTTCATGTCCCACTGGCGTGAACGATGAAAGTCACGACTTAAATGTAATAATCTTTAGTCTATTCTCTACGTGAACCATTCGTGTCCCACTGGCGTGAACATCGAAGGCCACGGCTTAATCTTACTAATTCTGAACTTTTAACCTATATAAGGTTCTAATCTTGAAACTTGGTAACATTCTAATTAACCTATCAAGGTTATTGACCCATCGTTCTCATGAGCCTTTCCTAGGGCTTACTTAAGCTTTTAACTTAATTTCATGAATTTCCAAGCTTTGTATAACCTTTGCTCAAGTAATATTTTAAATCTTTGGAAGCATTTGAAATGAACTAAAATGGTGGTTTAAGTTTCTAAAATATGTTATAGAAAATCAGTTGCCAAAAAGCCATTCACGCGCGAACCAGAACCCCCAAAACAGCTCAACTAGGTTGGACTGTTCAAGGCTGGTCGCTACAGCGCCCTTCTGGTCGCTACAAGCGACAATAGGCAGAACTTGTTCGCTACAGCGCCCAGTTCCTCGCTACAAGCGACACTCCGTCGCTACAAGCGCCAGCGTGGTCGCTACAAGCGCGGCTAGGCAGGGAAAAACCCAGTTTGGTCGCTACAAGCGACCGTCCGTCGCTACAGCGACCGTATCAGTAAAAACCTGTGTAAAAACGTGATTTCCACCATTTTTGCCCATTTAATGGTACCCATGCTTCTTAAACATGATAAATATGTTTTTCTTTCATAAATTAACAATTATAAACACTCTTGAGCAAGGATTAAACAAACAAGGAAAATTAGGGTAAACTTGAAACTTTCTAAAACTTATGAAACTTGTCAAAGACACCCTAAATAGGTTCTATTATCTGAAATGAGCTCACCTATGCCTTAATTGGTGCTGGTTCAGCTTGTTCTTGCAAACCCTAGTTGCTCCTTCCTTATTTCTTCCTATTACTTTAGCTTCCAACACAAACTTGCTTGCTAGAGCTTCTCACAAAGATTGGAATGAAAGTCTGAAGGATTTGGGTGAGGGAAAGTGGCGTGAGAGTGAGGGAAAAATGAGGGAGAGAGACTGATTTGAGAGAGTGGAAGAGAAGAAAAAAAATCTCAATGGGAAAAATATCTCTTCCTTTCCATTTAAATTACTACTCCCTTTTTGAATTTATTACCAATTTGCCATTGCCACTTATTACTAAATTGCCACGCTTATTAATTGCTTCTAATACTGATAACTGGTACTAATAAGCGGGATATTACAATATGTGTTTGGAAAACAAATGAAAATTTGAATGAACATGGTAAAGAAATCATATAAATAAATAGGAAATTTATTCTCAATTTCAAGTTACAACTCATAAATATTTCATCATACTTAACTCACAACTTGACGCATGATTCTCCCGTTCTTCCTTATCATGTTCTGTTTTCGTCTCTCTGTTTTCCGTACTTGTCAGTGAAAATCTAAACAGTGCGGACTTCACAATTAGCTTTTGAAAAGAAACCATATGATTAAGGAAATGAAAGAGGGAAGAAAGCAACACAGATGCAAGGAAACCAACGTGATAAAGATGATAATTTTGAAAACATCGAAGATAATCGTAAAACATCGAACATAGAAGAAACCAACACAGATGCAAGCAACACAGATGAAGATAATCGTAAAACATCGAACATTATATATTTGAAAAACAAATGAAATTTTGAAGAAACATGGTAAAAAAGACAAATATTTGATTATATAGGAAAAGAAATAAGATTTTTTTTCTCAACCTTACCTTACAATTCATCAATATTTAAATATATTTTGCTCACCAAACAAACTTACATTCACTGATATCATCAAAACCATCACAACTTCTGCGGGTAAAAGGAAAAGTAAAGGCCATAAACCTACTGACATAACAATTAAAAAAATATGACATAAACTTCTATTTCCCGTGTTTTAAAATGAAAGAAAAAAGTGTGAGATAATGTACTTGCCTCAAATGTCTTTCTTTTACTATTTAAAGTTGTGCCATTATCAGATCAAGTATCAATTTACTTAGTAGTGAATATCAAATAATGGATATAAATAAAGGAATAAAACAATTTAATAATAATTTTGTAAAAGAAAAAATAGAGAGAAAACCACATCATACTTCTTTTAATTTCATTTACTTCTTTTCCAAGCCTATGTGGAACAACATAATATTGAAATTTCTACCCCACAGTACGCAGAATGCCCAAAATGAATAATTAAAAAGCAGATTCACACACAAAAAGAAAGAAAAAAAAGACATGCAAGAATCAATCTTTTTCAAGCATAAAAAGTTTCAAAACTCAAGATCCTTTAAACATCTCAAGCATAAAACCTGTGTAAAAACGTGATTTCCACCATTTTTGCCCATTTAATGGTACCCATGCTTCTTAAACATGATAAATATGTTTTTCTTTCATAAATTAACAATTATAAACACTCTTGAGCAAGGATTAAACAAACAAGGAAAATTAGGGTAAACTTGAAACTTTCTAAAACTTATGAAACTTGTCAAAGACACCCTAAATAGGTTCTATTATCTGAAATGAGCTCACCTATGCCTTAATTGGTGCTGGTTCAGCTTGTTCTTGCAAACCCTAGTTGCTCCTTCCTTATTTCTTCCTATTACTTTAGCTTCCAACACAAACTTGCTTGCTAGAGCTTCTCACAAAGATTGGAATGAAAGTCTGAAGGATTTGGGTGAGGGAAAGTGGCGTGAGAGTGAGGGAAAAATGAGGGAGAGAGACTGATTTGAGAGAGTGGAAGAGAAGAAAAAAATCTCAATGGGAAAAATATCTCTTCCTTTCCATTTAAATTACTACTCCCTTTTTGAATTTATTACCAATTTGCCATTGCCACTTATTACTAAATTGCCACGCTTATTAATTGCTTCTAATACTGATAACTGGTACTAATAAGCGGGATATTACAATCTACCCCCCTTAAAGAAATTTCGTCCTCGAAATTTAGAATTTACCTGAAAATAAATGGGGATAGTTCTCTTGCATTTCTGATTCTAGCTCCCACGTTGCTTCGCCGTCGGGAGAACCCTTCCATACAACTTTGACAATAGGGATTTCCTTGTTTCGCAAGGTCTTAACATCGCGATCAATTATCTGGTTTGGCTCAGGTTGAAAAGTCAAGTCTGATCTCAAATCAATACTGTCCAATTCCACTGGTTGAAAAGGATCAGGGATGAACTTCCTCAGCTGGGAGACGTGGAATACATCATGCAGTCCTGACATGGCTGGTGGCAGCGCTAACTGATAAGCTGCCGGACCAACACGACGAAGTATCTGAAATGGTCCAACGTATCTTGGACAAAGTTTCTTGGTTCGGAATGCTCCTCTTAATCCCAACTTGGGTGTAACTTTAAGAAACACATGATCTCCTTCATCAAACTCTAAGGGTCTTCGCCTCTTATCAGCATAACTTTTCTGGCGACTTTGTGCTGTTCTCATCTTATCTTGAATAGACTTAATCTTTAGAGTCGTCTCCTGAATGATTTCGGGTCCCAAAAGGCTCTTATCACCAACCTCAGCCCAACAAAGTGGGGTTCTACATTTCCTACCATACAGGGCTTCATAAGGTGCCATTCCAATGCTAGAATGGTAACTGTTATTGTAAGAAAATTCAATCAAGGGTAGGTGGTCGTTCCAACTTCCTCCATCTTCTAGGATACATGCACGTAACATATCCTCTAACGTTTGAATAGTTCTTTCTGATTGGCCATCTGTTTGAGGATGATGGGACGTGCTCATCTTTAATCTTGTCCCCAAAGCTTTCTGAAAAGCTTTCCAAAAGTGAGATGTGAAGATAGGGTCTCTGTCAGATACTATACTAGCAGGTACACCATGGAGTTTCACTATCTCTGCAATAAACAATTCAGCATACTGAGAGGCTCGATAAGTGGTCTTAACCGGCAAGAAATGTGCTGACTTGGTTAACCGGTCCACTATTACCCATATGGAGTCATGTCCTCGCTGCGTCCGAGGTAATCCACTCACAAAATCCATGGTTATATCCTCCCATTTCCATTGTGGAATTTCCAAGGGTACTAACATTCCCGCAGGCCTTTGATGTTCAATCTTCACCTGCTGACAGACAATGCATCGCGCTACAAATTCCACAATATCTCTTTTCATGCTCGGCCACCAATAATCTCTTTTCAAATCTTGATACATCTTGGTGGTACCTGGATGAATGCTGAAATTGCTCTTATGCGCCTCTTCTAAAATCAACCTTTTCAATTCCTCATCGTTCGGAACATAAACTCTTCCCTCAAACAGTAATGTTCCATCAGGTGCAAAAGAAAACTCCGGTTGACTAGCTTTTCTTTGAAGATCCATATCCATACATTGCGCTTGTGCAATCCTAGATCGTAGGTCGCACGAAATCTCTAACTTGTTTAACAAGATGCCACCATCCAAATCGGTAACATGAAGATTAAGGTCTCTAAACTTTTCATACAACCCACACGTGTGCATCATCACCTCAGCTTTTACTAAAGCCTTTCGACTTAAGGCATCTGCTACCACATTTGCCTTTCCTGGATGGTATTTCAGATCAAAATCAAAATCCTTCAAATACTCCATCCATCGCCTTTGCCTCATATTCAGATCTCGTTGATCAAACAAATACTTCAAACTCTTATGGTCGCTGAACAAATCAAATTGCGCACCATACAAGTGATGTCTCCATATCTTCAATGCAAAAACTATTGCTGCTAACTCAAGATCATGGGTGGGGTAATTCTCCTCATGAGTCTTGAGCTGTCTAGAGGCATAAGCTATTACATTTTCTCCTTGCATGAGGACACTTCCCAGTCCCTTGGAAGATGCATCGCAGAAAACGGTGTATCTCCTTTCAGGATCGGGTATTGCCAACACAGGGGCCTTAGTCAATTTCTTCTTTAAAACTCTGAAACTTTCTTCACATTCATCATCCCAAATAAAGAGTACATCTTTTCTGGTGAGGCGTGACAGGGGTAAAGCAATCTGAGAAAACTTCATAATGAATCTTCGATAATAACCTGCCAAGCCTAGAAAGCTCCTGACTTCCGCTACATTCTTTGGTCTTTCCCAATTGAGAACAGCCTCAACCTTAGATGGATCAACAGCTACTCCTCCTTGAGAGATAACATGACCCAAGAACTTAATCTCAGATAACCAGAATTCACATTTGCTAAACTTAGCATACAGCTGCTTGTCTCTAAGGACATCCAATACAATTCTCAAATGCTGAGCATGCTCTTGAGGATCCTTAGAATAAATCAAAATGTCATCAATGAAAATCACCACAAATTGATCAAGATAGGGCTGAAATATCCTGTTCATGTAATCCATAAACACTGCTGGAGCATTAGTTACACCGAAAGGCATAACCAAAAATTCATAGTGTCCGTAACGCGTTCGAAACGCCGTCTTAGACACATCTGAAGATTTAATACGAATCTGATGATAACCCGATCGAAGATCAATCTTGGAAAATACTGTTGCTCCCTTGAGCTGGTCTAGAAGATCATCAATCCTTGGAAGAGGATACCTGTTCTTGATAGTCACTTTGTTAAGTTGGCGGTAGTCAATACACAACCTCATACTTCCATCCTTTTTCTTGACTAACAAAACTGGAGCACCCCAAGGTGATACACTGGGTCTGATGAAATGCTTCTGGATTAAATCCTCGAGTTGAGATTTCAGCTCTTTCAACTCTGTTGGTGACATTCTGTACGGTGCCACAGACACTGGCTCCGCTCCTGGAATCAAATCAATTGAAAACTCCACCTCACGCTCTGGAGGTAAACTCGTGACCTCTGAAGGAAAAACATCTAGGTATTCATTCACAATAGGAATATCACTGGGACTTAAGTCTGATTCTGAAGCCACAGTGAGCATTACATAAAATCCCTTGTCTTGAGCACAAATAAACTGGATTAACTGATGGGTGCGGTTAATCAATTCAGATAAAGCCACACCTTCCGTCGTATCACTGGTCGGCATATAAATACTCTTCTCTGAACATCCTATATAGACATGATTAGCAGAGAGCCAATCCATGCCTAAAATTACATCCAGTTGCTCCATCGGGAGACAAACTAAATCAACATAGTAAGTCTTGCTAGACACAGTGATAGGACAGCTTTCACAAACATACTTTGCCTCAATTCCGCCTTCAGTAGCGGTGGATACTAACATTGGAGGGTTCAACGGAGACAAGGGTAATTGCAACGTCTCCACACATTTATAAGAAATAAAAGAACATGTAGCGCCGCAATCGAAAAGAACTTTTACTGGATTTGTACCCAAATAACACATACCGGCAATTAAATCTTCATTGGCCGAAGCCTTTGCGCCGTCAAGAGAGTACACTCTGCCCCTACTAGTAGTTGTTCCTTCAGCTGATCCTTTACCACGTCTATTTGGACACTCTGATATGAAATGCCCTGGCTGTTTACATTCATAACAAATTCCAGCTCCAACCAAGCACTCTCCTTTATGCATTCTACCACATGTCTTGCAAGTAGGATTAGTCCTCAAAGGATTATATCGTGGAGAGTAGGTCTGTTTTCCTCTCTGAGGAGATCCTTTCGGCTTAAGCTTATCGTGATACTTATCTGACATCCTGCTTTTCTTCTTCTCATAAGCTGCTGCTCTTTCCTTCGAGGCCTTTGCAAGTCCTGCCTCAACCACTAAGCTATCATGCACCAACTGGTCATAACTCGCAGTTCTCTGAAGGCTAATTGCTGTATCAATCTCACCCCTTAATCCTCTTTTATACTGATTCATCTTCCACACTTCATTCTCGGCGTACTCATTGTGTGTAGAATAGTAGGACAACTCCTCAAATTTCTTTGTGAACTCAGCAACCGACATATTACCTTGTTTCAACTCTAAGAACTCTTGTTCTTTCTTTACCTTGTAGGACAAAGGTAAATACTTTTCTAACATCACTCCTTTAAAGTTCTCCCAATTCACTTCTACACCATTGGCTTCCATCCTGCGCTGAGCAGATTCCCACCAATCTTCGACACTCGGTTTACCGTTTTAAACTTTACTACTTGAACGATTTCGTACACTTGCGAAAATCGCCATCAAGTTTTTGGGGGGTCGTCAGCAGAACAATCCCTATTCCAACACTTTCAATCCAGGCTGGAGGAATCACCCAAACTTCTCATGGAAAACTCCACAAAACAACTTTCCGAATCCACAACAAGGAATTCTGTCAAATCCTACTCCCCCAAAGAAAGCTGATTGGGAATTGGCCATAGAAGCAATGGCATCAAGCGTGAACTCTCTCACTCAAGAAACCAGGGCCTCACAAAAGAACACCACTGCCTCAATCAAAAATCTTGAGATTCAAGTTGGTCAAATTGCCCAACAAATTGCACAAAGACCTCCTGGAAATCTGCCTAGCAACACAGTTGCCAATCCCAAAGGACACGAAAGTGTGAATGCAGTCATGACCAGAAGCAGAAGGGTTGGAGACTTACAACAACCTAAAGATACAAAAGGTGGGGGTGAGTCGTCCGATGAGTTAGTTGAAGTGCCGGTTGAAGTTCGAGAGAATACACCACAAGAGGTAGCTGGAGAACCAGAAAATCCAAAGAAAAATGAGTTGCCAAAGCCACAGATTAAGCTGCCATTCCCACAAAGGTTGAAAAAAGAAAAAGACAAGAAGAGTTTTGGTAAATTCCTTGAGATGTTCAAAAAGTTACAAATCAACATCCCTTTTGCCGAAGCTCTCGAACAAATGCCAACCTATGCAAAATTCATGAAGGACATCATTTCAAGGAAGATAAGCATTGGTGATGAAGATGTGATGCTCATGGAACAATGTAGTGCGGTGTTACAAAGAAAAATTCCAAAGAAACTCAAAGATCCTGGCAGTGTCACTATTCCTTGTACCATTGGGGATAGAACTTTCAAGAAAGCACTGATCGACCTTGGAGCAAGTGTAAGTTTAATGCCTTTGTCTATTTACAAGAAGTTGGGGATTGGAACGGTGAGAGATACAAGAATGGCCTTGCAGTTCGCGGACAAATCCTACAAATATCCCTATGGTATTGTGGAAGATGTGCTGGTAAAGGTTGACAACTTCATATTCCCAGTTGACTTTGTTGTTCTTGAGATGGAAGAAGATGAGGACATACCGCTGATTCTGGGGAGACCATTTTTACAAACTGGAAGGTGTATGATTGACTTAGAAGATGGTACGTTGACTCTAAAGGTTGACGATGAGGTGGTGAAGCTCAATGTTCTCCAAGCAATGAAGCATCCGAAAGAAAAGGAGGAATGCTACAGGGTTGATATACTTAGTTCAATTGTGAGAGACAAGTTTGAAGCCGAAATCCCTGCCTTACCACATGAGAGAGTATTAAGTTCATCAGCCGCAGTTGTGGATGAAGGTGAAGATCCTAGAGAAGTTGATGTTCTGGCCATGTTAGAAGCCTTCCCATCCTATCACCGACGCACACCGACTAAATGGGAGGAGTTACATCCGAATGAAGAAGCTGTTGAGAAAAAGTCAAAGAAAGTACCGGTAGTTGAGCTGAAACAACTGCCCCCTCATTTGAAGTATGTGTTCCTAGGTGAAAAAGAAGAGTACCCAGCCATTATCAATGCAAGCCTGAATAAACTTGAAGAAGAAAAGCTCTTGAGAGTCCTGAGAATGCACAAGGGTGCCATAGGGTGGTCCATTGAAGATTTGAAGGGTATAAGTCCTACTGTGTGTATGCATAAGATCTTAATGGAAGAAAACTACAAACCGGTGGTCCAACCACAACGGAGGCTCAATCCTGCCATGAAAGAGGTGATTAGAAAGGAGGTGGTCAAGTTACTTGAAGCTGGTCTCATTTATCCTATATCTGACAGTTCGTGGGTGAGTCCGGTCCAAGTTGTTCCAAAAAAGGGTGGTACTACAGTGGTGATGAATGAGAAGAATGAATTGATTCCGACCCGCACTGTCACTGGCTGGAGAGTTTGAATAGACTATAGACGGTTAAACACAGCTACTCGGAAGGATCATTTCCCATTGCCGTTTATTGATCAGATGCTCGAAAGGTTGGCGGGTCATGAGTACTACTGTTTTTTGGACGGGTATTCCGGTTACAACCAGATTGCGGTGGCACCTGAGGATCAAGAGAAAACAGCCTTCACATGTCCTTATGGGATATTTGCTTACAGGAGGATGCCATCCGGGCTGTGCAATGCCCCTGCGACTTTTCAAAGGTGTATGATGTCCATATTCTCCGATATGATTGAAAAACATATTGAAGTTTTTATGGACGATTTTTCTGTCTTTGGCTCTTCTTTTGATAATTGTTTGCATAATTTATCTCTTGTATTGGAAAGGTGTCAAAAATCTAATTTGGTCCTAAACTGGGAAAAATGTCACTTCATGGTGAGAGAAGGAATTGTCCTTGGTCATCGAATCTCTTACAAAGGGATAGAGGTGGACGAAGCAAAAATTGAAGTCATTGAAAAACTTCCTCCTCCCACCAATGAAAAAGGCATTAGGAGCTTTTTAGGACATGCATGTTTTTATAGGAGGTTCATTAAAGATTTTTCAAAAATAGCAAAACCCCTTACTAACCTGCTAGTAAAGGACACACCTTTCCAATTCAATGATGAGTGTCTGAATGCTTTTAACACTCTTAAGCAAAAACTGATAACAGCCCCCATTGTCACTGCTCCCGATTGGTCACTACCTTTTGAAATAATGTGTGATGCCAGTGATACAGCTGTTGGGGCAGTTCTTGGGCAAAGGAAAGATAAGTTGTTGCATGTCATTTACTATGCTAGTCATGTTTTAAACCCAGCACAACTTAACTATGCCACTACAGAAAAAGAACTTTTGGCTGTTGTCTATGCTTTTGATAAATTTAGATCATACTTGTTAGGGTCTAAAGTTATTGTTTACACTGACCATGCTGCTCTAAGGTATTTGTTTTCTAAGCAGGAATCAAAACCGAGACTTCTTAGATGGATATTGCTGTTGCAGGAATTTGACCTGGAAATCCGGGACAAGAAGGGATCAGAGAATACTGTGGCTGACCATCTCTCCCGACTAGAGAAGGTGGATGAAATTGATCAGCAGAGGCCTATCAAGGACCTCTTTGCAGATGAACACATTCTAGCAATAACAATGGTGCCATGGTTTGCAGACTTTGCGAACTATTTGGTAGGTAAGGTGATACCCGTTGATTTTAATTCTCAACAGCGCAAGAAATTTCTGCACGATTGTAAGTATTACGTGTGGGATGAGCCTTACCTGTATAAAAGGGGATTGACGGGTTGTTAAGGAGATGTGTCCCTGAAGAAGAGCAGGAAAAAGTGTTGTGGCATTGTCATGACTCCAACTACGGCGGTCACTTTAGTGGAGATAGGACTGCTGCAAAAGTGCTCCAATCCGGTTTGTTTTGGCCAACCTTGTTTAAGGATGCTTTTGCCTATGTCAAGAGATGTGACCGCTGCCAACGCACAGGAAATATTTCCAAAAGACACGAGATGCCTCAAAATTCTGTGTTAGAAGTGGAAATCTTTGATGTATGGGGTATTGATTTTATGGGACCATTCCCGTCCTCATATTCAAAGGTTTACATTCTGTTGGCAGTGGACTATGTCTCTAAGTGGGTGGAAGCTATCGCCACGCAGACCAATGATGCTCAGGTAGTAATTTCTTTCCTTCAGAAAAATATTTTTTCACGCTTTGGGGTCCCTAGGGCGTTGATCAGTGATGAAGGAACCCACTTCCTCACCCGGAAGATGGAGTCGCTGCTGAAAAAGTACAATGTGCATCACCGGATTGCTACACCATACCATCCTCAGACGAGTGGACAAGTGGAGGTTTCAAATAGACAGATAAAGCAAATTCTGGAGAAGACTGTGAACTCCTCACGGAAGGATTGGTCCGTTAAGCTTGATGATGCACTGTGGGCATACAGAACTGCTTTCAAAACTCCCATAGGTATGTCTCCTTTTCAAATTGTTTATGGAAAATCTTGTCACTTACCTTTGGAACTAGAACACAAAGCTTTGTGGGCCACTAAATTCCTGAATTTTGATCTCTCAAAAGCAGGCGAATCCCGGATTCTTCAACTCCATGAGTTAGATGAATTCCGGAATTCAGCCTACGAAAATGCCAAAATTTTTAAAGAAAAAACAAAGAAATGGCATGACAAGAAGATCCAAAATAAGGAATTTAGGAAAGGGCAGCTAGTTCTTCTTTTCAATTCCAGGTTAAAGCTGTTTCCTGGAAAGCTGCGGTCCAGATGGTCAGGACCATTCAAAGTGGTGAAGGTGTTTCCTTATGGAACTGTGGAGGTGAAGGACCCTGACTCGGATAGAACCTTCAAGGTCAACGGACAAAGGCTTAAACCATACTTTGGAGTCGAATTTGAGCATCCGACCGAGTCGATCAAACTGAAATCCACGTGATCCAGTGGTGCGTCAGGCTCGGGACGTTAAACACGCGCTAGGTGGGAGGCAACCCACTCAGTATCCTTTGTTTTATTTCTTTTTATTTTTCACAAAAAAAAAAAAATTAATTGTGGCAAAACCATTTTCAGGGCAGAAATTTTTCTAATTTACTCAACTGTGCTCTCTGCCTAGCAAATCGTGACACGATTACTCCATCGTGACACGATTTTGCCTTGAAAATTTGTGTTTCTCTGCCAAGTGAAATCGTGACACGATCCAGGAATCGTGACACGATTTCAATGTTCCAAAAGACCATACTTTCTGCCATCAAAATCGTGACACGATACTGAAATCGTGACACGATTCTGAGAATTTTTGAATTGTGAAAACTGCAATCGTGACACGATTACTTCACATCGTGACACGATTGCTGGGCATTTTTGAAAAATATGACAGTTACAAAGCCCATCGTGTCACGATCCCTCCAAATCGTGACACGATTTCCTTCGCCTATAAATACAACTTTCAAAAATTCATTCCCACAATTACAAAACCTGCCGTTACTCTGTCAAATTTTCCACAGATCATCCTAGATCTCTCTACCCACGAATTTCAGTCCTTTTCATCATCACAACCCCATCCCTACCACAAATTTCATCTTTTCCCCAACACCTCTTCACCATGCCTCCCGTCCTCCGAACCAAACACACCGCCAAACGCCCAAAAACCACCAACACCACCAAACCCACCAAAAACACTACCAAATGCAAACCCACCACCGTCCGCACTGAAACCGCACCACCCCCACAACCCGCATTCAAATTCAGAAACAAAGATGCACAGGACCGTTTCGTCGAAATCAAGGCTTTCAAGTTCGTTATGGAGCGAAGGTTCGACGTTATCAATTTGGGTAAATACACTGAGTTTGAGAGCATGTTGCGGGCAAGGAATTGGGAACTTCTGAACGACATGGTCTTCACCGCTTCCAACAAAACCGTCACCTTGGAATTCTACGCTAATGCCAGGTTCACCCCTACCATGTATCAGTCTTTCGTCCGCGGAAAAACCATTGATTATAGCCCCGATGCTATAAATCAATTGCTGGGTTTGACTACCCCGGAGGAGTGTGGGGTCAAGAGGAGGAGAGCTGCGGTCAAGGACATGACAGAGGATGACTATGCTGGGTTGTTGAGTATGCTGTGCAGGCCGGGCACCACTTGGAGAAAAGCTCGGATGCTGGCCAAAGCGGACTTCATGCTATCTCCTAAGGCATGGGCCTCTTTTGTGGTTCAGACGCTGGAGGGCACATCTTGTACTTCTGAAATCCCCCTGAAGAGGATTCTTACTATTGATGCTATTTTGTCCGGTGAGGACATCAATGTTGGAGAGCTGATAGCCAACAATATCCGGGAAATCGCACTGAGCAAGCTTAAATCGGTGGCCCATAGCAGCTTAATTTGTTGGCTGTGTGAGGAGGCTAAGGTTGAGGAATACCGGTCCGACATTGATGTCCCGACGATGAAGCCAATCACAGAAAGAACTATGGATGCTTTCGTCGCTGAGTATGAGGAGTTCCTGAGGGGAGGAGGCCAGAGAGAGGAGCAGGATCGGCAGGGACCGGCGCAGCCTCTGCCGCCATCACAGACATGTCCGGGAGAGGGGAGCAGTCAGCAGCCCGCATATCCACCGCTTCATCCTATGCTGCTGGAGTACATGTTCACGTTTGCCAACTGGATGAACGAGACTTCTGACCAGCTATATGTGAATCGTCCGAGGTTCTCTCAGGAGTTTGCTGCAGAGGCTCACATCCATAGGAGGCCACCCACCGGGTCGTATGAGCGCTTCGAGGGGAACCGGGACAGTATGGTGCAGTACTTTGATGAGCAGAGAGGGAGAGCTGCGAGCAGAGAGCAGGAGATCACTGCAGATTTTGATGAGACTGAACGGAGGAATGCGGCGCATTTCATGGAGGAGATGAATGCGAGTGATCCTCCGCACACTTGGTTTTCTGAGCAGGAGCTGCAGGAGATGGGCCAAGACTTGCCCTGATTTGTTTTGTTTTGTTACATTTGTATTTTGTTGCCATTTGCTTTTGTACTGTTTAATCTGAACAATTTTACATTTCTGTTTTATTTCTCTTATCCCTATTTGTAATAAATCAGTACTTGTTTTTTATCAATGAGTTTATTTGTGATGTTGATTTTCTTCAGTTTAGTCATGATCTTTGATTGAGTGGTATACCAAAAGTTCAAAGGAGGTAGAGGCCAAACATATCAGTTGAAGTATTCGGCAATTTGAGCAAGAATAGTCACAACTCCCAGAAATCATAACATGTAAGGTTCCATGGCCAAATTTTATTGTTTCAATTTACTTTAAAGAGTGTTCCATGCATCTATGATTCTAGAACTTGCAATTTTTCTCTGTTATTGATTGGTTGTATTGTGTACACACTAAGGCAAAGTGCTTGTCCCTTGAGCCTTTGTAGCCAACCTGGTTTATATTGAATTATCCATTGTTTAAGCCCAGTTGAGCCCTTAGGACATATCCCATTTTTTTCGGTGACATACCACATTACAAGCCTAGAGACCATAGGATTATTCCCCAATGTATATTGGAGTTAGGCATTGTTTGGGTATTGGATCATGCAATTGTTCAAGTTTGGGGTTGCTCATGGTACTAGCAACATTTTAAGTTTGGGGTAGGGTGCTAGAGATCAGAAGAAAAAAAAATTGAGGAGATCACTTTGTGTCAAAGAAAAAAAAAATGTGTGAAAAAGAAAAGCATGTAAATTAAGCTGCTTCTACAGCTCGAAAAAAAAAAAGAGAAAAGTGCTTCAAGACATAAGTTGTGATCGGTATTTCTTTGGTATGATGATATTCTCTAGCCCCTTAAGGTTATTTTGTGTGTATTGTTGGGTAGACCAGTATGAAGATGCTTAACTCCAAATTTTTTGTTGAGAACCTACTTTCCAAATGATCCCACCTATAACCTAAGCCCCGTTATAACCCTAAAAAGTCCTTAAAAGTGTGTACATAATATTGACTTTGATTGATGCTTAGAAACTTTTCAAGCTTATGGCAATTCATAGTTTTGCATGTGATTGAGTGGAAACCCGTATCAAACCTTTGCGTGGAGTTGTGAATCGAAGGAGAAAACTGGCCGACTAGCCCATTACATGGCTGGTAAGGTGTTGAACTTTTGGTACTGCTGCTTGGTTATGTGATTGTTACTTTACTGTCGTCGTCAATATTGCAGGTAAATTCCTTGAGGACAAGGAATGGTTTAAGTTTGGGGTTGTGATGACACCTTGTCATTACGTAATTTGTTAAGAGTTTTTGTTAGTTTTTTCACCTTTCGTTAGCATTTTGAGACAGTTTGAGGTACAAAAGAGCAAGAAATCATCAGAGCCTGAAGTGACTGCATCGTGACACGATTTGGGAATCGTGTCACGATTTCCTAACCAGAGAAGGGATGAAATTCTGCCTACAGAATCGTGTCACGATTGCATAATCGTGTCACGATTGGGAGACCAGTTTGCGAAATCCTTGGGAGTTTTAATGAAGGATCGTGTCACGATTGCTTGCATCGTGTCACGATTTTGCGATCAGGTTGCCTATTTTAGCTGATTCGTTTTCAGAAACAAGGGTTCGGAAATTGGAAGAATAGAAGCGCGATTTTGAGAGCACGGAACTGAAGCGGTGGCTACCCCATCCAACTCACAGTCAGTTTTTGTATGTTCCTATGTTCTTATTGATTAAGCTATTTTGTAATTCAATTATGAGTAGCTAAATTCTCCATTGTTAGGGATGAGAATAGCTAGATGATGACTCTTGTTTTGTAACCCTAATCTGATCATTGAATGAATTTATTGAATCATGTTTTCTTATCTTTGTGCTTAATGCTTTTATCGATTGATCATCTTTAAATTGATGTATGATTCATATTGTGAAACGAAAGTGGAATGTATGAATGCTTAAGATAAGAATTTCTCGCCTTTGTAATCTAGGAATGGATACAAACCCTTGAAACCATTCAGTAATTCAAGTTCCTTCATGCTTAATTCTAATTTGTAAAACTTGCTAAGGAATTAGGGTTTACGTTAGAATTAAAGTTTCTGTCACTAAGGAATTAGGGCAAGATTATTTAAGAGAATTAGGTCGTGATTCATTAAACAAATTCAGTGATCGTTGGTTAGGTAATCGACTTGAGTTCGTAGTCTAGTGAAGCTCATCCCTGACAAGTTTTTTATTCTCTGAATTTCAAACCAATTTACTTTACGCACTTTTCGTTTATTGCAATTAAACAAACTTCGTACCCTTTTGTTCACTTGAGTAATCAAAATTACATTCGATTCGTTAACGCAGTCCTTGTGTTCGACACTCGGTTTACCGTTTTAAACTTTACTACTTGAACGATTTCGTACACTGATAAGTGGCAAATTATGAATAAATCCATGTCTTTTATAATGCCTTTTAGTTACTTGTTTTGCAAGTTATCTTAGGAAAAGCATGGAATTTATGAATAAATGCCAATTATTCTTTGCATATCTCATTCTTCCCCATTTGTGTAGGAAAAAGCAAGCCAGGACCTGAACATCAAAAGAATTATTGAAGAGAAGCATGAAGACATTCGCCTAGCGATCCTAGGGCGATTGCAGAGCGAAGTGTATCAGGATATTTCGCCTAGCGATATGAAAGCGAAAGCTTAGCGAAGGTAGGCAGAGAGTTCAGCTGGAACAGTAACTGCCATATTCGCTAAGCGACGGAGAGGCGAAAGGTAGGCGAAGGTAGGCAGAGAGTTCAGCTGGAACAGTAAAGGACACTTTCGCCTAGCGATCCTGAGGCGAAAGCTTGGCGATTCAAGACAGGGATTTTCTGGAACAGGGGAGCTATTTTCGCCCAGCGATATTTTGGTTCGCTCAGCGACATCATCAAGGCGGTCTAACTGTAGAAGATGACGTGGCAAATCTCTATTGGCTGTTTTGAATTTCTCGCTGAGCGATGATACGTATCGCTGAGCGAAATTGTAATTATCAGTTTAGTATTTAAGCTATTTTCAGCTTTTAGGTTAAAAAGTTACTATTGTATTGACTACAGTTTTACACGAAATTTAAGAGCTTATTCCTAAGAAAGAGAGATTAGGCATAGAGGGAGAAGAACTTCAAAATAGCAAATAACTTTGGATTGAAGAATAGATTTTAGAAGCTTTGAGACATCAAGCTCTCAACTATCTTCATCTTCCTTTCTTATTTTGCAAGTGTTGTCATGAAAATGATCAACCAATCTCCTTTGTTGGGATTGATAGGTAATCAATCACTCATGTTGTAAACTTTTGATTATTTAATATATGATTCTAGCAATTTTTATATACCATTGAATTTCTTCTTGCTTTTCAATCTTATGTTTGATTTAAATGTTGTTGAAAAAGGCTTTTGAATCTAGGTTTAGAATGATTTTCTATCAAGATAAGAAATTCTAGAAATGGAATTTGGTTTTGATAATTACATTATAGTATTGAATCTTAATGCTTTTGGATCGTTTAATAGATTGAGAAATCATCGATTAAACGATACAATCGATCTCAAGACATCATTTGGGAAATCAATGATGTTGTGAGCAATACGTAATAATGCAATATGTAAGAAAACGCTAGAATTCGTATTTGTAATCAATCGGATATAACCAATGTTTGATTGATGAAAGTCAATCCTAAACACCCTCTATGTCCTATTTCTCTACCATTTATTTATTATGTTTTAAAAAGTATGAGTAGTGTAGTAAAACGAACAAGTAAACCCTAACTTAAAACGATAGTCGAAGTTGAACGGAATATGATATCACCTTAATCCCTGTGGAACGATATAAAAACTGATACTTGCTTTTGTTCATTCAACAAAATGGCGCCGTTGCCGGGGATTAAAGTTTTGATGTTATAATCATTGCAACTTTAATTATGGTTTTAAGCAATTTTGCACAAAATTCTTTTATGTATATAACTAATACTCTTATCCATCTTGTTTGCTAATTCTTTGTGGTCAGATTATTGAAATCGTTTATGCGAGGTCAAATTTCCGAGGACCAACTTCTTTTTGATTCCGAGATTGAAAGAACAGCTAGAAGAGCTAATAGCAAGAATCGGAGAAAGAAGCAACAAGCTAGGAGGAGGCAACAAGAGGAGAGTTCTGTTTCTAGTCATTCATCAAGTCCTAATCCAAGCCAAGAGTTACCAATGGCTGCAGCTGGAGATGGTGCAGGAGGTTCTGGGGTTCCATGTGCTAATAGTCCACGTCGTTTTGCACAACTAGGGAAAACGACGAGGACTGCCAAGCAAACAGAAATGAAGACGGGGATCCTACAAATCTTATATGCTAATCCATTCTCAGGATTAGATCATGAAGACCCGTACCAACATCTCACAAAATTCTATGAGATTGCGGGAACACTCGGTGAGACGGAAAATAATGAGGAAGCAATGTGGATGAGAATGTTTCCACATTCATTGATAGGCAAAGCAAAGGAGTGGTACTTGGACCAACCTCCAACGGTTATGACGAACTGGAATACACTTGAGGAGAAATTCCTTGATAGGTTCTTCCCTCAGAACCGGTTTATGGAGGCAAAGACAACCATTGCGGTGTTTTCACAAGGTACAGGTGAAACACTATGTGAAGCTTGGGAGCGTTTCAAGTCAATGCTCAGGAGATGTCCGAACCATGGATTTGATGAGTTAACACAAATTCATCTCTTCCGGAACGGAATGCAACAACAATCAAAGCTTTTGCTTGATGCTGCAGCTGGTGGTTCTTTAATGGCCAAGAGCGCGGAGGAAGCTGTTGCTATTATTGATAGAATGGCGTTGAACGATCACCAAGCTCATCACAACCGGAGCCAAAGCCAAAGGAAGACTGGAATCTTAGAGTTGGGAACCAATGATGCAATCCTTGCACAAAACAAGTTGCTCACGCAACAAGTGGAAGAGTTGACGAAGAAAATGACCAACCTTCCCCAACAGATAAAGGACATTCAAAACGAGCAAAGGAAACAACATCAAGTCGCATCTTGCGAGCTTTGTTCGGGAGATCACCCAACAGGATTCTGTCCACCCCCCACAGAAGAGGTAAGCTATGTTGGTAACCAACCAAGGCCTCAACAGTTTCCTAACCAATTCCAAAACCATCCAAACAACTTCCCAAGAGGGAATAACCCAAATTATGGTCAAGGGTGGAGAGGAGAAGCTGGCCAATACAACCGACAACCTTACCAGAATTACAACCAATACCAACCTCCACAACAAAACCGTAACCAATCCACTGATGAAACCCTCAATCTATTTATGCAGCAGTCAATGGCCAACCAGAAAAACACAGATGCGTCCATTAAAAACCTGGAGACGCAAGTTGGTCAATTGGCACAACAACTTTCACAAGCTACTCAACAAGGCGGAACCTTTACCGCCAACACACAAACCAACCCGAAGGATCATGCATCATCATCGAAATGACAATTAAGTCATTTTGATGAGGAAGTCCTTGCAAGGAGAGACAATGAAAATTGCAAGGCAATAGCTACAAGGAGCGGGAAGGTGATTGGCCAAGGTATCGGGGACAATTTAGAAGTAGAGAGGAAGGTGGTTGAGAATGAGGTGAAAGAGAAGGATGAAGATGAAGGGCATGAGGAAGAAACGGAGGATGTACATATTGAGGATGTAGAAGTAGAAAAAAATAATAAGGATGTAGTTGAAAATGAAAATATTGTATGGAAGAAGGATGTGGTGAAGGAGAAGAGCAAGAAGCAAGATATAGTGAAGAATGCACCAACACCGCACCTACCTTACCCAACTACACCAGCCAAAAAAGAGAAGGAGAGGCAGTTTGCTAGGTTCCTTGAAGTTTTCAAGAGATTGCAAATCAACATACCATTCTCGGAAGCCCTAGAGCAAATGCCTACCTATGCCAAGTTCATGAAGGAAATCCTTTCCAAGAAGAGAAGGTTCAATGAAGAAGAAACAATTTTGCTAGATGCAAATTGTAGTGAGATCATCCAAAACACATTCGCTTAGCGAAAATGCGAAGGCAGACAGTTCCTGGTTCCAAAGCCAGTCAACTCTCTTGCCTCATTAATGTGTCCCAACCGTTTCCCCAACCACCCCATTACTACCAAAACCGGTTTTCTCATTTCATTTCTTCATTTCTCACACAAAAACACAACAAAACCTTTCAAATTCCACAAACCCAAACTCAAGCAAAAGCCAGATTAAGCACTTTTTCTTCATTGCATCATTTCATCTTGCACTTAATCATCAGGTTTTGCTTCCTTTCTTGCTTTCTTTTAAATTTTCGAAATGGGTTATTTTCATGGAATTATTAGAATAGGTTGTTTTTGTTTTGGTTTTTAATTGTTAGAATGCTGGTTAGGTTTGATATTAGTTTAGATTAGATATGAACTAGAATAACAACATCATGCCATGCAAAATCACGATTTTTGAATCAATTTTTGGAAAAACCCATTTTGTGTAAATTTGAAATAAACTTGGGTTTATGATGTTTGTAGGCCATAGTTGTTATTATACTTCATTTCTGAGATCATTGGGTGTGTTAGGTTGTGATTAGAAGTGATTAGAGGTAGTCCAGGCAGATTTTCAGAAAATTTTTTCATTTTCTGCGTATTTTCGCTAGGCGAAAGTATGATCGCCTAGGCGAAAGTTCATCTGGAAAACCCAGAAATGATGAACATTTTCGCCTAGCGATTATATGGGTCGCTAAGCGATTTTACCCAGAAATTTTTAAAATTTTCTAATTTTTTTGATCTGAGTTTTTCAAATTGATTTTATACTAACCTCTATCAATATTTGTGTTCTGTGTATTTTTCCTGATTGTTTTGCAGCATGGCACCTAAATCTAAATCTACCGGAAGCAAAAGGAAAGCCGGAGAAGGATCTTCTCGTGCATCCGCTCCATTTGATGCGAGCCGCTTCCGGAGCGCACACCACGCTGCTAGGTACCAGGATTTGCTTCAGAGGAAGTTCTTGCATGAGAAAGAGTTTATCATTAGTCCTCAAGGCAAATACACCGGCATTTTGGGAATTTTTGAGAGCCGCAAGTGGGAGACATTGGTCAGTCCTCCGACAAACATCAACGCTGATATTGTCAGGGAGTTTTATGCGAATGCAATCCCTGACAACACTGAGGACCCCTTTGAGTTCCAGACTTTTGTCAGAGGCCATGTCGTGAAGTTTCACCGCCCAGCTATCAATGCATACCTTGGAAACCCTTTGACTCCTGCTGAATCGGAATACTTGTGTGAGTATCATGCTCAGCAAGCTCGTGGCAACTGGGACCACGAAGAGATAAAAAAGGCCATTTTCAAGGAAGGAAAAGATTATGATTTGAATGCATCTGGGAGGCCTTTTAGGGCATTGAAGCAGGACATGACTATGCCAGCTCAGGTGATCCTTAACCTTATCCTACACAACATCCGCCCCAAAAGCCATATGTCTTCCACCACATTGGATGTTACCCCCCTCATTTACTGTATCCTATCTGGGAAGAAAGTGGACGTTGCCAGGATCATTGCAAAGGAACTTAAGACAGTTGCAATGAGTGGCATTACCACTGCTAAGTGTCCACTTGCCTTCCCCGGACTGATTATGGGCCTATGCCAGCAAGCACGCATCGTCCTCCCACCACAGATTCATGAGAAGATAGTAAACCCGGTGGATGATGCTTACATTGCCCGACACAATGAGGGGAGGCCAGTCAGAAGATCCCACCACCAAACCCAAGATCAGCCTGAACCATCACAAGCACAGGAGCAGCCACCTACACAGCCACAGCAGCCTCAGATTCACCAGTGGGATCCTAGGTATCAGAGTTTTACTTGGGATGCTATGGAGGCGCATTACAGAGGTCAGCTGGGTATCCAGGAGTCGCTCTACCGTATGCAGCAGCATTGGGGTGCTCCAGCAGACTCTGCTCAGCAGGTGATGACCCCGGATCAGTATCGTTCTTATGTGAACTACCCTGGGGACAGGCCATTCTACTATGGAGGGGGCAGTGGAGCTGCAGTAGCTGATGATGATGATGATACAGTTGTTGCTGGTGCTGATGATGTTGTAGCAGCTGAGGGTTCGGATGAGGAGACTGCGAGTGATGAGGAGATGGAGGATTGAGCTGGGAGCAAGACAAGGATTTGAAAGCATGCGCATAAAGTGAAAAATTCCATTTAAAGCTTTCAGTCGTTTATTTATTTTTTTTGGATTGTCTGAACTATACCATGGCTTGTATTTTTGAATTCCCGTACTCTGTTTCTGTATTTTGTTTTGTACTTTGTTTCCGTACTTTTAATTCCGTATTTCAATTCTGTACTTTGAATATTATGTACTTTTGGGTACAAGTTGTTTAAGTTTTTGTTTATGTTAATCTTGTGTGTTTTAGCTATTTATTTTAGTATCATGTTTTAGTTAGTATAGTTAATTTTCAATTGTGTGAACCCTGTTCAAATACTCAAAGCTAAATGCTTGAACTAAGCCAAAGCTATGAGCAAAAGATCAGGTGAGTGATAATGATAAAAGTTAGTGAGAAAGCGCGCAGCTAAGGTACTCGTTTCTTGTTTTTCTAGGTATATACTTGATTGTGAAATGAGTCCTTTGCACACAATGTTTATGTTACTCAGTTTTAAGTAAGCACATATTTACGTTTGAACCAATTAGAACTAGCCGAAATGTGAGGAATCCTCAACCAATGTATATATATGCAGGAGACCAATACCATGTTTAACTCAGTTAGATTATGTTAAATCTGTTGTTGTTTTAATTTGTATAAGAGCATTGAAATGATCAAGGCAATTTTTTGAATTTGAGAGAAATACTTGACCAAATGAACCTACCCTGTGAGATGAGTGAGTATCTGTTAACCCAGCTGAGCCTAATGGAATCAGAATTGTTAACTGTGGACTGTCAATTTAATAAGCTCATCTGCTTATTTAAATTGCCGGAGTTTGTAAAAAAATTCAGTCACAGTTAACTCTCTATTAAATTCTGATTGATGTTTTCTTTTGAACCCTTATCCGTCGTTTTTATTGACCTTTGCCATAATAACAAAGGAACATTCGATTAGGGTATCATTGGAATAAGTTGGGGAGAAAGGAAGGTTTTATTTAAGTCAATGTATGGTGAATGTAATATTTGATCTTGACAATCTTGAAAAGAAATGAAAAAAGAAAGAAAAGCAAACCAAGAAAAAGAAAAGAGAAAAATGAAAAGGTTTGCAAGATTTCAAAGAAAAAGAAAAGTTGTCAAGAATCAATCAAGAATAGAAAAGAAAGAAATTCACCAAGTGTTGTATTGGAGAAAGAAGGAAGTTGTAATTAGATCGAATGTTTCCTTTTGCTTGGCCATTTGAATTCAAATATCCCACATATGACAATTCTTTTGTAACCTAGCCCAATTACAACCTTGAAAGACCTTTTGATCAATGCCTTTTATGCTTTTAGAAATGATAATTAGATGGACACATAATTTGATTGTATGTTATCATGTTTATTGGATGAGTGTTCATAACCCTTACAAATGTTCAACATGTTTATCTACTTTTATATAAGAGTGTGTTAGGTTGGTTCAAATTTAAATATATTGTTTGCCAAGAATTGTGAGATATAAACTTTGTGCTTAGGACTGTGTCACAATCATGGTATGTATTTAGTGGAATGAGAAACTTTACTACTACTCGCGCTATCATAGTTGAATCATTCACCTGATAAATCTTTTCTTCCATTTTGGAAATTTTTGCCTCATGCTTAACTTTGTCCAAAGCCTTGTTTTTCCAATTATTTTGAATCTTTTGTTTGAGGACAAACAAAGAACTAAGTTGGGGAGTATTTGATAAGTGGCAAATTATGAATAAATCCATGTCTTTTATAATGCCTTTTAGTTACTTGTTTTGCAAGTTATCTTAGGAAAAGCATGGAATTTATGAATAAATGCCAATTATTCTTTGCATATCTCATTCTTCCCCATTTGTGTAGGAAAAAGCAAGCCAGGACCTGAACATCAAAAGAATTATTGAAGAGAAGCATGAAGACATTCGCCTAGCGATCCTAGGGCGATTGCAGAGCGAAGTGTATCAGGATATTTCGCCTAGCGATATGAAAGCGAAAGCTTAGCGAAGGTAGGCAGAGAGTTCAGCTGGAACAGTAACTGCCATATTCGCTAAGCGACGGAGAGGCGAAAGGTAGGCGAAGGTAGGCAGAGAGTTCAGCTGGAACAGTAAAGGACACTTTCGCCTAGCGATCCTGAGGCGAAAGCTTGGCGATTCAAGACAGGGATTTTCTGGAACAGGGGAGCTATTTTCGCCCAGCGATATTTTGGTTCGCTCAGCGACATCATCAAGGCGGTCTAACTGTAGAAGATGACGTGGCAAATCTCTATTGGCTGTTTTGAATTTCTCGCTGAGCGATGATACGTATCGCTGAGCGAAATTGTAATTATCAGTTTAGTATTTAAGCTATTTTCAGCTTTTAGGTTAAAAAGTTACTATTGTATTGACTACAGTTTTACACGAAATTTAAGAGCTTATTCCTAAGAAAGAGAGATTAGGCATAGAGGGAGAAGAACTTCAAAATAGCAAATAACTTTGGATTGAAGAATAGATTTTAGAAGCTTTGAGACATCAAGCTCTCAACTATCTTCATCTTCCTTTCTTATTTTGCAAGTGTTGTCATGAAAATGATCAACCAATCTCCTTTGTTGGGATTGATAGGTAATCAATCACTCATGTTGTAAACTTTTGATTATTTAATATATGATTCTAGCAATTTTTATATACCATTGAATTTCTTCTTGCTTTTCAATCTTATGTTTGATTTAAATGTTGTTGAAAAAGGCTTTTGAATCTAGGTTTAGAATGATTTTCTATCAAGATAAGAAATTCTAGAAATGGAATTTGGTTTTGATAATTACATTATAGTATTGAATCTTAATGCTTTTGGATCGTTTAATAGATTGAGAAATCATCGATTAAACGATACAATCGATCTCAAGACATCATTTGGGAAATCAATGATGTTGTGAGCAATACGTAATAATGCAATATGTAAGAAAACGCTAGAATTCGTATTTGTAATCAATCGGATATAACCAATGTTTGATTGATGAAAGTCAATCCTAAACACCCTCTATGTCCTATTTCTCTACCATTTATTTATTATGTTTTAAAAAGTATGAGTAGTGTAGTAAAACGAACAAGTAAACCCTAACTTAAAACGATAGTCGAAGTTGAACGGAATATGATATCACCTTAATCCCTGTGGAACGATATAAAAACTGATACTTGCTTTTGTTCATTCAACATACACTTGCGAAAATCGCCATCAGCATTCTTGAAAAATATATTCGATTTCATACCTTTTGAGGAGAAGGAAAAAATATGCAGTAGCATTCTTTCAGCTTGAATCACACGAGTTTAGTTGAACCATTTTCGAACCTGCAAATTTTACTTAAATTGCATCTGAAATAAATAGACAGAAACATAATATGAAAAGGTAATTCGAAGCTTACATTTCTTTAGATTATTGTAGATTGATTTCATTGAACAGTGGGAAAAGTTGTAAATTGATGATTTGAATGGAAGATCACATACATAAAGATGAATATGTTTATGGAAAAAATGAAAGAAGAACATGATGATTGGAGAAGAATATGTTACAGAGGTCAGAAAGAAGGAAGAGAGAGAAATATGGTAGAAAATGGATTGGGATAAGAGAAAAAAAGGAGAATTTGAATGTCAAAAAGCTGTATTTTGTCCCCAAATTTTTTATGATGTGTAGTCTTTCTTCAAATGAAGTGTAATTGGATTACCAAATTGCCCTTGCCGAGGGTATAATTGTAAAGTAACATATACATTCTATTAATAGATAGATAGTAGATAGTAGATATGTCATCTATTTTGATAGTTAGTAGACGTAAGAATAAGGAAAAAAAAAATATAAATGTTCATGAAAATTAAACACAACCTAAATTCAATCAACATGTGAATTGGATTTAGTTATTTTAGTGTCCTTGTACTCTATTTTCTCAATATTTCCTCTTTGATGGTCTATACCAATCACTAACATCCTTTACAAAGGTTATTTTTATTACCTTCAAAATAGATGTATGCAAAAACATGTTAAAGCTCTAAAAGTATTAAATTAGTAAGAAATAAACATGTTTTCACACCAACCAATGTTTTGTTGTGTTGAAGCTTCTATCTCAAAAAAAAATTAATGCTACAACCTATTAGCAAAGAAGAAAATATTAAGAAGCAAAAAAGATACATCATGAGAGAGAAAAAGTAGAAAGATGAATAAAGTAGTTTTTGAAATTTGAAATTCAAATTGAAAGTGAAAAGAGGATAAATGGAGGGAAGAGTACTTTGAACTTTGACATTTGACTCGTAACAACTATCTAGTATCTTTGGTTAAAGATGGATAAAGTAGTTTTTAAAATTTGAAATTCAAATTGAAAAGAGGATAAATGGAAGGAAGACTACCTCCAACTTTGACATTTGAACCCTAATATGACATGAAACTGCACAATACTTCCAATTAAAGCTCACCTCCTGTAAAAAAATCAAGAATAAGAAGGAAGGAATAAGTTCTGACTTAAGAATGAACAAAACGAAGTAAAATTGATATAATTTAGACACATTTAAATTGAGACATATCCAAAATATTAAGTATTTATAAAACCTGTTGCAGGTATATCTTATGTTCCCACTCTTCTATGTGAACAATTGGATTCCTACAAAATTCAAACAACTTCACTAAGACCAAATTTAAATTAAACAAAGTTGATTCAAACATAGGTATAGCATATGTATCAAATATATTTATTCTGTTCTAATCTACCAAAACAAATATTAATTGAAGAGGATAAACTCATTAAAATCATTTTATTTGCATCAATTAAAAAAAATATAAAAACTAAAGACATTTGAAAATCAACTAACATATATTATGAGGATTTTGAAAGGTGATACATGTTTGTGTGTTTCATTGTTCCTTTGCAAGCAATTTCCTTTATTCTTGATGAACATAAAATTCCATTCCAACCTTCATACAAAGAAAGAAAAACAAATAAGTTCAAACAATGTTAGAGTGTCAAACAAAATAATAAAAACATGTTCTTTTTCACTTCTTAGATTTGTTCTTAGGAAAGTTACAAAAATTCCACATAGATATGTTATCAAACACCTAAAATGCATAAAAAAAGTAAAATTTACATGCATAAAAGTAAATCTGAAACTAATCAAAGCCATAGCTTGTTAAAATCGATACAGTAAGAAGTTTGAAACTTGAATATGACAATGTTACCAAGTTTTGAACCAATTGTTTTTTTTTAAAAAAAAAATCAGATATAATGGAACATCAACATATTACCTAAAATCAAAAACCTATAAAAGAGAAACATTTCTTACACACAAAAGAAAAATCGAAATGGGTCAAACAAAAAAAAAAGAAGGAAGCAATGGCCATGAACGAAAATAGAAGGAAGAAGATTATTGAACAACGTGAACATGAAAACAAAAATGAAAATGAAAATCAGAATGAGAAAAATGGAAAAAAAAATGATCTTGAAAAAAAAAAAGTGGAAACCAAACCTTAAGAAGTGAGAAGCTGAAAGTTTTCTCTCAGTGGAAGCTTGGTTTGGTGATAGAAATGATGGAAATGTTGGAAGAAGGTTTTGATATTGAGAATAGCTGAAATGATGTGAGAGGGAAGGAAAAAGCAAAGATTGATGACATCAGCAGGCAAGTTGGAGCTCTTAGATTCATTCCACACTTATTGGATTAATAAATTGCCCTTCTGAAGGATAAAATTGGAATTTCATATGGCATCTATTTTGATATATAGCTAGTAGAATCCTCTATTAGTAGCATAGATTTAAATTATTATTTTTTTGCTAATATAATTTAAATTTATAATTAAAACTTGAACCAGTATGTCGAATGATTAATCATGTTTTTAAACATGGAATATACTTTCTCCAAATAGGTGATTTGTTATTCTTATCAATAAACAAATATATTTATTAATTATGTTGCTGCAGTAACAAGAAGCTTTCATAGCTCAGTTGGTTAGAGCACCCGTTTAGTAAGCGGGAGGTCTTGAGTTCAACTCTCAATGAAAGCAAAATTTTCTTTTTTATATCATTTTTTCACAGCCAATATCAAGCTCTGTGTTGCTCACTTTGAGCTATGAATTTCGTAGTTTATTTTCATCAGAAGGAGCTTATTTTTATGGAACACACCAATTGAAAATTACAATCATCATCAAGACTCATATTGTTTTTAAAAATGCATTGATATCAGAGGTGCATCAACAAGTTTAAAAAATACAAACTCAATCTATTGAAAAGTTGTAAAACACGAAGGTGGAATTCTTGTACCACCAATACAATTTACATGATAGTAATTAAACTACATAACATGTTTGGTAAAATCAGACCCCATTTGTTGATACTTATATACAATTATGTACATGAACAAAAGATTAAAATCTCTCTTCAGCCTAGTCCTGAGTGTAGAAATCCTCACCTATATTTATTCTTTTCACTAAGAAATTTCATTGTAACTTAGAATGTGAATAGGACTGTTTCAAATCTTGTGCACTGCCTTTAAATCAAGATGGATTGGTGACCTTTGTTTTTGTTTCAATACAACTCTCATTGATAGTCTTGATGGAAATAATTGGAGGAGGAAGTAACTCAAAGTGTGCTTTACTTTTTTCACCAAAACCACCTATGCAATTTGTGTCCCCTCGACCATGCCAAGTACCATTTTGAACATTGTTCATCTCCAATGTTCTAGACTCCTGCATCATATTACAAAGATTAGAAAAATTCAATACTATGTGTATGAATACTTCAATTATATTATGCCTCATTATAAAATAAATCAAGATAACCAAATTAAGAATAGATTGAATTTCGAAAACGACCTGAGATAATGTACAACAAGGGCAAGCAAAATGGTAAACACAATCATCCAAGGAACTCTCACTATCCTGCATAATTAGTTGGTGAAAGTATAACACATTATTACAAGAAAATAAATAAAATATAAACAAAGCCATTACAAGAAATTAAATAGAAAAAAAAATGCACACCTTGATGTTGAATTTCTTTCTTATAAGTGTCCGAAATAACCCTAAATATGCACCAACAAAAATAATGAAGGAAACAGCCAAATAGAGAAAGCAATGACGTTTTGTGACAGCAAAGGCAATGAAATTAACAAAGGCACCAATTGCAAGAATCAAATAAATTGTTGCCTACAAAATAAGACAAAGAAACTTCAAATTTCAGAGCTATATAAAATAAAGTGACAAATTAAACATAGAAAATTGCCAAATCCATAAGTACTTGAATCGTTTTTATCAAAGCATAAACACCCTTTGAAGTATATACCTGAATGAAGCAAGAACCAAAACCAGCTCTCTTCATGTTCTTCCCAAATCGATAGCAAGGACAACTGCAACACCCAAATGTTTGATTGTCACAAAAAAAAAATGTTTGCATTTTATTACAAAACAAATTAATAAAAACGGACTACAAAAAAGGCTGAAAATGAACCATATGAATATTCCAAAAGAAAAAAAGTTAGTGCATGTTTGAATATACGGGTTAACAACATTACGCTAACGCCCTCATTTTTTAAAGTTTTAAAATGTAGCTTTTGTTAAAATCATAGTGGCTATCATAATTTTTACAATTTCATCGCCATTTCAAACACGCACTTAACAAATAAAATATGAATGTAAATTGCTTACAATATTGATTCTAGAGCAATGCGACGATGATCAAAGCAATCAAAAAGTTCACCTTCCCACATCCTCAAAACCCCACCAAAAACCCCACTTTCTTCCTCTTCTTCTTCCATGGATCCTAGCTTCCCCCATTTCCCTTGAGAAGCTTTCAAAGCCACAGAAGAACACAATACATCAAAGTCCAAAACTGCTTTGTTCTCCAACAATTTCTCCTTCACTTCTTCCTCTTCTACCTTTCTCTCTTGTTTCTCCAAATCCTCCATTGCATCAAATTTCAACATCCCCTCTTCCTCCTCCTTTCTGTTAATATAACCAAAGTTTTATTGCAAATGCTAATTAATATGCTTCAAGACAACTTTGAGATTTTTGCTTTATAGGATTGTTTAGTATGGGAAAATATACAAGATAAGATAACGACGATTCTTTTGTTGTTGTTGGTATGCGTGGACAGTTTCATGAATCTTTTGAGTTGGCATGTAACAATAGTTGTTATTATGGGACCTAAAATATGTCTCCATTATAACGGGTGTAGCTGTTGCCACGTGTACATGTTTTTTATATTGTTCTTATATTCTTATTCTTATAGCACAATAATTGTCCAGTCAAAAAGAATATCCTCAATAATTGATAAATTGAATATATACTTTATTTGTAGTGGGTATACTAGTATTTTGGCTTCTATGTTGTTATTTTAGTGAGTCAAAAAAAAGATGTTGTTATTTTAGTAGTCAAACAGTCAACATAGTTGCTAAAAATAAATCAAATATCTATTGAAGCAAAATCCATTCTTATCCACAAAAATTTATAGTTACTTCAGGCCATTGCCTATATTCCTTTTGCCTCCTCCCAAATTTGATTATTGCTTTGATATTGGAGAAGTAAGGTTGATACTTGACAGTTGGGAATGGACAATTGGTTAAGAATTTTGCTCCAATAATAATAGTATTGTATGTCAACGATAAGGTGGCATTTTGATTTTTTTTAAGGACAAAACTTAGAAACAGTACCCTAGGTACTGTTCATTCTGTTCTCCGATAATAATATAACACCTGGATTATATAATTCACGTTAAACCCTGCCCTACCTACTCCATTAATCCTCGCATTAACTCCGTTCACCCTCGTTTGATATTCAGTAGCTTCTTACACGAGGATGGCAGGACATCTTTTGTTTATGGAACCATCTATTGTGAGGAATTAACTAACAATTTATCATGAAAAAACCTTGGATTATTGTTCAAAGAACTATAATCTTCCCACTAAAGATTTATCGCCTCACTGTTAATTATTATTGAAATGGGTAGAGATTAATTCTTTAATAATGGTAGAGATTAATTCCTCTGTTCCAGTAACTACGCCTTCATGAGGAAAAAAAGATTGGATTTCCCCTCACAAGCAGAAACCAATTGGAGATTGCACCGACCAAAACCAATTTAAGAGATTAGGTTGGAAGGTGTTGCGAAAAATACTTAAAGGATCTAAGTGTTACGAAAAATACTTAAAGCACTAACATGTTACAATTAAATAACTTAAATATCGCAAGTGGTACGAAAAAAACTTAAAGGACTAATTTATTACAATTAAATAACTTAAAATATTTATGGTGTAATTTAGCCCTTTTTTTTTTCTTTCTTTAGAGCAAAAATGTACGAGTTTTTCTATCAGGCAAAATATTTTATATTTATCTTTCCACAACAAGTGAATAATTTTCTACTGTTTTTGCAACAATATCTATAGTTTGGACAGCTAAATTAATATAATAAAACGTTAAATTGATGGTAAAGATGCTGTGAAACAAGTTTTTCTGTTAATCAGTTATGGTAACAAATAGCTATTCTGAACTTAAAATCCATTTACATGACATTTACATAGAGATTATTTGAAGATCACATTAGATAACACCTAGTTCTATGTTTCTTTCTTTTTAATACAACAATGAAGATTTGAAAGAATACTAACGCATATTTACTTCCTCAAAATGTTTTAATTTTTTATTTATGTGTAAGAACAATTTTCTCTTATATTCATTTTGACAACCATATAAGTGCGGAGTCATTGCACTTTCAAAATTTTCTAAAATACTAAATTTGTTTCTTGAAATTCACAATAACACTTTTGAACAAACATATTTTGAAGACAACCATGTATGTATTCGAGATGCAGATGGAAATCATGTTATTTCAAAAACCATGTGGATCACTCCAGTGTGTTTAGAACATGTTGGAGAGGTTTCAGGACTTTATCATGCGATTTAGTGGATCCATGACCTATAACTCACAAATGTTGATTTTGAGGTTGACTCGAAAAAAGTAACTGATTATTTTAATAAAGGCAGGAGAGATATCACCGAATTTGGATCCATTATGGATAGTAGTGTTCAATTTTGTAATTTCCACTTAACAAACTCTCATGTTGAGTTTATTAGAAGGCAAGCTAATGTGATTGTCATTGAAGTAGCCATAACCGCCACATTCTTTCCTAACTTCCGTATATTTGATGATATTTTGACATGCATCACTGATTTGATTATTAATGGAAAGTTATAAACATCTTTCTCTAAAAAAATACATTATTTATTTTAGAAATGAAAACAGAAAACAAAGAAATAGAAAGTAAAAGGAGTCTAAATTAGTCACTCATCCTTTTTCAAACTCTGACATTTAACCATAAAATAGTTTAGTCAATGTTTCCACTCTTTCCTGTGTTGCAGTCCTCTGAAGATATCTTTATTACAAGTGCATATTGTTTCAATTCCTTTTCACATGGCGTTGAGCATGACTCATAGGCATATAAGAGGGGCAAGGGGCGAGTGACCTTCGTCCCTGCCCTTGCGTTTGGACCAAACGTGCATTAGGTCCAATTGTTTGCTGTGACGGGCGACTGGGGTGTAGGAGGCGATAGTCCCCGTGTGTGTGTGTGTGTGTGTGTGTCTTGTAACAATGTAAAACCTGATTCATTCAAGTAGTAATACAAAACTACCACTGCTTTGTAGTCACAGACGTAGGCATACTTGATGGAACTGCGTAAATAAACAATCATGTCCATTGTCTTGTGATTTATTGTTTTTTATTCTTATTTTACTAATTGTTGTTCTAACACATGGAATATCAATGAAATTGTGTTGAGTCAAAACTCTGAAGTGTTGTGCAAGTAATGTCATTTTGTGTTCATATTTAGAATGTTGTAAATTTTTGTGATACTTGGATTGCACACTAAGTTATCCTGTAACAAACGAACACGATTGAATTTAGTCGAAATTAATTATCAGCAATTGTCAAAACCTGATTTTAAGCTGAAATTTAAAAAATTGATTTGAAGCTGCTTAGAAGTTTCAGGTTCTAGGCCAAATAACATAAAAAAATTGCCCCATCCATAAAAGTTACAACACACAACAATAATAATAAAAATAAGTGGCATTCAAATATGGCAACATCAATATTATGATGCAATCAATTAACAATGTACTACCTCCATCCTTAAATATATGACCATTTTGTAAAAAACACGGGAATTAAGAAAATTGATTGTTGTATTAATTTTGTTGACAATTTCTATTGTTTTACAAATTTACTCTTTAGCAGAGAGAATTTGTTAATGTTTCCAAGAGTATTTATTACATATCGAAGAAAAATACTCCTTTCGTTTCAAAATGAATGTTGTTTAAGGTTTTTACACACATATTAAGAAATGCAATGATTAGAAGAAAGGGAATAGTAATTTTACCAAATTATCCCTATCAACTATTAGTTTCTTTACTACTATCCTAAATGCAAAGTAAAAGTAATGTTTTGAGAGTAGTGTATAAAGGGATACAATTGGAAAGGTGTGATTAATATTTCATTGGAGATCAAAAGTGACATTTATTTTGAAACAAATTATTTCTTTAAAATGACACTCATTTTGAAACGGAGGGAGTATGTAACATAAGTAGGGGTATGTTGGTAAAGAAATAATTAATGTACTTTGAAATTTGAAAATGGTTTTATAAAAAAAGACAAAGAAAAACTCAAAAGAGTCTTATAATTAGGGAGGAAGGACATTTTTCGGCCTATTTTAATTGTGAGTATAGCTAGCTTGTTATGATTCTCATAGAATCAAACCAACACTTGCCACAACAAGAACTATAGTCACCTCAGCTATGGGATTTAGTAGTCATGCTATAATTATTTGGTTATCATTATTGCTCACATTTACCTTGTCTTATTCATTTTTGGTCACTGCTTTGGACACCATAACAATATCTCAGTCTATGAGGGAACCAAAAATACTAAGCTCAAATAATAACAAGTTCACACTAGGATTCTTCACACCTGAAAATTCCACAAACCACTATGTTGGAATCTGGTACATGTCTAAATCTGCTATTGTTTGGGTAGCTAACATAAACCAACCACTGAAGGATTCTTCTAGGGTCACCATAACAATATCAGAGAATGGAAATCTTGTGATACTAGATGCACATGAAAAGGTTATTTGGTCAACAAATGTTTCTTTCTCAAATGCAGCAGCATCCAATTCCATTGCCCAACTCCTTGATTCTGGAAACCTCGTACTGCTTGACAACAATACTAGAGGAAAGACAGTGTGGGAGAGTTTCCAACATCCTAGTAACACAGCAATTCCAACACTAAAAATAAGTAAAAATGTAAGAACAGGTGAGGAAGTGAGAATCTCATCATGGAAAAGCATCTCTGATCCATCCTATGGAAGCTTTTCTCTTGGTCTTGAAACTGGTTATGTTACGGAATTGCGCATATGGAATGGCATACTTCCCTTTTGGAGAAGTGGTCCTTGGAATGGTCATGTTTTTATTGGGACACTAAATATAATCAGTTTGTTCCGGGACAGTATTAGTTTGGAAGAAAAGGATGAAACTTTTTACTACTCATATGATGATGCAAACAAGTCCTTGTTGAGAATCTATGTTTTGAATCCTCAAGGCAAAGTAGAGAGAAGACACTGGGATTATGGGAACAAAGAATGGAAACTGAAGGGAATTATTCAGGATTCTGAATGCGATCTTTATGGGATATGTGGCCTTTTGGAATTTGAAACTCTCAGAGTTCACCAATATGCAGTTGTTTGAGAGGATTTGAGCCAAAGAACAAGGAGGAATGGAGTAAGAAGAATTGGACAAATGGATGTTTGAGGAAGGAAACACTGCAGTGTGAGATGGTAAAAAATAATGGATCTAAAGAAGAAAAATCAGATGGGTTTGTGAAGGTGAAGATGGCAAAAGTTCCTGACTTTGCAGGATGGTCACCCTCCAAAGACGCGTTACCTGCAACGGATGGAGATTGTAGAACTCCTTGCCTCAATAACTGCTCTTGTATAGCGTTCGCATATGACACTGGAGTTGTCTGTATGTTTTGGAGTTCTGAGTTACATGACTGGCGAAAATTCTCGTATGGAGGAGTTGATCTCTATATACGTTTAGCTTACTCAGAACTTGGTATGATTTTTTTTTTTGTGGTCTTGATAGTTGATTTTTTATTTTGCAGTTTATTCAACTTCTTGTCAATTACTGCAGACTATTTGAATTTTGATCTTTCTCTTAAACAGATGAAGCAAGAAACACCAGAACAATTGTTGCAGTCTCAGTTATATTTGTAACAATTCTTACATTTACGTGCTTATATTTTACGGAGAAGGATTACTAAACAATCAGGTAATCTGCAGCATTGTTATATCAGTTGTGTTATTCGAACAACTAAAATTTGATGTGGTTAATGCATTTCAGATAGAAGTTTGATTACGTTCAGTAAGTGATTAATAAGTTAATCGGTTAACCATCAACATAACTTCATTAACCGCGGACTTGGATGTGATTAACCAAAATTTTCAAGAGTTTAAATCTACAAGTAGTTGAACACCTAGAAATTATGGTTAATCATGTAAAAATTCATACTTAATGAAATTGCATTGATAGTTAATTAGTTGCAACACCTAATATATTTGTTAACTATCTACTGAACGTAATTAACCACTTATTTGAACTGCGTTAACCACTTAAAAAGTTGCCGTGAAAATTGACAAGTTTTAGTCGCACAAAAATCATTTTATGTACAATGATTACCTTATAGTTTTTTTATCACATTCTTAGGAAGGCCAATAAATCCTTGTTTGGTGGTTAAATTTTTTCTCATGTTTTATTTTTCACTTCAATTAATAAACGTAAGAATGTATTTATATGACCTACAAGAGCATCATACATTTTGGCATAGGGGTAAGGGATATGCAAATTCAGTGAGGGCAGGATGGAAGACCTGAAACGTTTCCGAATGGAGGACCTAACATTGTTTGATTTTGTAAAGGCTGCCATAGCAACAAACAGCTTTCACTCAGAAAATAAGCTTGGCCAGGATGGTTTTGGTCCAGTGTAGAAGGTATTTGAATTTATCAAAGTTCATTATTATATTCCAAGTCACAAGGATTTCAATTTATAAGTTTTTCTATTTGATTTTTAGGGAAAGTTTGAAGATGGACATGACATAGCAGTTAAAAGACTTTCAAGAGCATCCAGACAAGGGACGGAAGAATTATTAAATGAAGTGGAGGTGATTTCTAAGCTTCAACACAGGAACTTAGTTAGACTTCTTGGCTGCTGCATTGAAGTTTGTTGGTTTTGGATTTCTAAACTGTTGTATTTGGATTTCTAAATTCTATTTTGAAATAGAATATTGTTACTAGGTTGAGTCACGACCAGGTCGTTCTCTTTAAGACGTTTCGTGGCACTGCCCAAAATTGTACAAGACAGACTATCAACCACGCTGCCTCCAGGATAAAACAAGTTCAGCTACAACTGTGCGGTTAACTACTGCACTGTAGAAAACCGTTCGAGATTTACACCTCCAATATGGTACTAAGACCACTCTTTAATACTGAAACCACTCTAATATGGCACTGTGACCACTCTATTATGGTGTTAGGACCACTCAAATATGGTGTTATCACCATTCTAACCTTTAAGTTCTCCAAAATATCAATATGGTACTACGACCACTCAAATATGGTGATACCATCATTCTAACTTTTTAACTTCTCCAAAAATAGAAAAATATCGAAAGAATATTTATATATATACTGTTAAGATCATTCTTAATTTCGAAGGGACATTATTATTCAAAATGAGACTATGATCTTAAGAGTACTCTTTATTCCGAAGGGACATATATTATCGAAGGGACTATGTTCTTAAGACCTTTCTTAATTCCGAAGGGACGTTATACCGAATAGGGACTAAGATCTTAAGAACACTCTTAATTCCGAAGGGACAGAAAAGGGAGATAAGGAGAAGAATAGCTCGTTAACACAAGCTAAGGGGAGAAGAGAGAAAGAGTTCTCGACAACTCAATAGAACTCTTTGGTGTGATTTTTGAACTGAGTGAAGTCATCTATTTATATAGAGATTTTGTAACTGTTTTAGCTAAAATTGCGGCAGCAGTTACTCTAATGGATAAGATCAAAAGGAAACTTAACCACTAATCAATTCAATAACACTTGTGGATAAGATCAAAAGGAAACAAATCCACAAAAGTGGAGGAAACAAACTCATTGGATATGATTAAAGGAAAGATAGGAAGCTCATTTGAATTCTTATTCTTATCACAACCAACATAAGCTAAAATTATGGGAAGTGATATTCATGAATAAAAATAATAATTACTATTATTTTTATCATTATCAAGTATTTAAAATTAAATACCGCAATTTAAATATTACTAATGTGTGTGTTCTATTTTATGTGGGACCCCCACTCTCTATTTTTTCAATTCACGTCACACTAGCTCAAAGTCTTATTACTTGGTGTTTAATCTTCCAATTTTCTTCCAACTTCACACCAATGTTCCAACAATCCCCCACTTGAATTTAAAAAATGGTTTCAATAGTAACGTCAAAACGTTTCTATAAGGTTGCTAATAAACAAAGGTGTCGCCTACAACTTGAACCTTTGCATAGCGGAAACTATTCGGATTCAACAAGAGTTGCTTACAGCATTGAACTCTATCTCAGACATAGAGTCCGCACACAAACCTTTTCCTAAGGTGTATTCTAAAAGCCCGTGCGTTTACGGCCCTGCACGTCTATCCCAGTTTTAACGAACGCTCTAGGTATTCTGCCTCAAAATCCCATAGGAACCTGCCTCAGTTCCACATTCGTATAGGTGAGTCTATCAAGAGTACTCCTGTAGCTATGTACTCCACTCAACATAGAGTATAGATCTCATTAAGAGTTTCTATTATCTCATCCTTCTGTCGCTGCAGGATTCATGCTTTCTTAATTTTCTCATAGCATGTTCTTTCACTCATGACTTGTTATTACCCATTGAACCTATTTCTTGGGATCTCCAGTCATTTAGGTCAGGTTACCATTACTTGTGATCTTTAGGCATTATTCCCATCTTATTGGATGTGTTTATGACTTTCTTTCTAGTAATTCCTTTTGTCAAAGGATTGACTAATTCTTTATCAGTACGTACAATACATGATCTACTTTAACAGTTCCTTTTGAGAGTAGCTAGCTCTCTAATTCTTTATGTGTTCGTGCCTTAATTATCGTCTCTTACCATTGTAGTAACGATTCTCAATTTTGCAATAGCTGCAGTACTATCACAATGAATTAACACTCCTGGCAACGGTTTTATCCACTAGGGGATCTCAACTAGCAAGCTTTTTCTCAACTTGCTTCTTCACTAGTTTTCTCTAGTGTTCTCATCTCAGATCATTCCATAGTGGATTGAGTCAATATCATATGTTTCAGCAAACAACTCCAGTGATGCTCAATGTGCAGCCACTGGTCACTTAAGACTCATCTGAAGGATGTTCTATTTTGTATCTTGTACCATTCAGGTACATTAAGATACTCCTCATAATGTAATCCTAGAGTCATAGTCTTCTTAAGGCACCTTATGACTCTTTCAATAGCATGTCAATGCTTCTCACTTGGTCTACTAGTAAACTTGCGCAAGAGTTCCACGACATAGGCAATGTCGGGTCTAATACATTCAGTGACATATCTAAGGACTGCCAATGATGCTCGCATATTTTATTTGTCTAACACCATATCAAGTGTTTGATAAGTGCTTAAATGTTGTTATATTTTGGTACAAATTTAGGCACTTATGTTTACTTGTTGTACAAGTTATCTTAGGATTAGGGCATAAATGTGTTAAAAATGCAATGAATGTGATCCTAAGCCTTACCCCATTTGATTATGCAGGAAATACATGCTTGAACCTGATTGATGCAAAAGATTGAAGGTTTTCTTGATGCCATCGCTACAAGCGCAAGACTCATCGCTAGTAGCGAGGATAGGCAGAGATTTTCAGTGATCCATCGCTTGAAGCGCAGCATCCATCGCTAGTAGCGAGCTTAGGCAGGGATTATCAGGAGTTCATCGCTTGTAGCGATGAACTGGACGCTTGAAGCGAGCCTAGGCAGGGAATTTCAAAGGCTGGTCGCTAGTAGCGACAGACCTGGTCGCTATAGCGACCAAAGGGGCGGTTTAATGCTGATGGTGACGTGGAGCTCTATGATTGGCCAACTGAAGTCCTCGCTACAAGCGACAGACTGGTCGCTTGTAGCGAGCGAACATTTTCTCAGCATATAAATAGATTTTTAAGCTCATTTCTTCATATATAGTTTTTTATCAGAATATTTATTTTTCCAGAGCTTAGAAAACTTGTTATCTTTGAAAGAGAATAGTCATAGAAGGAGGAAAACATCAAATAGCAATTAGATTTGGATTGAAGAGGATCTTAGGAAGCTTTGAGACATCAAGCTCTCACAAATCTTCATCTTTCTTTCCTATTTTGCAAGAGTTGTCATGAAAATGATCAACCAATCTCCTTTGTTGGGATTGATAGGTAACCAATCACTCATGTTGTAAACTTTTGATTATTCAATATATGATTCTAGCAATTTTTATATACCATTGAATTTCTTCTTGCTTTTCAATCTTATGTTTGATTTAAATGTTGTTGAAAAAGGCTTTTGAATCTAGGTTTAGAATGATTTTCTATCAAGATAAGAAATTCTAGAAATGGGATTTGGTTTTGATAATTACATTATAGTATTGGATCATAATGCTTTTGGATCGTTTAATGGATTGAGAAATCATCGATTAAACGATACAATCGATCTCACGATGTCATTTGGGAAATCAATGATGTTGATGAGCAATACGTAATAATGCAATATATAAGAAAACGCTAGAATTCGTATTTGTAATCAATCGGATATAACCAATGTTTGATTGATGAAAGTCAATCCTAAACACCTTATATGTCCTATTACTCTACCATTTATTTATTATGTTTTAAAAGTATGAGTAGTGTAGGAAAACAAACGATTAAACCCTAACTTAAAACGATAATCGAAGTTGAACGGAATATGATATCACCTTAATCCCTGTGGAACGATATAAAAACTAATACTTACTTTTGTTCATCTAACAAAATGGCGCCGTTGCCGGGGATTAAAGTTTTTGATGTTATAATCATTGCAACTTTAATTATGGTTTTAAGCAATTTTGCACAAAATTCTTTTATGTATATAACTAATACTCTTATCCATCTTGTTTGCTAATTCTTTGTGGTCAGATTATTGAAATCGTTTATGCGAGGTCAAGTTTCGGAGGACCAACTTCTTTTTGATTCCGAGATTGAAAGAACAGCTCGTAGAGCCAATAGCAAGAATCGGAGAAAGAAGCAACAAGCTAAGAGGAGGCAACAAGAGGATAGTTCTGTTTCTAGTCAATCATCAAGTCCTAATCCAAGCCAAGATTTACAAATGGCTGCAGCTGGAGATGGTTCAGGAGGTTCTGGGGTTCCATGTATTAACAGTCCACGTCGTTTTGCACAATTGGGGAAAGCAACGCGGACTACCAAACAAACATAAATGAAGACGGGGATCCTACAAATTCTATATGCTAATCCATTCTCAGGATTAGATCATGAAGACCCGTTCCAACATCTCACTAAATTCTATGAGATTGCGGGAACCCTCGGTGAGACGGAAAGTAATGAGGAGGCAATGTGGATGAGAATGTTTCCACATTCATTGATTGGCAAAGCAAAGGAGTGGTACTTAGACCAACCTCCAACGGTGATGACAAACTGGAATACACTTGAGGAGAAATTCCTTGAGAGGTTCTTCCCTCAGAACCGGTTCATGGAGGCGAAGACAACAATTGCGGTGTTTTCACAAGGTACAAGTGAAACACTATGTGAAGCCTGGGAGCGTTTTAAGTCAATGCTCAGACGATGTCCGAACCATGGATTTGATGAGTTAACACAAATTCATCTCTTCCGGAACGGAATGCAACAACAATCCAAGCTTTTGCATGACGCTGCAGCTGGTGGTTCTTTAATGGCCAAGAGCGCGGAGGATGCTGTTGCTATTATTGACAGAATGGCATTGAACGATCACCAAGCTCATCACAACCGGAGCCAAAGCCAAAGGAAGACTGGAATCTTAGAGTTGGGAACTAATGATGCGATCCTTGCACAAAACAAGTTGCTCACGCAACAAGTGGAAGAGTTGACAAAGAAAATGGCCAACCTTCCCCAACAAATGAAGGACATTCAGAACGAGCAAAGAAGACAACACCAAGTCGCATCTTGCGAGCTTTGTTCGGGAGATCACCCAACCGGATTCTGTCCACCCCCCACAGAAGAGGTAAGCTTTGTCGGTAATCAACCAAGGCCTCAACAGTTTCCTAACCAATTCCAAAACCATCCAAACAACTTCCCAAGAGGGAATAACCCAAATTATGGTCAAGGGTGGAGAGGAGAAGCTGGCCAATACAACCGACAACCTTACCAGAATTACAACCAATATCAACCTCCACAACAAAACCGCAACCAATCCACTGATGAGACCCTCAATCTATTCATGCAGCAGTCAATGGCCAACCAGAAAAACACTGATGCGTCCATTAAAAATCTGGAGACGCAGGTGGGTCAATTGGCACAACAACTTTCACAAGCTACTCAACAAGGCGGAACCTTTACCGCCAACACACAAACCAACCCGAAGGATCATGCATCATCATCGAAATGACAATTAAGTCATTTTGATGAGGAAGTCCTTGCAAAAAGAGACAACGAAAATTGCAAGGCAATAGCTACAAGGAGCGGGGAGGTAATTGGCCAAGGTATCGGGGACAATTTAGAAGTAGAGAGAAAGGTGGTTGAGAATGAGGTGAGAGAGAAGGATGAAGATGAAGGGCATGAGGAAGAAATAGAAGATGTACATATAGAGGATGTAGAAGTAGAAAAAAATAATAAGGATGTAGTTGAAAATGAAAACATTGTATGGAAGAAGGATGTGGTGAAGGAGAAGAGCAAGAAGCAAGATATAGTGAAGAATGCACCAACACCGCACCTACCTTACCCAACTACACCAGCCAAAAAAGAGAAGGAGAGGCAGTTTGCTAGGTTCCTTGAAGTTTTCAAGAGATTGCAAATCAACATACCATTCTCGGAAGCCTTAGAGCAAATGCCTACCTATGCCAAGTTCATGAAGGAAATCCTTTCCAAGAAGAGAAGGTTCAATGAAGAAGAAACAATTTTGCTAGATGCAAATTGTAGTGAGATCATCCAGAACACATTGGCAAGAAAGAAGAGAGATCCGGGCAAAGTTACATTGCTCGTGTCCATTGGCAATGTGGATGTCGGCAAGGCACTTATTGATTTGGGTTCAAGCATCAACCTAATACCACTATCCGTTGTCAAAAGGATAGGTCATATAGTTGTGAAGAGAACCAACTTAACCTTGCAATTGGCCGACAAATCCTACACTCGTCCATTGGGAATTGCTGAAGACGTGTTGGTGAAAGTCGACAAGTTCTTGTTCCCCGTCGACTTTGTAGTGATGGACATTCCGGAGGATGATGACGTACCACTACTTCTTGGAAGAACTTTCATGCAAACGGCACGGATGATGATTGATCTTGACGGAGGCTTAATGAAGGTCCGTGTGGACGATGAAGAAGTCAATTTCAACATCCATGAAGCCATGAGGTTCCCTAGTGATAAAGCTGCGTGTCTCAAGATGGATGCAACGGAAGAATTGATAGTTGATACGAGAAACCAGTTGCATGATTTGACGCATCTTGAGAGAGTTTTGACAAACGCACTAAGTATCCTAGGAGAAGAAGATGAGCTAGAGCTTGAAGAGTGTTTGAAGGAGCTTGATTCGTTGAAGGAAATTCCTCCTCATAAAGCAATAATCGAGGAATTGACGAATGATGCTAAAGTAGAAGAAGTGAAACCGGAGATGAAGATATTACCCTCACATTTGAAGTATGTGTTTCTTGATCAAGAGGGTACCAAACCGGTGATCATTAGTAGCTCCTTATCAAACCAAGAAGAAACAAGATTGGTCGAAGTTTTGAAGTCCAACAAGGAAGCAATAGGTTGGACACTATCCGACTTAAAAGGGATAAGTCCTTCCTATTGTATGCACAAGATCATGATGGAAGAGGATTATAAGCCGGTGGCACAACCTCAAAGACGGCTAAACCCAAACATGAAAGAAGTAGTCCGGAAAGAAGTAGTGAAGCTACTTGAAGCCGGCATGATATATCCGATCTCGGATAGCACATGGGTTAGTCCGGTTCAAGTTGTCCCTAAGAAGGGAGGTATGACGGTTATCACAAATGAGAAGAATGAGCTCATACCGACGAGAACCGTGACCGGTTGGAGGATGTGTATCGATTACCGGAGGTTGAACAAAGCAACGAGAAAGGATCATTTTCCTCTACCATTTATGGATCAAATGCTAGAGAGGCTGTCAGGACAAGCTTTTTACTGTTTCCTTGACGGGTATTCAGGCTACAATCAGATATCAGTGAATCCAGACGATCACGAGAAGACTGCATTTACATGTCCTTTTGGGGTATTCGCATATCGACGCATGCCGTTCGGTTTATGTAACGCTCCAGCAACATTTCAAAGATGCATGCAAGCTATATTTGCCGACTTGATAGAGAAAAGCATTGAAGTGTTCATGGACGACTTCTCAGTTTTCGGGTCATCATTTGAATTATGCTTGGAGAATCTGAATACGGTACTGAAAAGGTGCAAGGAAACCAACTTGGTGCTCAATTGGGAGAAGTGTCACTTCATGGTAACCGAGGGTATTGTCCTTGGTCACAAGATCTCCTCCAAGGGTATCGAAGTTGATAAAGCTAAGGTCGACGTGATAGGGAAACTTCCACCACCAGTCAATGTCAAAGGAATCCGAAGCTTCCTAGGCCATGCCGGGTTCTATCGGAGATTCATCAAAGACTTCTCAAAAATCGCAAAGCCATTGAGCAACTTGCTCAACAAAGATAAGTCGTTTGATTTTGATATTGACTGTTTAAATGCATTTAATAGTTTAAAGGATAGCTTAACATCCGCACCCATAATCACCGCACCAAACTGGATATACGATTTTGAACTTATGTGCGATGCAAGTGATTATGCGGTAGGCGCGGTGTTAGGTCAACGCAAAAACAAAATTTTTCATGCTATACACTACGCAAGTAAAGTTTTAAATGACGCACAAGTCAATTATGCTACCACTGAAAAAGAATTACTTGCCATAGTGTTTGCATTAGAAAAATTTCGTTCGTATCTCATAGGTTCAAAAATTGTTATTTGGACTGACCATGCAGCTATCAAGTACTTGATTACCAAACCCGACTCAAAGCCGAGACTCATCCGTTGGATGTTGCTACTCCAAGAGTTTGATTTGGAGATTAAGGACAAGAAGGGGACTGAGAACCTAGTAGCTGATCATCTGTCCAGATTGGTGAACAAGGAGATAACGAAGAATGAAAGGGACATCCTTGAAGAGTTCCCGGATGAACAGTTGCTTACGGTGCAAGAAAGACCATGGTTCGCGGACATGGCCAATTACAAAGCAACGGGGTTCATACCGGAGGATTACACTTGGCAAATGAAGAAAAGGTTGTTGAGAGACGCCACTCAATTCATTTGGGATGACCCATATTTATTCAAGATTGGAGTAGACCACTTAATAAGAAGATGTGTTGCTAGAGAAGAAGCCAAGGACATCATGTGGCATTGTCACAACTCGCCATATGGTGGTCACTACAGTGGAGAAAGAACTGGAGCTAAAGTTCTTCAAGCTGGCTTTTATTGGCCCTCGTTGTTCAAAGATTGTTATGAACATGTGAAAGAATGCGAGAGTTGCCAGAAGACCGGAGGGATTTCAAAGAGGAATGAAATGCCTCTACAAAGTATCCTTGAAGTCGAAGTCTTCGATTGTTGGGGTATTGACTTTGTAGGGCCATTTCCATCTTCTTTGAACAACGAGTATATTCTGGTAGCTGTTGATTACGTTTCAAAGTGGGTTGAAGCAATAGCATCTCAGAAAGCCGATAGCAAAACGGTGGTCAAGTTTCTGAAAAGAAACATCTTCTCCCGATTTGGAACTCCAAGAGTGCTAATAAGTGATGGAGGTTCTCACTTCTGCAATCAGCAGTTAGCAAAAGCACTTGAGCACTATGGAGTAAAGCACAAGGTAGCTTCACCATACCATCCACAGACGAACGGTCAAGCCGAGGTATCCAACCGTGAAATCAAGCGGATTCTTGAGAAGACCGTGTCATCTTCAAGGAAGGATTGGGCGATGAAACCGGACGAAGCGTTGTGGGCCTATAGGACCGCATACAAAGCTCCTACGGGTTTCACCCCATTCCAGTTGGTGTATGGGAAAGCATGCCACTTGCCGGTCGAGTTGGAGCACAAAGCGTTTTGGGCGCTCAAGTTTTTAAACTTTGATCAAGAGCAAGCTGGGGAGAAGAGGAAACTTCAAATGCATGAGTTAGAGGAGATGCGTGACCAAGCCTATCAGTCAAGCAAGCTCTATAAGGAAAAGGTTAAACGGTATCATGACAAGAAGATCATGAAGAGGGAATTCAAGCCTGGTCAGATGGTCCTGCTTTTCAATGCAAGACTGCGATTATTTCCGGGTAAATTGAAGTCCAAGTGGTCCGGTCCGTTCATGATAAAGGAAGTAAAACCTTATGGAGCTGTGGAACTTGAGGATCCTATCACCAAGTCGACGTGGACAGTGAATGGACAAAGGCTTAAGCCATATTTTGGAGGTGAAGTCGTTCGACACACGACGACGATTTCACTCATCGATTCATATGCATAAGTGAAACAGGCGTCGATCTAATGACGTTAAACAAGAGCTTGTTGGGAGGCACCCCAATTTTGTAAGTATGTTGTGTTTTTAGTGTTAGTTTACTTCTGTACAAGTATTTATGTATGTTGGGATAGTAGCAAGAACTCTTAAATTTATTTTTCTGTTTTCTGTCATGGTCGCTACAGCGACCAACTCATCGCTGTAGCGATGGAATTTACACTTGTCGCTTGTAGCGACGCACTTGTCGCTTGTAGCGACAGTTTTTGCACTTGCGCTTGTAGCGCAACAGTACGCTTGTAGCGATGGGCTTTTTGCCTGTCGCTGTAGCGACGAATCGCGCGCTTGTAGCGAGCGTATCAGAAAACAGTTTTATTTTACCTAGGCTACACCTGTCGCTTCAGCCACCCCAACCACTTTCATTTATTGTCTTATCCTTTTTAACTCATATTTTCGCAACTTTTAAACTTCTGTAAACACTCTATCAATTTCTGCATCTCTGTTCATCTCACATTCTGCACAAATCTGCAAAATTTCACTCTGTTCCTGCACTAATCTTGTAAATCAACAAACCAGGTATGTTTATCGTCCTTTTCTGTCACTGATTAGAAGCTTTATACTGTGTAATGATGCCTGCATGCTGATTTCACAATTTAGGGTTTTAGGGTTTTACGAAATTTGAATTAAATCATGCCCTGAATGTTTACCCATGTTTAGATATTGTTTAAGCTGTTGTAAATGAACGAAAATCACTAGGGAAACTCTCTTTTAATCCCTTTGTTCATAGGATCACATTTTTGGAAAAACCCTTTGTGAAAATTTTTAAATAAATTAGGGTTTTTGAGGATTTAGGAAGTTAAGTGATTTTTTCTCATTTATTTTAGCTTTGATGTTGATTTCGCATGCTATAAGTTAGTCAGAATCAAGAAAAACATGAAATTTGAAAAAGGGTCCTGTCGCTAGAACAGCGCTTGTAGCGCACGAACCTGGCATTTTCTGGGTTTCGTCGCTACAGCGACCAAGCTGTCGCTTGTAGCGAGCGAACCCAGAATTTGTTTTATTTGTGTTTTGATTGACATTTGACTTGTATCCTACCTGACTCTCATCTGTTTTGACCAATTTTGTAGGAATGGCACCTAAAACTACTTCTAAACGTCAAAGGAACGTTGAAAGTTCCTCGTCAAGACCAAGGGTCAATGTGCCACAACACGATGCAGCTCGTTTCCTCAGCTGGAGGAACCAAGAGAGATACGAGGAGCTGAGGACAAGACGCATCTGGTCCGAGAAGAGATTTGAAATTTCTGAGGAGGGTGAATATGGACATATAGCAGCTGTGATAAACGAGAGGAAGTGGGGAATCCTTTGCACACCACCGAGGAGGATCAACTATGAGATCGTGCGCGAGTTTTACGCGAACGCGATCCCCTCCGATCCTTCAGATGAGTTTACCTTCACGACTTACGTGCGTGGGCGCACCGTCACATTCGACCGCATGTCCATCAACTCATATCTGGGCAAGCCTTTGGAGCTGGTTGATGATGAAGAAGATAATCCGCTTGCACCCACTGCACTTTGTGATTTCGGTGAGCGTCAGAGGAGTGGTGACTGGGACCACGACAGCATAGCACAGGACATCTTCCAAGCGGGGAAGAGTTATGACGTGAGTAGGGCTTCGGGTAAGCCTTTTCGAGCATTCCGTGAGCACATGACCACTGAGGCTCAGGTAATCCTTACCCTGATTTTATATAACATCCGCCCCAAATCTCACACCTCCTCCACCACTTTAGATGTGACCCCCCTAGTCCATTACATCCTCACTCAGCGTCAAGTGGACGTAGCTAGGCTGATTGCTAATGAGATGAGGATAGTTGCTGAAAGTGGACTATTACCCCCGGCCAAACCTAAATGTCCTTTGACTTTTCCCGGGTTGATTATGGGTCTATGTAGGAGAGCTAGAGTTCATATGCCATCACAAGTTGATGAGGAGATTAAAAATCCTATTGATGATAGATACATCAATAGGTATTGCTCTGCACCTGCACCTGTTGCCCCACCATCACCACCTCATACCTCAGCCGGACCGTCATCCTCAGCAGGACCTTCTCACATGCCACCACCACCACCTCAGACTACTAGCCACCCTAGCCATCCGACCATTCCACCTTTGGACTTTTCCGGTTGGGATTCAGCTACTGTGGGCTCTCTTTTGTTGGCGCAGAATGCGTCAAATCATCGGGCACTTACTACGCTTCAGAGCCATCTGCACGACAGTGGCCAAAGCCCGTGGACACCTGCGTTCTTCTCCGAGCATATTGCTTGGCCTGGGGACAGGCCATTCTTTCCAGGAGGGGCAGAGGCAGCTGGTGCTGGTGATGATCAGGATGCTGGAGACGATGGTGATGACGACGCAGATGTCGATGCTGATCTGGGTGATGATTCTTCATTTGCTACAAACTCTATTGATCGCATGGCAGCTGACTTGACTGACTCTGAGGACGACATGGCCACAGATTCAGATTGATGCAGAGCAGCAGATCTTGATTTGTTTTCCCTTTCATTTTATTTATTCAGCTTTGTACTTTAACATTTTGTTTTATGCTTTGTACTTTGAGTATTTCTGTTGTACTTTGGATGATGTACCCTTTTTGCTATTATGTTATTTATATTTTGGGTATAACATGTTAGTATAGTTATTATTTATTTATGCTTTAGTGTTTATTTATGTTAAAATTTTTTGAAATAATCCCAACAAATTTTGAAAGAAAGATGAATGATTCAAAAGCAATGCTTGAACTGTGAATCATCTGAGTGATAATGATAAGAATGAGTGTTAAAGCGCGCAGCTAAGGTACTCGTTTTCTCGTTTTTCTAGATATATTCTTTAGTGTGAATAAGTTCTTTACACGCACAAGTTAATTTATTCAGTTTTTAAGCAAGCATGTGTTTAGTTTTGAACCAATGTAGAACTAGCCAAAAATGTGAGGAATCCTCAACCAATGTATATATATGCAGGAGACCAATACCATGTTTAACTCAGTCATATTATGTTAAATCTGTTGTTGTTTTAATTTGTATAAGAGCATTGAAATGATCAAGGCAATTTTTTGAAATTGAGAGAAATACTTGACCAAATGAACCTACCCTGTGAGATGTGTGAGTATCTGTTAACCCAGCTGAGCCTAATGGAATCAGAATTGTTAACTGTGGACTGTCAATTTAATAAGCTCATCTGCTTATTTAAATTGCCGGAGTTTGTAAAAAAATTCAGTCACAGTTAACTCTTTATTAAATTCTGATTGTTTTTTTTCTTTTGAACCCTTATCCGTCGTTTTTATTGACCTTTGCCATAATAACAAAGGAACATTCGATTAGGGCATCATTGGAATAAGTTGGGGAGAAAGGAAGGTTTTATTTAAGTCAATGTATGGTGAATGTAATATTTGATCTTGACAATCTTGAAAAGAAAAGAAAAAAAAAAAAAGAAAGAAAAGCAAACCAAGAAAAAGAAAAGAGAAAAATGAAAAGGTTTGCAAGATTTCAAAGAAAAAGAAAAGTTGTCAAGAATCAATCAAGAATAGAAAAAAAAAAGAAATTCACCAAGTGTTGTATTGGAGAAAGAAGGAAGTTGTAGTTAGATTGAATGTTTCCTTTTGCTTGGCCATTTGAATTCAAATATCCCACATATGACAATTCTTTTGTAGCCTAGCCCAATTACAACCCTTAAAGTCCTTTTGATCAATGCCTTTTATGCTTTTGGAAATGATAATTAGATAGACACATAATTTGATTGTATGTTATCATGTTTATTGGATGAGTGTTCATAACCCTCACAAATGATTTCAATTGTTCATATACTTTATATAGAAGTGTGTTAGGTTTGGTTCAAATTTAAACATGTTGCTTGTTTAGGATTGTATGATTTAATTCCTTGTGTTTAGAACTAGTTCACCTTTGTAGAATGTATCTTGTTTAATGAGAAACTGGACTAAAGCTTGCGAAATCACATTTGAATCACTCGTTTGATATTTATTTCTTCGCACTTTTGAATCCTTTGCTAAATTGCTCAATACTGTGGTTTTCAAAGCTATGAAAAATTTCCTTTTGTTCTTTGGTTTGAGGACAAACCAAAATGTAAGTTGGGGAGAGTTTGATAAGTGCTTAAATGTTGTTATATTTTGGTACAAATTTAGGCACTTATGTTTACTTGTTGTACAAGTTATCTTAGGATTAGGGCATAAATGTGTTAAAAATGCAATGAATGTGATCCTAAGCCTTACCCCATTTGATTATGCAGGAAATACATGCTTGAACCTGATTGATGCAAAAGATTGAAGGTTTTCTTGATGCCATCGCTACAAGCGCAAGACTCATCGCTAGTAGCGAGGATAGGCAGAGATTTTCAGTGATCCATCGCTTGAAGCGCAGCATCCATCGCTAGTAGCGAGCTTAGGCAGGGATTATCAGGAGTTCATCGCTTGTAGCGATGAACTGGACGCTTGAAGCGAGCCTAGGCAGGGAATTTCAAAGGCTGGTCGCTAGTAGCGACAGACCTGGTCGCTATAGCGACCAAAGGGGCGGTTTAATGCTGATGGTGACGTGGAGCTCTATGATTGGCCAACTGAAGTCCTCGCTACAAGCGACAGACTGGTCGCTTGTAGCGAGCGAACATTTTCTCAGCATATAAATAGATTTTTAAGCTCATTTCTTCATATATAGTTTTTTATCAGAATATTTATTTTTCCAGAGCTTAGAAAACTTGTTATCTTTGAAAGAGAATAGTCATAGAAGGAGGAAAACATCAAATAGCAATTAGATTTGGATTGAAGAAGATCTTAGGAAGCTTTGAGACATCAAGCTCTCACAAATCTTCATCTTTCTTTCCTATTTTGCAAGAGTTGTCATGAAAATGATCAACCAATCTCCTTTGTTGGGATTGATAGGTAACCAATCACTCATGTTGTAAACTTTTGATTATTCAATATATGATTCTAGCAATTTTTATATACCATTGAATTTCTTCTTGCTTTTCAATCTTATGTTTGATTTAAATGTTGTTGAAAAAGGCTTTTGAATCTAGGTTTAGAATGATTTTCTATCAAGATAAGAAATTCTAGAAATGGGATTTGGTTTTGATAATTACATTATAGTATTGGATCATAATGCTTTTGGATCGTTTAATGGATTGAGAAATCATCGATTAAACGATACAATCGATCTCACGATGTCATTTGGGAAATCAATGATGTTGATGAGCAATACGTAATAATGCAATATATAAGAAAACGCTAGAATTCATATTTGTAATCAATCGGATATAACCAATGTTTGATTGATGAAAGTCAATCCTAAACACCTTCTATGTCCTATTACTCTACCATTTATTTATTATGTTTTAAAAGTATGAGTAGTGTAGGAAAACAAACGATTAAACCCTAACTTAAAACGATAATCGAAGTTGAACGGAATATGATATCACCTTAATCCCTGTGGAACGATATAAAAACTAATACTTACTTTTGTTCATCTAACAGTGTTCTTGAAGAGTTTTACACTTGGATCATAAGGTGTGCTTGCAAGTTTACAGTCAAATAATTACATTTCTTAAGATCTTCTCAACATTGTGAGATTAATTAAAAAAAATCTCTTTTTTGATCTAGTAATCTTGACATCAAGAATTACTTCAACTTTGTCTAGGTCTTTCTTATCAATGTTGTTCATAAACAATGATTTCACATAAATTATAGCATGAATCTTTGAACCAAATATGAGCAAGTCGTCTACATAGAGACATATGATCGTGCAAATGTTATTTCCATATTTGTAGTGAATACATTTGTCACTTTCATTCACTTTATACTCATTCGATATTTTTAGGTTGTCAAATTTTCCATGTCATTTCTTAGGAGTTTATTATAGACCATACAAAGATTTATCTAACTTACTGACCTTGTTTTCTTGTCCATGAATCACAAAACCTTCAGGTTGTTCCATATAGATTTCTTCTTCTAGTTCACCATTTAATGGGGCAACTTTCACATCAATTTGGTGTACTATCAATTTATGAACAGCGGCTAAAGGGACTAGCACCCTTATGGATATGATTCGATTCACTGGTGACTAAGTGTCAAAGAAATCTATATTTTTTCTCTTTACATAAAACCTTTCTCTACAAGGTGAGCCTTGTATTTAGCAACCGAACCATCAGGTTTTAGTTTCTTTTTCCAAAATCCAAATACAACCAATTAGTTTGCATCCAGGAGGCAAGTCAACTAAGAGTCGTGTTTCGTCAGACTCTAGAGAATCCATTTCATCGTTTACTGTTTTTTTTTTCTTTTCAAAAGTTAGCATCCAATGAAGACAAAGCTTCTTGAAGGCCAGATGGATCCTCTTCCAATATACAAACCATATAACTAGGTTTATACTCTTTAGCAATTAAAGCTTTCTTACCTCTTTGAGGTTTTATAACATCTCGTACGATGTTTTCATAACTGTTTCTGATTCTTGGAATGTGATCAGATGCAGTGCCCCCACTAGCTCTCAATTGGCGTGCTTTCATTAGCGCCCCCACTAGTGCCCCCACTATTCTTTATTTAAAGGGGTATTTATTTACATAGAAATCAGTATCGTTTAATTCTATGCTCACTTTAGCATTTAGGTCATAAAACTTATATGCTTCGCTATTTATAGCATACCCAATGAGTACACATTCATATGCTCTACTAGTGAGTTCAACTCTCTTGGGATCTAGAATCCAAATATAGTCCAGACAATCCCAAACTCAAAAAATAAGACAAGTTGGGTTGTCTTTTCTTCAAAACTTCTTAAGTAGAAATTTTTGTTTTTAGACTTGGGTACTCTATTCAACATAAATTTCAATTTTTGTTATAAAAATTGAACATATCAAGCATATCAATTTTATTTTTCAAAATTTACAGTCATCAATAAATATGATAAAATATCTTTTTTATCATTTCTAGTTTATGTGCCATCAAGTTCGCACATATCATAATTTATTAAGTTTAGAGGTTCAAATTCTCTAAACACTGATTTATATGAACTTTTGGTTCATTCATCTTGACTGCAAAAAAATAAAATTTTTTAATCATATAACTTTGGAATTAAGTCCAAGTTACTCAAGTTTAAAATTAAACGCTTGTTCACGTGATAAATTTTGACATGTCAAATATTAAAATCACACAACTTATAAAATAGAAGGAGAATTTAATTTTGAGCATATCATCAAAGGCGCAGCCTTTTCCCAACAATAATGCATGGTGCACAAGTCTCTTTTTAAGTCTGAGTCAACTCAGTCTTATTCAATAGAAATTTGAAATACAGATTCTTTCATATCTTTGTACGAAATATTTGGAACAAATTTCTCATATAATTTCTATTTCATCAAAAAACCTTTTTCATTTAGTTTATTCTTTGATTTTTCAACGTTCACATTTCTTACATATAGCAAGGACTAATAAAATTGTCCTCCTACTACTCACGTTCCAGATATTCAAAAGTAGCTTTGATTAGAACAGGACCGGTCAAAAGCTATTCCAATAGGCGACAGGAAGCAAATCACTTCAGACTACGCACACACCATAACCGAGTGGTTACTAATTTCATGGTGTTGATTGCATAACTAACAAAGAGAGGAACAATTAATCCTTATCAAATAAATAGGATTTAATTAGCATTCTGTTATGTAAAATAAGCCAAACTATATGGATACGCCGAGGGACACTTTTAACTATTCACAATTAACTCCACACTTTACCATTAAAAGCGATATGTGAATTTCTTAGTGTTGTTGTTATAACAACAAGTACTTCATCGTGTTCAGTATAGAGATGTATTTCTATAGCCTTTTTATCCTTCTTGTATTGAGGGACAATAAAATTTGAGTTAGTAATTTCTTCGGTAGACATGGCAGAAGGAAACGTCTTAAAATTGTTGGTTTTGGATTTCCAAATTGTTGTATTTGGATTTCTAAATTCTATTTTGAAATAGAATATCTACCGAAGTTGTTACTAGGTTGAGTCACGACCAGGTCGCTTTCTTTAAGACGTTTCGTGGCACGTACTGCCCAAAATTGTGCAAGGCACACTATCAACCACGCCGCCTCCAGGATAAAACAAGCTCAGCTACAACTGTGCGGTTAACTACAGCACTGTAGAAAACCGTTCGAGATTTACACATCCAATATGGTACTAAGACCACTCTTTAATACTGAAACCACTCAAATATGGTGTTATCACCATTCTAACCTTTAAGTTCTCGAAAATATCAATATGGTAATACGACCAAAAATAGAAAAATATCGAAAGAGTATTTATATATATACTGTTAAGATCATTCTTAATTTCGAAGGGACATTATTATTCAAAAAGGGACTATGATCTTAAGAGTACTCTTTATTCCGAAGGGACATATATTATCGAAGGGACTATGTTCTTAAGACCTTTCTTAATTTCGAAGGGACGTTATACCGAATAGGGACTAAGATCTTAAGAACACTCTTAATTCCGAAGGGACAGAAAAGGGAGATAAGGAGAAGAATAGCTCGTTAACACAAGCTGGGGGAGAAGAGAGAAAGAGTTCTCGACAACTCAATATAACTCTTTGGTGTGATTTTTGAACTGAGTGGAGTCCTCTATTTATATAGAGATTTTGTAACTGTTTTAGCTAAAATTGTGGCAGCAGTTACTCTAATGGATAAGATCAAAAGGAAACTTAACCACTAATCAGTTCAATAACACTTGTGGATAAGATCAAAAGGAAACAAATCCACAAAAGTGGAGGAAACAAACTCATTTGATATGAATAAAGGAAAGATAGGAAGCTCATTTGAATTCTTATTCTTATCACAACCAACATAAGCTAAAATTATGGGAAGTGATATTCATGAATAAAAATAATAATTACTATTATTTTCATCATTATCAAGTATTTAAAATTAAGTACCGCAATTTAAACACTACTAATGTGTGTGTTCTATTTTATGTGGGACCCCCACTCTCTATTTTTTCAATTTACATCACATTAGCTCAAAGTCTTATTACTTGGTGTTTAATCTTCCAATTTTCTTCCAACTTCACACCAATATTCCAACAAAGTTGAAGAAAAGATCTTGGTCTATGAGTACATGCCAAACAAAAGCTTGGATTCTTATATCTTCGGTTAGTTCTCATAAACTTCTGCATATATCATTGTTGACTTAAAGGGTGATTTAGCAGTAACATAGGAAATGAAACATGCTAATGAGTCTTTATAGACTTAAATTTAGTGGTTCAGATATTTTTCTTTATTGTTTAATGTTCTCATCTTGTCTTACACATTTTTAAGTTTCAATTTCTTTGAATTATTTGTGCAGATCCATATAAACAAAAAATGCTAGATTGGAAAAAGCGTTTTAACATAATTGAAGGAATTGCTCGAGGATTGCTATACCTTCACAGAGATTTTAGACTACACATTATACATAGAGATTTGAAGGCGAGTAACATATTGTTGGATGAAGGGCTGAATCCGAAAATATCAGATTTTGGTATGGCTAAAATATTTGGAGACAGTGAAGTGAATGACAAGACAAGAAGAATTGTTGGAACATAGTAAGTATATGCCTTCCTCTTTGTCCAACAAATATAGTAGAAAATACTAAGCGCTTAGACATTTGACCTTTAAATGCAGTGGCTACATATCTCCAGAATATGCAATGCATGGAATCGTTTCTGAGCAATGTGATGTCTTTAGCTTTGGAGTATTACTACTAGAGTTTGTTTTTGGAAGAAAAAACACAAGTACTTTTGAGGATACAAAATCTCTTACACTTATAGGATCTGTAAGTCCCTCATCATGGTTCCTTTGCAGTATTTTTATTTTAAAAAATGACTTTACTTATAATGTTTTGATATTAAACTTTAACTGATAGCATGATTTTTTCCTGTTAATGTTTTTAGGCATGGAGATTATGGAACAGTGACAACATTACATCACTAGTAGATCTACTAATGTATGATCCAAGGTTTTACAAGGATATATTTAGGTGTGTGCATATTGGACTTCTGTGTGTACAAGAACTTATGAGAGACAGACCAATCATGGCCACAGTAATTTCAATGCTTCATAGTGAGATTATGGATATTCCTCCTCCAAGGCAACCAGCATACATTTTAAGTCAGGCACTGTCAGCTACTCAGTTGCTCTCCATCAATGATGTTACAATTTCAAATTTTGAAGGCAGATAAGTAGGATAGTTATAAATTTATCTTTGTTTTTGGTCTGTATAAAGTTTATTATAAATAGAATTTAAATGTATTGACATATTATTTCATTAGTCAATTTATAAATAAGTCAAAAGACTTATATTTTGTCAAATAAAGAAACATAAGACTTAAAGGGAGGCATATTACAAAATAAACCTTTTATTAGGCTAACAAATCATACCAAGCTTTTGAAAGAATTTGGTTTGATTCTTAAGTGGAACGATTCTTGACAAACTTTACTTACCCTTGGTAGAACTTAGATTTACTATAATTCCTTCTCTAGGAATCAAATGATTAACATAAAAAAAAAAATCATACTAGACTCCTAAAAAAGTCATATATACCTAAAAAGTTAATAAAAGGTAACAAACGAGACCAATGTCCTCGTGTCTAGCAGAAAATATTAGACTTCTATAATTTGGTGAACAAACATTCGACTATGATAGATATTCACATTGTGTCTGACGCGTCTCGAATAAACTACTTTTAATGGAGAACCTATGGTAAAATGAAAAAAAAAAAAAACAAGTGAGACTTAAACCATGACTATTATGACGATCGTGTTTATGTACTCTCTAGTGGTTTAGTTCTGGTGTTCTACATCATACTTTTATGCATACTAGAAAATGTATTATTTGCGATAAATGTGTCATACAATTATTGGCCTCGTTCCTCTAATTTAAATTGATGAATATGAGGGTCCCTATGGTGGACATGATAAGAAGACAAAATATGATAAAACTATGATATTTCCACAGCTTCTAGTTTTTGTTCTTTTTTCATTTTTTTTACGATTATTTTCCCAATTGATTATTGTCACAGGACCTCGTCGTTCAATTATATTCCAATTCCAATTGGGAAGAAAACTGCTTCGTCCAATTACAACTGCATAATTAAATTCCAATTCCAACAGCTTCGTCCAATTCCAATCGTGAGGTGCTTCCCGATCAGTTCTTCGATAGCAGTTTGAATGTTTTCTTCCCAATCAATTAAAATTTCAATTCCAATCCTATTCCAATTCCAGTTGGTGAAGCCAGGAGTTTAGGGGAGGTGCTTCGTCGGCCGGAGATGGAGGCTTGGCGACGGTGCTCAAAGACAACGAATCTGGTTTGATGGAATGACGAAGGAGACAGACGACGGAGATGAATATTATGCAGAGTTGTTAATTTTTTATCATGTCAGTAACAAGTGTGCACCAAACGCATGACAAGATAAATATCTATTTTGTCACTAACATATCCTAATTTTATCCATTTTTTAATCTTATCATGTCTTTATTATATCCAACGCACCAAACGAGTCCTGAGATGATTTCTAGTCAAATTATAATTTATGGTTTAATTACAATTAAAACTTTGTGCTTTTATTAGCAACCCTTATATTTTGACACCCATTATTCTCAAACATTCATTTAACACCTTATTTTTTTCTTTATGAGTGTGTTTGATCTGCTAAAAGATAAATACTGGACAAAATACAATATAAAACAACACAGGACAAACTTTTATGTATTGAACATTTTTTTGTCGTGTACGATGTTTGATTTGCAAAATGTTATTTTGATATTTTAGACAACTTTTACTTTTGACAAAAAATTGTAAAATTGGTTGGTCTCTTGCCTCCAAATTTGTTCAGCCCCTTAGAGCATCCACAATTATAGTAAACTAAAAAGAGTCTTTCTACGTGTACACACCATTTATTTATAATTTTTAAATAAAAGTACCCGTTAAGGACTCAATGACTCAAATTATACTAAACTAAAAAAAGTCTTTAAATAAGTCCACTTATATGTACTTTAGCATATGCATTTAGAAAATAAATAAAAAGAAATTGAAAAGAGAAAAAATCACATGAACTTGAGATGGTGGGACCAAATTTATCTACTTTTCTTTCCTATTTTAATCGTGAAACTTGTTAGTTGCTGAAGAAAAAAAGTCTGTATATAGTTTCCGGTAACTAAAAGGTAGGTACCTACTTTTTTTTTCCTCCAATGAATGTTCTTAATAGATTGAGATCTTTGTTAAATAAAGGACTCTCCATTGAAAATTCTCTTATTTTTTAGGAGATCCAACACACCATATCCCTCTCTTCTTATCACATCACTCACTTATTACATCTACAACATTGATATTTGGACACAAGTACTTTCTAAAACTCATTCTACACTTCATTTTATCTCTATCTCTCTTTCTATCACATTACCAACTTATCACATATATCGTATCATTCTATATTATCTCTTTCTCTCTCAAGTGACAAGGTATATAAACACACTGAGGTGTCTACCAAACATTTTTTTACGGAGCAAGTCTTCTATAGTCACAATCCCAAATCAAAAACATTTTGACACACTCATATCAAATGAAAAAAATTAAAACAAAAATAATTTAATCTCATTAATCAACATCATTTTTTTTATATGCCGATAGAAGAGTTAATCTCTCCTTACATCTATCACATAACTCTTTATTTCTTTCTCTTATGTTAGATGAATGTTGGGTGTACACAAACAATTTTCCTTTTATAAATGCATGGAATCTTGACCAATGTACACCCTTTCCACACAAATAGTCTTGGAGCATTTTCCTATTTTATGATTATTCCTCTTTCTTCTCTTTCTCAACTCTTGAATTTTTATCGTACAAAAAGTTTGTTTATTATATTTTCTTCTTCAATATTTCACAAAATTACAAGATATACTCGATATTTTTTTATTTATTTTTTATCGCAGTCAAACTTGTATATCAAGAACAAGAAAGCCGGCTCCATACAAAGATAATGATTGAAAAACCAGGTTTTATGTACACCATTGGAAAGGAAAATACCCCCTCCACTAAAATACTTTATAGTATAAAGTTTGAGAAATGATATTTCTAAAATCATTTTTTGACAATTTTTGTGACAACTTTCTCTCTTATATTCACCTTATGTTTTTACTTTTTCTCTCAATTGTTTTGATTCTCGTGTCAATACCTATTTTTTTTTGTAAATTTATGGTTCAAAACCCACCTCGTAAAGTTTATACTATTCAACTAGTTACAAAAAGTTAACACAAGTTGTTAGATTATGGAGGCGAATAAAACAGTTAATTAAGAAGGTGGAACACTTTTTACGAATGATTCTTTTCATTTTATATTTCAACTAGTCTAACAACTATGCTATCTCAATTTCGTCACATTTTTTCACCTAATTATCTGGTGCTGGTGAATATTCACTATCAATACCACCTAAACTTGTCAAATCAATTTATTCTCCACGTATTATCATTGCATTTTCACCTACTTTGTCACATACCAAATTTCAATTTTCAAACTTCTTCTCCTTTTCATATTTGATCATTAATATTGGTAACACATAAAACTATATAGTAGTATAATTCTATGCAATTTCAAAACATGAGCATGATCATAGGATACAACAAAGTTTCATTCCATATGTTGTTGTCTTTCTTTTCTTTCCTCTGTTTTTATCCTCTGTTTTTGCATGCAGCCAACTCTATCACACAGAACGAAACTATCAAAGATGGTTCCACTTTGGTCTCAGAAGGTCTCAAATTTGAAATGGGTTTCTTCAGTTTTAACAACTCTTCTTCAAGATACGTTGGAATTTGGTATTACAACGTTACTTCAGCGTATGTTTGGGTTGCAAACAGAGAAAAACCAATCAAAAACAGAGAAGGTTCTATTACAATAAAAAATGATGGTAACTTGGTTGTTCTTGATGGACAAAACAACGAGGTTTGGTCGAGTAATATATCGAAAATTTCGATAAATAATTCACAAGCTGTTCTTCATAATGATGGGAACCTTATTCTTTCAGATAGAGAACAAAACAAAGATATTTGGCAAAGCTTTGAAGATCCAACTGATACATATCTTCCAGGTATGAAAGTTCCGGCGAGTGGTGGAAGTAGAATTGGGAAGGATGCTACTTTTTGTTCATGGAAATCGGAGAACGATCCTTCATTTGGAAACTATACAATGAGTGTTGATTCTGAAGCATCGCCGCAGATAGTGATTATGGAAGGAGAGAAAAGAAGGTGGAGAAGTGGTTATTGGGATGGTAGAGTTTTCACAGGTGTACCAAATATGACAGGAAGTTATCTTTTTGGTTTTAGGCTTAACACAAATGATAAAGGAGAAAGGTATTTTGTATATGAAGCATTGGAAAATAGTGATAAGATAAGGTTTTTGCTTGGATATGATGGATATGAGAGACAATTCAGGTGGAATGAAGAAGAGAAAGAATGGAATGTGTTACAAAGTGTGCCTAATAAGAAGTGTGAGTTTTATAATTCATGTGGTAGTTTTGCAATATGTGATATGTCTGATTCAAGTTTGTGCAAATGCATAAAAGGGTTTGAACCAAAGGATGTGAAGAGTTGGAATAGTGGGAATTGGTCAAAAGGGTGTAAGAGGATGACTCCATTAAAGGTTGAGAGAGGTGGTAATAGTTCTGGTGGAGAAGATGGTTTTTTGGTGCAAAGGGGTTTGAAGTTGCCTGATTTTGCACGTTTGGTGAGTGCTGTTGATAGTAAGGATTGTGAGGGAATTTGTCTGAAGAATAGTTCTTGTACTGCTTATGTAAATGCTATTGGAATTGGGTGTATGGTTTGGCATGGGGAGTTAGTTGATGTTCAAAGGTTAGAAAATCAAGGAAATACACTCAACATTCGTCTTGCTGATTCTGATTTAGGTAAAGAAAAGATTCATTATATGTCCTTATTTTTCATTTATTAGTTTCTCTATTTTTTAATTGATAACATTTGTTTCTCAATTTTGATTTACATATCAATATATTTAAGTTTCTTGTCATTGTTAAGATCACATTGCAGCTATTATGCTCACCTCAACCATTAATAATTTTTTACAACTATGTTATGTTATTGTTATTAGTGTGAAGTATCCAATGGCTTTAGTGGGATCTCCCCTCTCAACAACATTTGTTTCCATCCATTAGGCTTGAGAACCCAAGCCAGAGTAACCACACAAGTGAGAGAGACACCTCACTCTTAGTCAGGAGGGCTTTCGACACAAGGGACCACCCACATCCAGGCCAGAGTAACCACACAAGTGAGAGAGACACCTCACTCTTACCCAAAACCTTAAGGCAATGGATTTATGGATCCTCTCACTTATAAAGTGTTCAACCTCCACTTTTCTATCCGATGTGAAACATATAACTCACACTTGCACACAACAAAGATATCTAAGTCCAATTTCACTCGGATCAATGTAATGGTTGTACTTAACCATTAATATATTTACATTAGTGTTTTTAATCTACTTATTTGTTGTCTATGAATAAGATAAGGACAACACCTCCTCAGCATATCTCACACAAGTTCTCACAAGTCACTAGCATCTATGATGTCAGGTTGTAATTATAGCATAAAAATTATAACATAAACTTATATGCCTTCAAATACAGGTGATGGGAAGAAAAAGACCAAAATTGGGATAATATTAGGTGTTGTGGCGGGGCTTATCTGCCTTGGAATCTTTGTATGGCTCCTATGGAGGTTTAAGGGAAAACTCAAAGGTAATATATTTATTTCCTCAAGTTTATTATTTTCTCACTGTTGAATCACTAGGTATTACATGCTGTTTCTCAATGTTGACTTGTATAACTCTATTCCTTTTCTATTTTCCTACAGTTTCCTCAACTTCTTCTACTTCCAACATTAATGGTGAGGTACCAGTTTCTGAACCAACCAAGAGTGGAAACTTGTCAGCAGGATTTTCAGGATCAATTGATCTTCACTTGGACGGGAACCCTCTAAATAATGCAGAACTTTCATTCTTCAATTTTAGTAGCATTGTAATTGCAACAAACAATTTCTCAGAAGAAAACAAGCTTGGACAAGGGGGATTTGGTCCTGTCTACAAGGTAAACACGTAACTGTTAAACTTACCTTTCTGTAATATGTTAAAATATATTTTTCTTCCCAAATGTAACACTCATTTTTAATTTGGTCCTGATTCAAACATGTAAATTTATTTTCAGATTATTATGGTCAGTGTATCTGTGTTAATATTATAACACTTAACTTTTATTCTATTTATCAGGGAAGGCTTCCAGGGGGAGAACAAATCGCGGTCAAGAGGCTTTCTAGACAGTCGAACCAAGGTTTAGACGAGTTCAAGAATGAAATGATGCTAATAGCTAAATTACAGCATAGAAATCTTGTTAGACTATTAGGATGTTCAATTCAAGGGGAAGAAAAGTTACTTGTATATGAATACATGCCAAACAAAAGTTTGGACCGCTTCTTATTTGGTATGTTTCTTCGCATTGAATCTGCACAAAATTTTCAGCATTTTAAATTTGGATGAGTGTGAAACAGAATTATCAGCACATTTGCATAACAATTGGTTTTTCTGGCTAACAACATTGCAGACCCAGTCAAGAAAACAAAACTAGACAGCTCAAGACGGTATGAAATCATCGATGGCATTGCAAGAGGACTACTTTATCTGCACCGTGATTCACGGCTTAGAATAATCCATCGAGATCTAAAAGCAAGCAACATTTTGTTGGATGAAAATATGAATCCAAAAATTTCAGACTTTGGCTTGGCAAAGATATTTGGGGGAAATCAAAATGAAGGGAATACAGAGAGAGTAGTTGGAACATAGTAAGTATATATGCTTTGATATTATTATTTTTCTTGTGTAAATAAATAATCCTCTTAATTCTTACTAGAATCAAACTAATCTCAATATAACCCTATGTGTACATGGTGCAGTGGATATATGTCTCCAGAATACGCAATGGAAGGTCTATTTTCAGTCAAATCTGATGTCTATAGTTTTGGCGTACTACTACTAGAGATTGTGAGTGGTCGCAAAAACACTAGCTTTCGTGATTCGTATGACCCAAGTCTCATAGGATATGTGAGTATCTCCTATTTTACATTACAATTTGATTTTAACAACTAACTTCGACAATTATTTTGGAACAAAGGGAGTAAAGTTTTTTGTGATGAAATGAGTGTAGGCGTGGCGTCTATGGAATGAAGAGAAAATAATGGAGCTTGTCGATCCATCCATAAGTGATTCAACTAAAAAGAGTAAAGCTTTGAGATGCATCCACATAGGGATGTTATGTGTGCAAGATTCAGCATCTCATAGACCAAACATGTCCTCAGTGGTGTTGATGCTTGAGAGTGAAGCAACGACTCTTCCCTTGCCTGTCAAACCTTTACTCACTTCCATGAGGAGATATGATGATACAGAAGAATTTAATACTGAACCTTTTGATGCCTCAGTTGATCTGACTGTGACAGGAAGATAGAAGCAAACAAATAATCCCCTTAAAATTATTAAGTCCACTGTATATGTATAATATGTCTGAGATTTTAAAAAGTGATTTATTTCCTGGCCTGGCCAGCAATAGAAAAATAGGAAAAACTAGTACCATAGCATAGCATTATGTACATGTCTCATTTGATTTTGTTTTTAGATATTTATTATAATGTGTGTTTTTTTTTTTTTTTGGACAGAATTTACTTTAGTGTTTCATGTATGTATAAAAAGTTGCTCGTTTCATGTTGGTATTTCCACTTTACTTTTATTATTACATTATTTCCAACACCATTTTCCATTTTAGTTAGGGGTAAATTACCGTCAATTCTTCAAGGGGTAATGTAAGCATCACCTTTTCATTTTAGTTAGTTATGTCATTTGTGTATCATATTACCAAAAAGAAAATACTATTAGTGTTTAACGTTTTGTTTGAAATAGAAAAGAAAGACTCCTTGTAACCAAAAAAAGAAAAGAAAGACTCCAGATATGACATAGTAGTCTCACAAATATAATTTCCATGTCAAGTGGATGGATTACTTTTTACAATGAGTAATGATATTTGTACAACCATTTTGTGATAACTTTAAGAACCTTGTTTTCTCTTTTTATTGGTCAAAAACAATAGAGAGAATAAGAACACAATGCGAGCATGAGAGAGAAAATTATCCAAAAGTTATACCAAAATGATTGTACAAATATCAATTTTCTTTTACAAAATGAATGTACAAATATCTATATTGTTAAAAAGTAGAGTAGGAATGATAAACTACAAAGTAAGATTAAGTTTGGAGTGTTCGGTAAAATTTCATTTAAACTTATAACTATAAAATGATATAAAAAAATGAAAAATGCTAAAAGGTACGACACATTTTTTCGTCGGTAACGCACGACTGTATTGCTTGCCATTATGTGTTGATAATTAATTAACTTCCTCTCTTATTAAGTTATCCAAAATACCAAGTTTGCTTACGGTTGGTGGCAATCTTTTTTTTTTTGTCAAGTAGTCTAATGACTAGAGCTCACACATTTTAAATATGTAGAAGTGGGGTGTCCGAAGTTCGAACCTCAGCTCATACATGTAATATGCAATATCCCTACCAACTGAGGTAAACTCATGGGGATGGTGGCAATCTCTTTATATATTATCATTTTTGTTGTCAATTTTATTTTATTATTTAATTGAAAATAACTAAACATATTAAAATTAACTTGGTTCAAACCCTATAATATTTCAACTAACATTGCAGTCCAATGTAGAGAAGATCTTGTGACTCAAAAAATATTTATAAAGATGGATCATTGTTTTGGGAAGAGATTCTTATAATATTCTAATTATTTTTGTAAAAACTTGTTGGAACATTGGTGTGAAGTTGGAAGGAAATTGAATGATTAAACACCAAGCAATAAGACTTTGAGCTAGTGTGATGTGAATTGAAAAAATAGAGAGTGGGGGTCCCACATAAAATAGAACACACACATTAGTAGTGTTTAAATTGCGGTATTTAATTTTAAATACTTTATAATGATAAAAATAATAGTAATTATTATTTTTATTCGTGAATATCACTTCCCATAAATTTAGTTTATGTTGTTTGTGATAAGAATAAGAATTCAACTGAGTTCTTATCTTTCCTTCATTCATATCCAATGAGTTTGTTTCCTCCACTTTTGTGGATTTGTTTCATTTTGATCTTATCCACAAATGTTGTTGAACTGATTAGTGATGAAGTTTCCTTTTGATCTTATCCATTAGAGTAACTGCTGCCGCAATTTTAGCTAAAACAGTTACAAAATCTCTATATAAATAGAGGACTCCACTCAGTTCAAAAATCACACCAAAGAGTCCTATTGAGTTGTCGAGAACTCTTTCTCTCTTCTCCCCCCGGCTTGTGTTAACGAGCTATTCTTCTCCTTATCTCCTTTTTCTGTCCCTTCGGATATAAGAGTGTTCTTAAGACCTTAGTCCCTATTCGGTATAATGTCCCTTCGGAATTAAGAAAGGTCTTAAGAACATAGTCCCTTCGATAATATATGTCCCTTCGGAATAAAGAATACTTTTAAGATCATAGTCCCTTTTGAAATAATAATGTCCCGTCGGAATTAAGAATGATCTTAACGGTATATAAATATTCTTTCTATATTTTTCTATTTTTGGAGAAGTTAAAAAGTTAGAACGGTGGTATCACCGTATTTGAGTGGTCTTAGTACCATATTGATATTTTGGAGAGCTCAAAGGTTAAATGGTGATAACACCATATTTGAGTGGTCTTAGCACCATAATAGAGTGGTCAGAGTACCATATTAGAAAGTGGTTTCAGTATTAAAGAGTGGTCTTAGTACCATATTGGAGGTGTAAATCTCGAACGGTTTTCTACAGTGCAGTAGTTAACCGCACAGTTGTAGCTGGGCTTGTTTTATCCTGGAGGCGGCGTGGTTGATAGTCTGCCTTGCACAATTTTGGGCAGTGCCGCGAAACGTCTTAAAGAGAGCGACCTGGTCGTGACTCAACCTAGTAACAACTTCGGTAGATAGTCCCTTTCAAATAGAATTTGGAAATCCAAATACAACAGTTTGGAAATCCAAAACAACAATTTTAAGACGTTTCGATCTGCCATGTCTACCGAAGAAATTACTAACTCGAGTTTTATTGTCCCTAAATACAAGAAGGATAAAAAGGCTATAGAAATGCATCTATATACTGAACACAATGAAGTGCTTGTTGCTATAACAACAACGCTAAGAAATTCACATATGCGATTTTGAATTTTTGTTTAAAAACTATTTTCAAAAATTAGAACCGCACTGTGAATAAGTAACTCTAACTGCCAACAGAATAGGAACCTCAAAAGGGACCTAAATAAAAATCAGCAACCACCATTAGGAAATGACAATGGTTCATAATTTATTTAATTGTGCGAAACCAAGTCATATGTCCCGCAAATATATTAACAAGTAAACTGTTGCTCCGCTGCCTAACCTAACCAAACAAAAAAGGGAAATTCACTGATATGACTAGTTAAATCAATCTAGTTGGTGAATTAAGTGAATGGTGGATAAACATTAGCGTCGTGCTGTGTTTGTTATGATTATGCTATGTTCAAAAACATATGCTACTGCTGTAAATAAGAAAGTGTTGTTAGTATATTATAACAACATTAAATTCGTTGGCATTGGTGATGTGAAGTTACAAATCACTTCCGAAAAGAAAATTGTTCTCTAGGACGTGATACATGCTCCAAAATAAGAAAGAACCTGAATTTCAGATTTCTATTGAATAAGACTGAGTTGACTTGGACTTAAAAAGAGATTTGTGCATCATGCATTCTTGTTGAAAAAAGACTGCGCCTTTGATGATATGCTCAAAATTAAATTCTCCTTCTATTTTATAAGTTGTGTGATTTTAATATTTGACATGTCAAATGAACAAGCGTTTAATTTTAAACTTGAGTAACTTGGACTTAATTCCAAAGTTATATTATTAGAAATTTTATTTTTTGCAGTCAAAATGAATGAACCAAAGTTCATATAAATCAGTGTTTAGAGAATTTGAACCTCTAAACTTAATAAATTATGATATGTGTGAACTTGATGACACATAAACTAGAAATGATAAAAAGATATTTTATCATATTTATTGATGACTGTAAATTTTAAAAAAATAAAATTGATACGCTTGATACGTTCAATTTTTATAACAAAAATTGAAATTTATGTTGAATAGAGTACCCAAGTCTACGAACAAAATTTCTAATTAAGAAGTTTTGAAGAAAAGACAACATAACTTGTCTTATTTTTGAACTTGAGATTGTCTGGATTATATTTGCATTCTGGACCCCAAGAGAGTTGAACTCACTAGTAGAGCCTATGAATGTGTATTCATTAGGTATGCTATAAATAACGAAGCATGTAAGTTTTAAAAACCTAAATGCTAAAGTGAGCATAGAATTAAACGATACTGATCTCTATGTAAATAAATACCCCTTTAAATAAAGAATAGTGGGGGCACTAGTGGGGGCGCTAATGGAAGCACGCCATTAGTGGGGGCAAAGTAATTTCCCCTTTTAAATTGAGAGCTAGTGGGGGCACTGCATCTGATCACATTCCAGTAATCAGAAACAGTTATGAAAACATCGTACGAGATGTTATAGAACCTCGAAGAGGTAAGAAAGCTATAATTGCTAAAGAGTATAAACATAATTATATGGTTTGTATATTGGAAGAGGATCCATCTGGCCTTCAAGAAGCTTTGTCTTCATTGGATGCTAAGTTTTGAAAAGAAAAAAACAGTAAACGATGAAATGGATTCTCTCGAGTCTGACGAAACATGACTCTTAGTTGACTTGCCTCCTGGATGCAAACTAATCGATTGTATTTGGATTTTGGAAAAAGAAACTAAAACCTGATGGTTCGGTTGCTTAATACAAGGCTTACCTTGTAGAAAAAGGTTTTAGGCAAAGAGAAAAAAATATAGATTTCTTCGACACTTAGTCACCAGTCAATCGAATCATATCCATAAGGGTGCTAGTCCCTTTAGCCGCTGTTCATAAATTGATAGTACACCAAATGGATGTGAAAGTTGCCTCATTAAATGGTGAACTAGAAGAAGAAATTTATATGGAACAACCAAAAGGTTTTGCGATTCAGGACAAGGAAACAAGATCAGCAAGTTAGAAAAATCTTTGCATGGTCTAAAAATAACCTCCTAAGAAATGGCATGGAAAATTTGACAACCTAAAGATATTGAATGAGTATAAAGTGAATGAAAGTGACAAATGTATTCACTACACATATGGAAATAACATTTGCACGATCATATGTCTCTATGTAGACGACTTGCTCATATTTGGTTCAAATATTCATGCTATAATTTATGTGAAATCATTGTTTATCAACAACATTGATAAGAAAGACCTAGACAAAGTTGAAGTAATTCTTGGTGTCAAGATTACTGGATCAAAAAGGAGAATTTTTTAAATAATCTCACAATGTTGAGAAGATCTTAAGAAATGTAATTATTTGACTGTAAACTTGCAAGCACACCTTATGATCCAAGTGTAAAACTCTTCAAGAACACTTGAGGTGGTGTTAGACAAATAGAATATGCGAGCATCATTGGCAGTCCTTAGATATGTCACTGAATGTATTAGACCCGACATTGCCTATGTCGTGGAACTCTTGTGCAAGTTTACTAGTGGACCAAGTGAGAAGCATTGGCATGCTATTGAAAGAGTCATAAGGTGCCTTAAGAAGACTGTGACTCTATGATTACATTAGGAGGAGTATCATGTTGTACTTGAATGGTACAAGATACAAAATAGAACATCCTTCAGATGAGTCTTAAGCGACCAGTGGCTGCACATTGAGCATCACTGGAGGATTTGTTTGTTGAAACATATGATATGACTCAATCCACACTGGAATGATCTGAGATGAGAACACTAGAGAAAACTAGTGAAGAAGCAAGTTGAGAAAATGCTTGTTAGTTGAGATCCCCTAGTGGGTAAAACCGTTGCCAAGAGTGTTAATTTATTGTGATAGTACTGCAGCTATTACAAAATTGAGAATCTTTACTGCAATAGTAAGAGACAATTATTAAGGCACGAACACATAACAAATTAGAGAGCTAGCTACTCTCAAAAGGAACGGTTAAAGTAGATCATGTACGTACTGATAAAGAATTAGTCAATCCTTTGACGAAAGGAAAAACTAGAAAGAAAGTCATAAACACATCCAATAGGATGGGACTAATGCCTAAAGACCACAAGTGATGGTAACCCGACCTAAATGACTGGAGATCCCAAGAAATAGGTTCAATGGGTAATAACAAGTCATGAGTGATAGAACATGCTATGAGAAAATTAAGAAAGCATGAATCCTGCAGCGACAGAAGGATGAGATAATAGAAACTCTTAATGAGATCTATACTCTATGTTGAGTGGAGTACATAGCTACAGGAGTACTCTTGATAGACTCACCTATACGAATGTGGAACTGAGGCCGGTTCCTATGGAATTTTGAGGCAGAATACCTAGAGCGTTCGTTAAAACTGGGATAAACGTGCAGGGCCATAAACGCACGGGCTTTTAGAATACACCTTAGGAAAAGGTTTGTGTGCGGACTCTATGTCTGAGATAGAGTTCAATGCTGTAAGCAACTCTTGTTGAATCGGAATAGTATTCGCTATGCAAAGGTTCAAGTTGTAGGCGACACCTTTGTTTATTAGCAACCTTATAGAAACGTTTTGACGTTATTATTGAAACCATTTTTTAAATTCAAGTGGGGGATTGTTGGAACATTGGTGTGAAGTTGGAAGGAAATTGAATGATTAAACACCAAGCAATAAGACTTTGAGCTAGTGTGATGTGAATTGAAAAAATAGAGAGTGGGGGTCCCACATAAAATAGAACACACACATTAGTAGTGTTTAAATTGCGGTATTTAATTTTAAATACTTTATAATGATAAAAATAATAGTAATTATTATTTTTATTCGTGAATATCCATTCCCATAAATTTAGTTTATGTTGTTTGTGATAAGAATAAGAATTCAACTGAGTTCTTATCTTTCCTTCATTCATATCCAATGAGTTTGTTTCCTCCACTTTTGTGGATTTGTTTCATTTTGATCTTATCCACAAATGTTGTTGAACTGATTAGTGATGAAGTTTCCTTTTGATCTTATCCATTAGAGTAACTGCTGCCGCAATTTTAGCTAAAACAGTTACAAAATCTCTATATAAATAGAGGACTCCACTCAGTTCAAAAATCACACCAAAGAGTCCTATTGAGTTGTCGAGAACTCTTTCTCTCTTCTCCCCCCAGCTTGTGTTAACAAGCTATTCTTCTCCTTATCTCCTTTTTCTGTCCCTTCGGATATAAGAGTGTTCTTAAGACCTTAGTCCCTATTCGGTATAATGTCCCTTCGGAATTAAGAAAGGTCTTAAGAACATAGTCCCTTCGATAATATATGTCCCTTCGGAATAAAGAATACTTTTAAGATCATAGTCCCTTTTGAAATAATAATGTCTCGTCGGAATTAAGAATGATCTTAACGGTATATAAATATTCTTTCTATATTTTTCTATTTTTGGAGAAGTTAAAAAGTTAGAACGGTGGTATCACCGTATTTGAGTGGTCTTAGTACCATATTGATATTTTGGAGAGCTCAAAGGTTAAATGGTGATAACACCATATTTGAGTGGTCTTAGCACCATAATAGAGTGGTCAGAGTACCATATTAGAAAGTGGTTTCAGTATTAAAGAGTGGTCTTAGTACCATATTGGAGGTGTAAATCTCGAACGGTTTTCTACAGTGCAGTAGTTAACCGCACAGTTGTAGCTGGGCTTGTTTTATCCTGGAGGCGGCGTGGTTGATAGTCTGCCTTGCACAATTTTGGGCAGTGCCGCGAAACGTCTTAAAGAGAGCGACCTGGTCGTGACTCAACCTAGTAACAACTTCGGTAGATAGTCCCTTTCAAATAGAATTTGGAAATCCAAATACAACAGTTTGGAAATCCAAAACAACAAAACTCATTCAAAAATTTAAAGGATACACATGACTTAACTTAAAAGCAGTGACCCAAAGCGTGGTCCTAAAGCTTTTACGAACTAAAAGTTGAAACAACATTTTAGAGACTAAAATAAAAAGTTAAAATATTTATAGGGACCAAAAAAACATATTTGATCATTTTTATATCAATTTTAAATAAAAATAAAGAAGCAAACAATTTTTCAAAGGAAAAAAACGTAAGATCCCATATTTCCCATATATATGAGATATACACACTTCCTTGAAAATGAAAAAAAATTAAAGATATACACGCTCGTGCAAATCCAACGAATTTGCTTTCGAGCCATATAGCATAACCGTAAAAAAAAATATTTTAACCAATATATAATATTTTTAATTAAGATAGTGAAGATAAGTATTGAAGAAAAATTATACGCTATAAACTATCATGTTAGACGCTACGTGAAAAAACATCTTAAAAAAAATTCTATAAACTATTAATAATAAGTATTATAAACATGCGAGATAATAAGGATGGAAATTGGTCCGATCGACCGACATAGCCTATGCCAGACCCAAATCTGACTTTTTTTTTTTGTTTTAAATAACTAAGACTATTTTTTTTTTGAGGGAACTAAGACTAAAACTTCTTTTAGTAGTCTAGTTAGCTAAAAGAATCGGGTTACATTCCACGGAAAAAGTCTTTTATTCTTATCAAATCAACTTAATTAAATACAAATAGTATTTTTTTTATTACTACTATTATTATATTAAATTTTGTATTTTTTTTTTGGTTAAATGTGCTAATAATTATGTGTAATTTAAGTATACTAACTTTCCGCTATTTGGTGGAGGCATGATTTGTAGCTTGGATTTCTCAAAAAAAAAAAAAAGATTTGTAGCTTGATGGAGTAATGTTTGAGCTTGATTCTAAATTTGTGGTTCATAGCTTTCACTTCACATAGGAAGATATTGGAGTTTGGTGCTATTATAACTATCGTAGACATTTGTCCTCTATTTATTAAGAGAAACATATATGTTTTCATAACATTTGTCCTTCAAGTGAATGTTAGCTCTAGCAGCTCACCAATATGGTCCTCTATCATTAAAGCAAAAAATGTTCTTAAAGATGGCTACTCTTGGCGTATGGGATCCAGATCTTCGTCCTTTTGGTTCAGCAATTGGAACACTCTTGGCATCCTAGGGTCTCTTGTTCCTATCATTGATAACCATGATTTGCAGCTCACCAAAAAAGATGTTCTCACTGCTAATGACCCACACACAAATATTCTCTATACCAACCTCTCTCATGCGGCTTCCGAACACATAAACTGCATCCATATGAATTTTAATGATACTGTTGAAGATGTTGTCATCTGGAGCAATAAAAAAAAGGTACCTATTCTCCGAAAAGTGGTTACAATTGGCTCCTACAAAATGCCGACTCAGGTGGTCAAAATTTGTCCTCACACTCTTGGTCTTGGATTTGGAAGCTTCTGCTGCCCGAAAAGTATAAATTCTTTTTTTGGTTGGCTTGCCATAATGTTGTACCAACTTTATCTCTGTTGAATCATAGGAATTTAGCTCCTTCTGCTACTTGCTCTCGTTGTGGTCTTCAAACTGAGACCTTTCTCCATTGTGTTCGTGAATGCACTTTCTCCGCTATGTTATGGCACCACATAGGCTTCACTAATCCTGATTTCTTTTCTTCTATTGATGTTTACGAATGGCTTAGAGGGGGAACCAAGGGTTCCCAGGCTATCACTTTTTTTGTCGGAGTTTGATGGTCTTGGCGGCATCGGAATCTTATATGTTTGGGTGGTGAAACTTGGTCTTTACAACGGTTGGCTTGTAACATAAATAATTCGATTGAGAGCGTTGTAATCACCTTTTGTCCTTCATCTTCTGATGTTACGACTAACATGTTCATCAGATGGAACAATAATAATTTTTCAGGTGTTATTCTTAATGTGGATGGAAGTTGTCATGGTACTCCTATTAGAACTGGGTTTGGTGGGGTCTTGCGTACTAACGCAGGCTTATGCCTTGCGGGCTTCTCTGGTTTCGATCCAGGTTCAGATGACATCTTGCTAGGTGAGCTTTCCGCTATCTATCACGGACTGATCATGGCAAAAGATTTGGGTTATGCAGAACTTGCTTGCTACTCGGATTTTCTTGCTTGCATCAACCTTATTAATGGCCCCACTGAGAGGTTCCATATCTATGCTGTTCTCATCCAAGACATAAAACAATTGCTTCATCAAACAAATGTATCGATTTCTCACACTCTTAGAGAGGGGAATCAATGTGCAGACTACATGACAAAACTTGGAGATTCTTCTAATGCTGAGCTCCTTCTTCATGATTTTCCTCTATTGGCCTTGTAAATCTCCTAAGGAGCGATGCCGCTGGCACTTTGTTCTTTAGGGAGTAGTTAGTGTGTTTGTTCTTTTCTGTTTTTGCTTTTTCTAATCTTTATCTTTGTAACAAAAAAAGAACAGTTACACATCAATTTATTTTTACTTTTATGAATTTTATTCCCACCTTTGTTTGGGAATACTTTTCTTTTTCAAGAATCTTTTATACATGGAAATAAATTTTAATAAATTAGTAACAGACATAGAATGTATGTTTATGTTGTTTGTCTAATATATGTAATATTGCACATGTTAAAGCAATTAAAAGTATCATTTTTTTTATTGAAAAACAACAATTAATTTTTAAAAAGTTATATATTTAATATAAAATGCACACGTTTTAATATAAAGTTATTATTCTGAATTTCTTAGCATGTGAAAACTTGCACATGATAGAAATATTTTATGAATTTATGTCAAAAAAGAAAAACTCTTATGAATTTAATTAGTATGCTCTGTCAGTGTACAATTATTTTACACTTGTATCTAATGATGTGTTACCACATCAATTAATGAATATGACAATTCATGCATTTTCATATTTATTAATTGACGTGACAACACATCATTAAATGTATGTATAAAATAATTATACACTTACATAATATACTTTTTTTTGGTTATATAGAGTATACTAATTAAATTCTTGTTTTATTCTCATAAATAAACAAAAATATCTTCATTAATAAATTGATCTAAGCCAAAGAAAGCCTAGATATTGGGCTTCTACGTTTTACTCAAAACTATGCCTATTCCATTATCAGAGTTGTTCTTTAGACATATAGTAATTGCTCACAAGCCGGGACGGACCCATGAACAAAGTTTTAGTTTGGCTAAACAAATTGCAACTAAGTTTTAAAATTTTATATTTTAGCGATTGAAATTTTGGTCACTATTTTCGACATTAATCATGTTTTTGATCGATTTTTAATAGTTTAAACATTGATGACTGCCATTTCGGTCGTTATATTTGTTGCTAATCAAGTTAGTAACCGATTTTTATGCTTTAGTGGTAAAAATTTCGGTTACTAAAGTAAAATTCTATTTTTTTAAATTATGGTGTGACTATAGTCACACCAAGACTTATGCAGGTCCACCCCTGCTCACAAGCACATCGAAATAAAAAACATCTTCAACGATAATTAATTGTCGTTCACACTATTTTTTAAATCAATTAAATCTTTTTTTTAAATCGATTAAACCGATATAAAAAATCATTGAACTTTTTGTACCAAAAAGAAAAAATCATGAACTAATAGAGTTGATAGATGCGCGTAGTAATTGACATTGTGAGTAACTTCTTACATTGCTATTACTATCAGCTTCTTGGTTGCAACATGTCAACTCCAGTTAGTACCTGAACTATGATCCTAATTCCCTGTAATCAACATGGAAGAAACAAGAAGAAAACTATTGAAATCCATTCATCAAAACACTAACAACCCAAAACTCGCATGGCATCTCTTCAAACGAATCCTTTCTTCATCTCCCTCTTCCTCTTCCCATCACCACCTCATTCCCACCATCACACGCATCCTTCTCCGCCACAACATGAACAACGAAATCAACCACCTCCTTCAACTCACCACATCACACCATTCCCACATTTCAATTCTCCATATCCTATCCCAATCACCCCACCATCTCGATTTCGCTTTTTCCCATTTCAAATCCATCAGAACCCATTTCCCATCAACCCCTCTTCCTCTTCAACTCTACCACCTCCTCCTCCGTTCCAGCCTCCAACAGAATCGTCCACATTACGTTACTTCGTTGTACACTGACATGATTCAATCTGGTGTTAACCCGGAAACATATACTTTTAATCTTTTGATTCAGTCGTTATGTGAATCGAACACCCTTGATCATGCACGTGAACTGTTTGATAAAATGTCTGAGAAGGGTTGTCAGCCTAATGAGTTCACTGTTGGGATACTTGTTCGCGGGTTTTGTCGAGCTGGGAGAACTAAACAGGCTTTGGAGTTTATTGATGGGAAGATGGGAGGGAATGTTAATAGGGTTGTGTATAATACTCTTGTGTCGAGTTTTTGTAAACAGGATATGAATGATGAGGCGGAGAAATTGGTGGAGAGGATGAGGGAGAAGGGTTTGTTACCTGATGTTGTTACGTTTAATTCGAGGATATCTGCGCTTTGTAGAGCGGGGAAGGTTTTTGAGGCGTCGAGGATTTTTAGGGATATGCAGATGGATGGAGAATTGGGACTTCCTAAGCCGAATGTTGTTACTTTTAATTTGATGCTTAAGGGGTTTTGTCAGGAAGGGATGATGGAGGAAGCTAGGTCTTTGGTTGAGACTATGAAGAAAGGTGGTAATTTTGGCAGTTTGGAGAGTTATAATACGTGGTTGTTGGGTTTGCTTAGAAATGGGAAGTTGTTGGAGGGTCGATCGGTTCTTGATGAAATGGTGGAGAATGGTATTGAACCGAATATTTACTCGTATAATATTGTGATGGATGGGCTGTGTAGGAACCATATGATGTTGGATGCGAGAAGGTTGATGGATTTGATGGTGAGTAATGGTGTTTACCCGGATACTGTTACTTATACTACTCTACTGCATGGCTATTGTAGCAAAGGAAAGGTTTTTGAAGCTAAAGCTGTTCTTAATGAAATGATTAGGAAAGGTTGTCATCCAAATACTTATACTTGCAATACATTGCTGAATAGCCTGTGGAAAGAGGGGAGAAAATCAGAGGCTGAGGAAATGCTGCAAAAGATGAATGAAAAGAGTTATCAGTTAGATACCGTGACATGTAATATCGTGGTCAATGGTCTGTGTAGAAACGGAGAATTGGAGAAAGCAAGTGAAGTTGTAAGTGAGATGTGGACTGATGGAACAAATTCCCTTGGTATAGAAAACCCGGTTGCTGGCCTTGTTAATTCAATTCACAGTGTATCGACCAACATGCCTGATGTGATCACTTATACAACCTTGATTAATGGACTTTGCAAGGTTGGGAGGCTAGAGGAAGCGAAAAAGAAATTTGTTGAGATGATGGCGAAAAACTTGCATCCTGATTCTGTGACCTATGATACATTTGTTTTGAATTTCTGCAAACAAGGGAAGATATCATCAGCTTTACGTGTATTGAAAGACATGGAGAGAAATGGTTGCAGCAAGACTCTTCAAACATATAATTCATTGATCTTGGGGTTAGGAAGTAAAGGGCAAATATTTGAAATGTACGGATTGATGGATGAGATGAGAGAAAGAGGAATACATCCAGATATTTGTACTTACAATAATATGATCAATTCTCTTTGCGAAGGAGGGAAAACAAAGGATGCCACTTCTCTTTTACATGAAATGTTGGATAAGGGCGTATCTCCCAATGTATCTTCCTTCAAAATATTGATTAAAGCATTCTGCAAGTCTGGAGATTTTAAAGTAGCATGTGAACTTTTTGATGTAGCTCTAAGTGTATGTGGCCACAAAGAAGCCTTGTACAGTTTGATTTTCAATGAATTACTTGCTGGGGGGAAACTCTCTGATGCAAAAGAGCTATTTGAAGCTTCGTTAGAAAGATCTCTCTTATCAAAGAATTTCATGTATGAAGATTTGATTGACAAACTTTGCAAGGATGGAAGGTTAGACGATGCTCACGGCCTTCTTCAGAAATTGATTGATAAGGGATATTGCTTCGACCATTCATCATTCATACCTGTGATTGATGGCTTAAGTAAAAGGGGAAACAAACAGCAAGCTGATGAACTAGCAAGGATAATGGAATTGGCTTTAGAAGATAAAACTTCTGATAGGACTTACCGAAATGGAAACTCCATCTTTCGTCGAAAATTACACAAGGATGGTGGAAGTGATTGGCAGGATATAATTAACAGGTATGACCATATGGTAGTGAAGATAGTCTTTTCATTCCACTTTTGGGTTCTGTTCTTTTATAAAAGAGATGTTTTTAACTAGATAGTCTGGGTTCTCTTGAATTAATTATTTACGCCGTTCATTTCTTTGTTCATGGTTACTGTTTCCGAAATCTGCATCATTAATTTCTAAATGCGACTATTAGTCGCCTTAAACATGATATGTGTTGAACTGTTGAGCAACAACATCTCAAATTACTGAACTTTCTCATAAAGTCATGTTTGAAGACTAACATGTGATAAAATGTGTGCATTCATTGCTATACCAGCATTTGTTTGACAGTTTACAACTCAACAGGGTTGACAATCTCACATAAACATATATGTTTACTATTGTTTGAATTGTCTTCATCTTTGAAAGAGTTGCTTTATGGTGTGACATTTAAAGTTATCTCGTATTATTATTTTCTTCCATTTCAAATATGTAAGTTATATTAAATATAAACATGGATCTGGATATTATCTAGGAAATTTTGATTGTCATGAGTTCTGCGTCTATGGCTTTTTAATTATTGCAATTACCATTCCTTTATGCTGCTCATTCTTCAATATTACCTAATGATATGTTTCCTGTTACTGTTTTTTTTTTTGACAAAATGTTTCCTGTTATTTGACAGGGATGTTGGCAGTAATATCGTATTGAAAACTCTGAAGCGTGTAGAAAAAGGCTGGGGTCAAGGAAGTATATCGAGTTTGCTGCCTCAAAAGAATGATTTTCTTGATTACTAAGGTAGCAGTTTATGTTGGTTTGAGGTTGGAGATATTGAAGACCTATTTGTAAGTAAAGCAAGTTTTCATTTTTTAATTATCATTCCTTTCAATCCTAAGCTATAAGCAACACAAATATTAATTCAAATTCCACTTTATGAATTCCATAAACATTGACTGTAAACGTTTCTCCATCTTGTATGTAAAGACAGTATAGTGAATATTAACTCGCTGGCAAGTAAACAGAAAATTTGTTCGATTATTGTTGGGTTAAAAGGATTTAATTCAAGAAAAGCATGACACTCAAATTATTGAAAATAATAATTGAACACAAAATAAAAAGGCTGTGCTAGTATTCTAGGATTAGGACTTGTCTCGTATGAGCTATAATTCTAAAATATTCCAAGAAACCATGTTAAAATTCCAACTGCATGTATTTATTTTTCATGGATGAGATAATGTAGATATTTTCAAAACATTTATTTATATTAACTTTCAACTAATATAGCTTGATGTTGGTGCAATAGAGTAGAGTAGACAACAACATTATTACCTAAATGACCTTACTAATAGAGTAGAGTAGACAATGACATTATTACCTAAATGACCTTACTAGTTACTATCACTGAAAAGAGTAGACAACGACATTATTACCTAAATGACCTTACTAGTTACTACCACTGAAAAGAGTAGTACCTAAATGACCTTACTAGTTACTACGATTGAAAAAATATGAAAATCTGAAGGGACTAGGTAGTAGTGCAACCAACACACACTAGATTCCTACCTAATGTCATTTGCAAGATCCTAATTCCTAACTAAACATTGGTTGAAATAAGTTGGAACCACTGGCTTTGGGGGTTGTCCAAACATGAAGAATCATAATCATCTATGCAGATACATTTTCTGGTCACTACCTTGGAAGAATCTGAATCCATTTCCAAGCACAAAAGGGATCCGTTCCCATGAGAGGTGGCCAAGTGAAGACCAGTCTTTGAAACAGATTTCCATGAACTTTGCTGTGACAAGCAATATTTAGAGAGAGTTACAGGAAGCCCTTCACCCTCTGCCTTCAGACACATAGCAGAGTCCATCAGCCTTATTGGAGAACCATCTCCCTCAGAACTCCATTGGCTATGACTCTTACAATCTCCCAATACAAGTTCATTGTTACTCTCATTCACGTGAGCGCACTTACCGGTCAATGGATGGAACATTATATGAGACTTTGAGAAGTTTGAAGTTGGATCTGCATAAGTAAATCACATAAACACACATTTTAGGCATAAACTCTGAGTGCATTTGAAAAAGCTTATTTATACTTATGCTTGTTGTAGAACATAAACACTTGTAGAAGTGTCTATGAAACTTTATGACAATAGTTTTGACGCGATCATATGTTGTTTTGAGCTTATTTCGGTAAACACATAATTTAGCCGATTACTCAAACAACAATATGACACACATGATATAATTTGTGCATATAATGTATTGTTTTTTGTGCACATTTTTATGTGAATGTGATAATATATGAAGTATGTATGATATGTACCTTGAACTTTCTTCTGGAGAAGCTGAAATTTCTGAGGGAATTTTGGGTCCCTGAAATTTTTCCAATCATAGTCCATTACAGCATATGTCTCACCAGCCCCAACATTGCCTTGTTTATAATAGTAGCTTCCACCAAAAGACCACAAGCTCCAATCCAAGTCAACAGAGGCAGCATAAGACACAAAGCATGGCATGAATTTATTGTCCACGGAATTGCCACCAGTCATGTCATATCCAAATTCACTTATGAATAAAGGTACTGGATTGTTACCATTAATGAGAAAACCAGCTTGGTCGTTTAAATTTTCAATGACAGAGAAACAAACCCAATTCATTGGTTGCAAATTCCACCTATCTTGGTTTCCTGAGAATGAATAAATGTGTGCCTCGTACACCAATTTGTTAGTGAAGTTTAGATCAAGGGTCTTTTTCTTCAAAAAGGAAAGGTCATTGTCAAAGTTTAGCCCTGAAATAACGATTAATAAATCTGGGTTGTGTTTGTGAATTGTGCTTGCTCCTTGGGTTACGTACTTGTACCAATCGGGCAAATTTTGACGTCCACCTCTTAGCTCATTCCGCAAGTCCATGGCGATCACCTATGTATAAAATCAAGTAAAGAGTAAATAAGATATGTCAATGCAAAGGGAAAGAAAATTATATAATGTCATGACTCATGATTTTATTATTTTTACTGAAAATAAAGATTTCATTATATTTGTAAATAAGCCTTTATAAATTAAAATTTTCAATAAATGCTAGTAACATTTTTAAATAAGCCTTTATAAATTTTCAATAAATACAATAAAATTTTCAATAAATAAGCCTTTATTATCAACTTTTTACTTTTTTTAGGGGTATCGATATTTTACTTGTTAAGTTCCTTCACACCATTGTTAAAATATAACCATACCTTGTCGAAAAAAAGTACAACCATTGCTAAAACAATAAAAAATTATAGCTATTTTTTTTATTAAAGAAGTATAAGAACTTAATTTATGCCTAAATATATCAATCTATTCAACTGCGATGACATTATGTAAAGAATTTAATGGACAGAGTTTAAGATACATATGCACTATTTTACATAACCATTAATCATATTTTATCGCAGAGACCGATGTATGTTTGTTGAGATATTTCATGAAGTAATATAAGTGACACACAATATTTAGATATGATGTGTGTATCCATTTTTTTTCCAAGTTTTTTCACGTAGACAGATGTATGTTTGTTGAGATATTTTAGAAAGTAATACTATGTGACACAATATTTAGATATGATTGGTATACCATAGTGCATATCCATTTTTTTAAAAGTTTTTTCAAATAGACAAATATGTTTCTTGAGATATTTCAGGAAGTAATATGAGTGACACAATATTCAGATATGATTGGAAGGACCATAATGCATATCTATTTTTTTAGAAGTTCATATGTATATCCATTAAACTTTACATAATTTCTTAAAATTAACTTAATTGTTCAAGATATTTGTTAAAATATTTTAAAATGGAAAAAACTTAGGTACAATTCCTAACTAAATTCACCAAGATTTCCTTAAATCCATAATTTTCTCAAAGTTTGTTATATCCAAAAAAAAAATTGTATTTTTAGTTAAGAACCATACGAAAAGCAACTAAAGAATTGTACGTAAGTTTTGTCCTTTTAAAATTCATATATAATTTCTTAAAAGTATTTAAAATTTTAAATAAATTCTTACTGTCTATGAAAAGTTCACAGACTTCGATCCTCTTCCAATCTCTCTTCATAGTCTATATCTCTCTTTCTTCATTGTTTATTAATATTAATTCTTTAATAATTGCCCCTCCACCCTTAATTTTTGTGTGATGGAAAGACATGAGAAAGTTTAGATTATAAAAAAAATATTTGTATGGTAAATTCTTAAAAATTACATAGACTCGCATAATAATTAAACAAAAAACATTATATCGAAAAAAGAAAAAAAAGTAAACTTGATCATGGTTTTGTGTTTGTGTTTGTGTTTGTAGTGTGATTACTTACATTGGGTTTTCCCTTGAAGTGCTTAGCTATAAAAGCCAAACCTTGAAGCCATTCATCAGGATGAAAATGCCTATCACCAAAGAATCCATTCTGATCATTATTATCACAACACCACTCTGGCATACTAACATGATTATCAATAAGCACCATAACACCTTTTTCTCCAAGAGCATCAATAGCAGCTTCATAAGCTTGAACATGTGTCATGTTCAACATTAAAGGGTTATGTTTCTCAACAGCCGACACAACAGCCTCAGGTATATCGAGACTAGAAAATGTATCTCGAATTGTACCGTTTGCATGTCGTGTGAACATGTAAGTAGCATAAGACAAACGGACACAATTGAAACCTGACTTAGCAATTTGAGTAGCTATGTCTTGTATAGGCAATTTGTCAAGACCTTCAACAACCATTGGCATTGTATGTGCAACCCAATGTGCACAAGTTAGTTTCATTCGTTTTCCTGTTGCATCGTCAATGATCCATCTCTTTTGTGTTGAGAGTGGAAATGAGTTGCAACAGTAAGAGGTTAATATGGCTATGAAAATGGTTGAAGCTAACAAAAGGGATGATTTGCTCATTTTGTTGTTTTTACTCGCAGCTTACTCTACCTTTCAATGAATGTGTCATTTACTCTCTTCTAGTGTGTTTATATAGTCATTTTTTTTGGATAAATCTAAAAAACTAGACGATAAAGTGATATACATAATTTTTTTTTAAAAAATGATATACATAAATTTTAAAATTGATATTTATCTCTTGTCAAAAAAAAAATTGATATTTATCTGATCCATTTTTAAATTTAAATTTATTCAAATGTAAGGTTCTTTTTTGTATTTAGCCATTTACTTTTGGATTAAGTTAATAGTTTTCATCTACTAACAATATATAAAAATGGAAGTCCAGTAAAATTTCATAATCGTCCTTATTGAAACTCATGATCTCCTTAATTTTATGTGCATAATGGTCATTTTGCAAACCGATTTCCACGGATAACTATGAAACTAATTAATTTATTTTTAAAAAAATTGATTACGGATAATGGTCAAGTGTAACCAATTTTCACGGATAACTATGAAACTAATTTATTTGTTTTTTAAAAAATTAATTACGGATAATGGTCATTTACAGATAATCCACGAATAACTATGGAACTAATTTATTTGTTTTTTAAAAAATTAATTACGGATAATGATCATCACAAATGTAACAAGTTGTTTTTGTCAAATTTTTTTTGCAAAATTTCATAAAAATCGAAGTCCAGCAAAATTTCATAATCGTCCTTATTAAAACTCATGATCTCCTTAATTTTATGATGTGCATAATGGTCATTTTGCAAAATTTAATTTATTTATTTTTAAATAAAATTAATTACGGATAATGGTCATCATATGTATAACCAATTTCCAAGGATAACTATGAAACTAATTAATTTATTTTTTTAAAAGTTGATTACGGATAATGGTCAAGTGTAACTAATTTCCATGGATAACTATGGAACTAACTTATTTGTTTTTTAAAAAATTAATTACGGATAATGGTCATTTACGGATAATGGTCCAGTGTAACCAATTTCCACGGATAACTATGTAACTAATTTATTTATTTTTTAAAAAATTAATTACAGATAATGGTCATCACAAATGTAACAAGTTGTTTTTGTCAAAAAAAATTTTGCAAAATTTCATAATCGTCCTTAATTATATAATCATCCAGCAAACATTGAATGATGTTTTACATATAAAAAAAATAATAGAAACACTACATTGATGTTTATATATTGAAAATTATCACGAGTATTCAAAATTTTATTATATCGACTATCACATATCGATACATAAAAAATTTCTTCTGTATATATAAGCATATAAATCCTCAACGAGTGCGGTTTAAATATTTAACAGTGTTTAAATATAAAATAAAAATTTATTTAATAGACACACTACATTAATGTTGATATTTTGAAAATAGTCATGAGTTTCTAAAATTTTATTATATTGGCTTTCTCATATATATATATATATATATATATATATATATATATATATATATATATATAATTTGTTTCTGCAAATATAAACATTTAAAATCTGCAATGGCAGCGGTGCAAACACACTACATTAATGTTGATATTTTGAAAATAGTCATGAGTTTCTAAAATTTTATCATATTGACTTTCTCATATATGTATATAAAATTTGTTTCTGCAGATATTGTGAGGCCCCGATCCCTGAGACTACTAATTAAGCGATAAATCATGCAACACAAATAATTGGAATCTAACAAATCACCAAATAACTCATACAAATTTTTCATAATGAAAATCTCATCAATAATCATCACAACACAGCGGAAATAAATCATCTCAACAATATAATCATCTCGGGTGTCAACATCAATATCTCAAATAAATACATGCATATAAAATTTGGCAAGAAAATAAATCCCGGACTCCTAGATCAGAGCACCTAATCTAGACATCCTCGACAATAAAAGCGACATAAACGGAGAATAGGAGTGACGTCATCCTCATCATAACTCACCGAGCACTAAACCTCAACCTGCAAGTCTATATCCACAATGGTTGAACCCACGGATGAGGCGACAATAAAGCCACTAGAGGGTAAAATATACATTCAACAAAAGGATAAAATAAACGCGCATAAGTTTCAGGCAAAAATATTACTCAACATTCAAATATTCATCAACACAAAAACCTGATTATTACTCATGCATAATTCACAAATCATAACATTCCCTCATCGTTATATAATTACCAACTTAATTATACCTCATCAACAATTAAATCATAATTTCAACTATAATTCATCAGCAACACAATTACGAATCATTCAAAGATTCCACAATTCAACAATTAACATTTACCACGTAAATGCACAAGTTCACACCAAAACATTACCAAACACGACTCATGTGAATGTAATGCGCCTAATACGACTCTACATGCATGTGGTACCATAGTGGTCTTAAATCACCCAATTATCAATAGTGATCTTAAATCACCCAACTATCAAATAGTGATCTTAAATCACCCAACTATCAAATCTTGATTTTAAATCAAGCAACTATCGACTAACTATTAATGCATGGATGTTCACGTATGAACTTGACAATGCACACAACTATAAATCATGATCTTAAATCATGCAACTTTCACAACTATCAATTGCATTATCAAATCAATACATCCACACAAATTCTTTTAACAACATATTTAGACTCAAATTTTAACTACAAAATAATTTGATACAATAAGTTTAATATTTTGTTACTTTTTTTAAATATTTTATAATTTTATAATTTGTTTATTATGGACATGTACTATACTAGCACATTAACAATTTTTTTAATTAAAAAATTGATATTTTATGTAGTATAAATAGCTCTACACAAATTACACGTCTTAATTATTATTATAAATTGCGTGTAGGGATATCATTATACGTATCCATTAATTTATTTTGTTTATGTGCACTCGTTAAGCTATCCACTTTGTGTCAATGGTGAATTTTATCCGTGGATATCATACATATAATTTTTTTTGTCATCTCTAATTACTGCTACTATTACTAGTATCTTTTTCTTTCATAAGTCTATTATTGTATTCATTCTTTTTCTTTATTTATATACTTTGGGTTCTTTTAACAACTAATTGCTAACATTTGTCATTAAAAAAATCATTTATTTTAAGGACAAAACTTAGGCCCATTTCCTTACATGTATCGCTAACATTTTTATGGTTATAACAAACTTTGAGACAGTTGTAGATTAGAGAAATCATAGGTAGTTATGAATATTTTATGTGAAATATCACACAAAAAGCATTTATAGAAATGCACATAAGTTTTATCCTTATTTTAATTCTAGCAAAAAACTCAGGTGCATTTTCTAAGATGACTTTCATATTATTTTTTTGGTGGTGAGGTGATTTATAGGTTCCTAAATAAAGTACTCATGAAAATTGTATTTTTAGCTAAGAACTAGTAATAGACTCGTGCTTTCGCACGAGTCGCATAACATTACGATAATTATCCTTAAAAAAATTACTATAATTATATAAAAAATAATTAAATAAAAATTATCAGTATTAATGTAATGTTTTATTAGATATTTTTTATATATATAGAAAAATTTGTTATATATATATATATATATATGAAAGTCGATAAGAAAATTTTTTGACAACTCAAGATTATTTTTAAAATATCAAAATTAATATAGTGTTTCTATTAAATAAATTTTTATTTTATATGTAAAATATGCACCACACTACTCGTTGCAAATTTTTTGTGCTAATATTTGCATAAACAAAATTTTATGTAAATATATGAGAAAGTCGATACGATAAAAATTGTGAAAACTCATGACTATTGTCAAAATATAATTCTATTGAATAACTTTTTATTTTATATGTTATACATCGTTCAATGTTTTAACTACAGCCGTTGCAGATTTGATGTGATTATATTTGCAAAAACAAAGTTTTATGTACACATATGAGATTGATATGATGAAATTTTGGAAACTCAAGACTATTTTCAAATATCAATATAAATGTAATGCTTCTATTAAATAAGTTTTATTTTATATTTAAAACACCGCTAAATATTTGCACCGCAGTCGTTGAGGATTTTATATGCAGAAGAATTTTTTATGTAACAAAATGCGATAGTCGATACGATAAGATTTTGAAAACTCGTGACTATTTTCAAAATATCAACATTAATATAGTGTTTCTCCAAAATACCATTGAATATTTACACCGCACTCGTTGCAAGTTTTATGTGCTTATATCTAGAAAATCAAATTTCATGTATACCGATATCCAAAAGTTAACATGCTTAAATTTTGAAAATATCAACCTGATATGAAAAGGTCAACATTAATATAGTGTTTCCATTAAATATATATTTTATATATGTGGATGCAACTTTTTATGTACTGATATGAAAAAGTCGATATGTTAAAAGTTTAAAAAATCGATTACTATTTTCAAAATATCAGCATAAATGTGTGTTTCTATTTAATATTTTTTTTTATTTTTTATGCAAAACATATTAAATATTTGGACCACACTCGTTGCATATTTTATTCCTTATATCCGTATAAGCAAATTTTTATGTATTGATATTAAAAAGTCTATATGAGATAATTTTGAAAACTCGTGAATATTTTCAAAATATCAACACTAATGTAGTGTTTCTATTAAATATATTTTTTATATGCAAAACATCGTTATCGTTGCAAATTTTATTCTCTTATATAAGCGGAAGCAAATTTTTATGTACTGATATGAGAAAGTCGATATGATAAAATTTTGAAAACTGGTGACTATTGTCATACCCCAATTTTTGACCTAAAATTTATTTCTTACTCATCTTTTTAGTGCGGAATTTTTCGTCGTCTCAGACGAAATTTCGGCAGGGAGGTATTTTAAAATACCTCATTTTTTGTTTCGTTCGGGTCCGTCTTTTTGTTTTTATTATTTTTTTTTTCACTTTTATCTTTATTCTTTTAAATGTTTTTTTTATTTCATTTAACATCTTTATTATTATCTTTTTTTTATTTATTTTATTAGTTTCCTTTTTAATTTTTGTCTCTAAATTGATGAAGGAGACTTTTTGCTCAGACTTAATTTGTTTTTAATTTGACATTTAAATTGGTGGAGGAGACTTTTTGATGCAGACTTAATTTGCTTTTTAATTTGACATTTAAGTTGTTATTTATTGATTATTATGGCCACTTATTTTGTCAACTTGTGTCTTATTGAGCATTAGTGGTAGCAATTAGGATTAAAAGGGGGAATTTTCAGTCAGAAAGAAAGGGGGAATTTGCATCAGAAACGGAAAAAGTTCAATCAAAGTTAACTCCAAAAAACACAACACAAAACTTTGAACCATTCTCCACTCCTCCTCCACCACAACTGTACGGCCGCGCTCTCTACACTCATAAACACAACACACTCCTCCACTAACACCCAACCATCCACTCAATCAACAACCACCTCACGCCACCATACAACAACCCAGCCGTGAGTCACTCCTCTCCCCCATAACCCTCACAACCGTATACAATCTGACCCAAAAAACCACTCTCACGCAACCCTTTTCCCAAACAGCCTAAACCACTATCACTCACAACCGGCCTCCCTCCACTCACCCACGAGCCAAACCCAGCCACGACCACCACCGTCCCTAACCACCCCTAAACAACCTAACCTGAACACAACCTAACCTAAACCCACGGCCACCACAAAACATAGCCGTACGCCGCAAACCAACACCACCTCCAGTCCTCACCACTACACAGCCACTCACCCACAAAACAAAACCCCCAACACTACACAACCACAACCACCGTACGGACCCAACCTCCTTAAAAACTACCACACACACTCCCTCACAGCACTACCTCACCCACAATCGAACCCATTTCGGCCAGCAAACCAAACTCGTATGCACCCTAAACCACCAAACACGCGGCCAAACCACCCAACACCACCGCATCTGGCCATGGCATTTTGTTTCAGAGAAGAGAGAGCAATAGAGTAGAAGAGGAGAGAGGTCAGAGAGTTTTGTGAGAGGAGGGTTTTAGAGAGAGAGTAAGAAGAGAAAATGGGGAAGAAAATAACAGTCTTTTTTTCATATAACACTTCAGCCCAGCCTTCAGCCCAGCCATCAGCCCACTATTATTTCTGCTCTTTTTTGATTTACTTCCTACACCCTCCTTTTTTTACTACAGCACCCCCTTTCCTTTGTTTTTACTTTATTTCTTTTTTTACCATTCCTTGCATTTAGTTTTTAGTCTTTATTTATTATTATGCATTTTATTGCTTTTATTCTTTAACACATCATGCATTTTTATTTTTATTTTTTATTTTCCTTTTATTTCATGCATTTTCATTTTAGTTTTTATTATTAGCATATTTATCTTAATGCATTTGCAATTTCGTTTTTTTTTCTAGTTTATCATTTTGTCATTTTTATTTTTATTTTATTAGAATGTACTTAGGACCCATGTAAATATTAATGAGAATTCGCACCGACACTCGCACTTTTTTTTTTATTTATTTTGCTTTACGTTTTTTTTATTTATTTCGCTTTATATAAAGAAAAATACAAAAAATATTAGGTTAGTTTATTTTCAAAGGGTTTCGTGGTGATCCAACGTCACCATGAAATTTCCTCGCGTTTAACTTTTTAGTTATGTTTTAGTCTTAAGTTCATTATCAAAAAAAACCAAAAACATTCAAATAATCAAAAATCAAAAAAAATCTTTTCTTAATAAACCTTGATTTTCAATCAAGTGTCCGTTTTTTCTCTTTTATTTTCTTTAAAAAATCATTAATCCACTTTAATAACACTTTAATCATTTGCAAAATAAAAAAATACAAACCAATCTCATTTTTTGCCAATTGGCCTTTATTTTATCTTTAAAACCTTTTTCAAAAACTAAAAAACACCTAAACAAATCAAACGGCATTTTTACCCCGAACTACGAGGTTTTGATCCCTCACGGGTACGTAGGCAGAGGACCCTGTCCTTCCAAATCATAAAAAATACAAAAAACATTTTTATTTTTTTTCTCACTATTCTAATTCATTCTTTTCTTTCTAAAAAAATAAGCAAGTTATAGCCAAAATAAATAAATAAAATCAAGAGGTTCTCGTAGAGTACTACGAACGTTTAGGGTGCTAACACCTTCCCTAAACGTAACTAACCCCCGAACCCTTAATCTTTAAAAATGTGGTAATTTAGAACTTTTTTCCACCTTTCTCTTAAAAAATTAAAAGTTCAGTCGTGAATTAAAATTAGTGAGTCAACGCTAATCAATAGCTTGATCTCCGAAAATCACCGCGACAACTATTTTCAAAATATTAACATTAATGTGTGTTTCTATTAAATATTTTTTTTATTTTATACGCAAAACACTGTTAAATATTTGCACTACACTCATTGCAGAGTTTATTTAATTATCTGCAGAAACAAACTTTTATGTACTGATATGACAAAGTTGATATGATAAAATTTTGAAAAATCATCATTATTTTTAAAATATCAACATTAATGTGTGTTTCTATTAAATATTTTTTATTTTATATGCAAAAAAACGTTAAATATTTTCATCGCACTCGTTGCAGATTTTATTTACTTATATCCACGGAAGCAAATTTTAATATATTGATATGATAAAGTCAATATGTTAAAATTTAAAAAAATCATAACTATTTTTAAGATATCAACATTAACGTAATATTTATATTCAATATTTTCATATCAACATTGTCGTACAATTACTATTAATGATTGAATATCACAAACCGTAATAAAAATGTGTGTTTTTACTTATCATATTCTCCAACAGTTTCTTATTATTCCTTGAGAAAAAAAACATTTTCTTATTATTAACAAAAACAATTTTTGAGAGGTTATTATTAATAAAGTTGGCAACACATATTAGTTTCCTGCAAATGCCTCCATTACATAATTTTTTTTACAATATGTTAGTATCTTGCGTAAAAAAAAACCATATATTAGTCTTAGAACTCACTTGTGCAAGTGCCATACTAATCCATATATTTGTCATTAATTTTTCTTTTTCTTGGAAACTGAATGGAAAGTAAATAGTCAAACTTGGGGTAGTGTAAACACCGAACAACCAATCAACTAAATTAATAACATGGACAATTAACTTGAGAAAATGACAAACTAATCCATCATATTAGTGATTTCATGGGATTAGAGAAGGGTAATTAAGGAATTTATGTGGTAATCAGTTTTCTTATATTGATAGTAGATCATACGAAAAACACGTAAAGAAATTAACATAAGTTTTGTCCTATTTCAAACTATTTATGTGTTTCTCAGTTTTCTCCTTCATTAAATTTCTTTTTAAATTATATTTATTATATCATAGATTTTGTCAAATTTAATAGAGAATTCATTTTTAAATATTAAATTGATAGACAAAATTTTATATGGTTATTTGATTAAATTATTTATTTTAATCAATTTCATATATACATAACTAATTTTGTTTGCCTACATGTACTCATTACTTTCATTCTAAACATGTACTTTTGATATTTTTTCAACTTAGACAGCTAGGATTTATTTATTTTATATTTTAGGTGTTTTATTTTGAAAACTCGACATCCAGCCAAAAGACCGACTAATTTGAGGGGTCAAATCCCACCGTCCACTTTTGAGGCCCGATTTAAACCCATATTTTAGGTATATATTAATAATTTATTTGATAAATCATGAGTTATATCACCACCAAAAAATTACAGGTTATAATATAATCAATCTTTTTTTATTATTACTTTTGAGTTTTATGGGTTTTCAATAGATATTATACATATAATACAATCACTAATATTATTGATAATTTTTTCAATCTAGATATTAATATGAGTAATCTTTTTTCTTTTATAACTCCTGAGTTATATGAAATATAATAAATATTATACTTAAAACACGAATATTAATATTATGTATATAATCCGGGAAACACTAGGAAAATACAATAGTTCTTATTAAAAACACGTTAAATTCCTTTAAAATAGGAACAACACCATAATAGAAATTTAAATTATTAATTAAAAAATTAGTTAAATCCTATTAAAATAGGAACAATATTACATGAACGATAATTTTTTTGGTTACAAGGCTAAATACATGAACACTATTTGAGACTATTAAAAGAATTTATTTTAATGGAGTTATGAAACGGAGTTATGAAATTAAATGGTTTGATACAAAAACAAAATATTTACCGTGCAATATATTTGTATGCCGGTAAAAATTGTTATATTTAACAAAGTGAATATTATAAAGTATACCCCTAAAAAAACTACAAAGCATATATTTAATGATAATTTAGTATGTCCTTATTGATGACACATCATACGTACATTTTTTGCGTCACATGTTTAGTAAATTTTAGAAAGCGTTGTTTTAAGTATGAAACTGAAACTGTAGAGAGCATTTTGACTACACATTTGTAAGTTGTAAAGAGCATTTTTCCTTTAAATAAGAAAGCATTTTGCATATTTTTTTTTAAACTTTTGCAGGCAATATGGCATGAATTTAGAATCAGGCATGAATTTAGAATCAGGCCAACACCCTTTGAAAGGGCCAACAAAACCTATGTTTTAAGTTCCAATTACAAATCACAGAGAACCAACATCTTTCAGGTGCCCAACAACACCTCTTCACAAGTGTTCCATTTCCATATTATGGACCAACAAGATCAATGACACGAAAACTAAAGTTCCTTTATTTTATTTCATTCCAACTCATAGTTATCACCTTAGGATCTAAATAGTTGTTGAAACTTGTTTTGCAATGATCTTAAACTTTTTTGTCATGATGAATTCAAGGTTATGATTAATCCTGTATTTTTTATATGGTCATACGACTTGGTTATGATGATGTAAAGCACACTTGTTGATTTTGATAATAGTCATAACAATGAAATACTTATTACATCCTTCTTCCGATAGGTGATGGTCTGATTCCTAGTCTATATCTCATTCACTACAAAAGTTTTAAAAATTCAGACAATATTTCAAATTTAAATTACTCAAAGGCAAAATGGTCCTTAAAATCACACATTTGTGATGTAAAAATTGTAAAAATGCTCCAAATTACTCGTCTTTAACGTAGACAAGCTACAAACTACTTGATGGAAAGAACATTTTGACTGATATGATTCACTTTAAAAGAGGAACTTGCCATTTATAATCTAAAATTGGTCAATACTCACAATTTCGATTCCTTGAAGAAAAAAAAGGTCACAATTTCGATCTTATTATGTTACATAGTGGACTAGTATGAACACTCATACTACGTGACCCCCCCCCCCCCAATATTTTAGTTTGATCAGTAAAGTCATACTCAACATTAGCTTGAATGTTCAAGTTATGCCTTGCCCAACTTGACTATTCAAAGCTCATGTTTCTCTTAACTCCACGATGCAGCTCATGCCTAGCTCAACTTGACCATTGAGATTATGCCTAACTCAACTCCACCATTCAATTCATGTCTAACTCAACTTGACCTTTCAAGTGATGCGTAGCTTAACTTCTCTAATCAAGTCATTCATAACTTAGCTTCATCATTCAAGCAATTCAGGTTATACCGAGCTCCACCTTGATCAACCATGTCAAGCTCACCATCAATTTAGTTATGCAAGTCAGTTTGACACCAAGTTACCATCCAAGTGAAAGTTGTAGTTTTCCCAAGAAATGCTCCATGGCCTGCCAATTTTTTTAAAAAAAGTCTTATAATTAAAGACGAAAGAAGTACTAATAAATAAATAAATGATTGTTAAAGAATTAAATTTAGTAATATTTCATTGGAAGATGTATAATCAAATTTTCAAAAGTATAAAAAGTCCTCTTTCCAACATAAATTTTTTTCTTTTAAATTTCTTAATAAATGCCCTTAAAATATCCAAAAGCACGACCAATAAAATCAACACATAAATAAGTAGCTGAGTCAACTTTCTATTACTCCATATCAAAGTCAGTGAACAAATTGTCATAAACATGAAAGAAACCTTGTCCATACATATACTCCCACTAACAAAGCCTCACTATAATTTTTCCCTATTTTTTTTGTTTTCCAAACAAACATGAGAAGTTTCACCACACTCTTTCTCTTTTGTCTCTCCACTTCAATCATTTTCTTCTCAACACCTTCAACTTCTGTTTCTTCTAATACCTTAACAACAACTCAATTCCTTAGTATCAACGAAACCTTGTTCTCCCCAAAAGGAATTTTCCAACTCAGTTTCTTTTCCTACAACAATTTTTCATGGTACTTAGGAATACGTTACACCATAGACCATGACAAAACAGTTGTCTGGGTTGCAAACAGAAACACCCCACTTCAAAATCCAACTGCTTTTCTCAAACTAACAGACACAGGAAATCTTATTATCATCAATGAATCCAACAAAACAATTTGGTCCTCAAATCAAACCAATAAAAGTTCCACCTTAAACAAAAATCCAATTCTTCAGCTTTTAGATTCTGGAAATTTGGTTGTAACAACAGAACCAAATGAAAATGACCCAACAAAATTTCTTTGGCAAAGTTTTGATTACCCTACAGATACTTTGTTACCTGGTATGAAACTTGGTTGGAACTTTGACACAAACACAGAAACACACATAAATTCATGGAAACAAACAGATCAAGACCCTTCAATTGGTGACATATCTTTCAAGATGGATTATCATGGTGTCCCAGAAATTTTTCTTTGGAACAAAAATAAGAGAGTTTATAGAAGTGGACCATGGAATGGTAAAAGATTCAGTGGTGTACCAGAGATGCAACCTGTCACAGATTCAATTCAATTCAGGTTTGTTCAGAATGAACATGAAGTTTACTATATGTTTTCAATTGGGAAAGAATCATTGTTTTCAAGACTTAGTGTGAATTCATTAGGTGAACTTCAAAGGTTAACATGGATAAATAGTAGAAATATTTGGACAAAATTTTGGTATGCACCAAAAGACCAATGTGATAATTACAAAGAGTGTGGTCCATTTGGTGTATGTGACACAAATGCTTCACCTGTTTGTAATTGTATTAAAGGGTTTCGTCCGAAGAATCGTCAAGCATGGAATTTGAGAGATGGATCTGATGGATGTTTGAGGAATAATGAGTTGGATTGTGAGAGTGATAAGTTTTTGCATATGGTGAATGTGAAATTACCAGAGACAAGTAGTGTTTTTGTGAATAGGAGTATGAGTCTTTTGGAATGTGGTGATTTATGTCAAAGGAATTGTTCTTGTACTGGTTATGCTAATATTGAGATTGTTAATGGTGGAATTGGTTGTGTTATGTGGCTTGATGAACTTATTGATATTAGAGTTTATCCTGCTGGTGGTCAAGATCTCTTTGTCAGATTAGCAGCTTCTGATGTAGGTATGTTTGTTTCTTCTTTACTTTATTTAGTTATTTTTAAATCAATGTTTGGTTTCTGGTTTTGATTTTCTATTTCATACTATATGCATTTGGTTGATTGAATTTGATAAAAAATGGTCTTTTTTATTTCTAATTTTATATGAATAATTGGAAATTTTTAACATGACCCTTGGAGAGGATGGTTGGTTCTTAATTTTTGGATTAATAGAGAAGACGTTATTTCAGAAGTTTGTGGAATTCATATTGATTTAAACCTTTAGTTCACAAACTTAACTTTTGAGTCACTGGAAAGAATATTCCAACTTTTGTAACATGTTGAACCGGTCTTACTTGGACTAAGCAACACTCATTTGTTATGTAGCAAACAAACAAGAGTTATTTGTATCAGTGTCTTTGTTCTTCCGACAAACAAAATGATTTTGCATGAATTGATTTTAGTTAAAAGTAAATTGAATAGAAAACTCGTGCGTAAAAAATCACATTTGGAGTTTTTTTTTTTCAAAAAGGAAATCACATTTGTAGTAAAAAACAACAAATTTTAATTTTAGTATAGAATCAATTTTAGAGTCAAAATAAATTTCAATCAACAATGCTCAAACATTTTAACTCTTGATACTTGAAACCAAACACACTAAAAAAAATAAAATAACAATTTTAGAGCAAAAAAAAAAAACATTTTATTGAGTCACTCACTTTAGGTGGGTGAAATGTTCAATTGAAGTAAAAAGCTTGTAATCAAAAGAAAACTGAAATTAAATAATTTACAAATATATCATGGTCATTGGATAATAATAGTAGTACTATTTAATACTACAACATGAATAGTTTCAGAAAATTGACAGTGTACTAAAATTAATGAGTTTTAGTTTTTGGAATACAATGAGTTGTAAATTTGGTATTGTTTTGTTCCTGCTGGCCGGTGGGTTTATTTTGGAGTATTGCCATAAGACGTGAGAGAATCCAACGCAACGCTTAACTGTGAGAATTGAATGACAACAACTCAACACTTCAATGTTTTGGGTCCCATTGCTTCCTAATCTTTTCAGTTTCACACTCTTTCATTTTTGTTACATTCAATTTAATTATGAGTATTCTAAAAATATTGTTTAAGAATTTCATTAATAGAAATTTAGTCTTAAAACTATAAGTTGCTGTTTTGTCAATGCAATAATATATTACTTATAGTATAATTTAATCTATATCTTAAAGACCCTTGTTAGGATTCTTTGTTAGCTATATTGTAATTTTCCCACAAAATATGAAACGTTAAAGTGCTAAAATTCTCGTTGATAAACATGGATGCATAGCAAGTTTTAAGGTCCTTTAAAATAAAAAGTTTTGATATTTTGGTCAAATTAAAGTTTTAAGGTCCTTCAAGTTTATCACACTTCTTTTTAAAGTCTATTCAATAGGGAGTGTTGTTTATAGTTTGTGAGGTGATGATTGTCCCTCAATAGATTATAGACTCTGATATTATCTTAAAAATTGTAGTTGGACTTAACGAAACTCCACAAAACCAACTTGTGAGATGAAGATTACTACATTTATAAACATATTGTCAGGTCATTTCTTATTCGATACGACTCTTTAACACTCATGAACGACCACCATAGATGAACAACCTTCCAAACGTTAAATAAGGTTGAGAAAACATGAAAGCAACTAAACTCGCATATCTAGCTGTTTATTGACGGAAAAAACATGTGCCTAAACTGCATGTCTTGATTCGTTGCGTCAGTTATTGGGATCAAATTAAAAGACTTTTTTAATAAAGTTGTGTGGGGTCATGTTGTCGTGGATTGCAATCCAGGACGGTGTTATGGGCCTTCAAAATTTAAATTGTCTTCACACGAATTGGTGGGTTGTAGGCCAACCTCATTGACTTCTAAGGCTCTAAATTTCCTTTACTTTTTACACCTTACACTTGCCATGGCGCAATTAATGCATAATACAGTGATGATGTTAATGTTTATCTCCTCTATTTCATGTTTCTAACAAGAAAGCTTCTGCCTTTTTTTGTCTGAAATCACTTTGTTTACCTTAAAAAATTAATAAATGGAGTTCTATAAAGTTGTACTGCTTATTACATGCACGGTTTCATATGTTTAAATAATAATGGGACTAGTTGTTATTACTTTTACTTTATTTTATTAATGCATGATAGCAATTTTGTTGAAGTCACATCACATTATAAACAAGTATGATCCTGTATTTGAATTTGACAAAATTGGTATGGATCCCTATGTGATGATTAAAATGGAGCCACCCACCTTCTGTGGTGGGACCCAAATGGAGATTTTTATCTACTTTGGTAAAGTTGCATGTCTTCTCTCCAACGGGAGAGAATCCATTAAATTTCATATAAAAACAAAATCTTTCTCTCCTTTTTCTAATTAGCCTTTTTATGATTGATTATTTATTTCTAATAGAGAAAAGATATGATTTAAAATATATAAACTGGTCTGATTTTTCAAGTACATGAAAGTTAAAGTGGGTGTTACCTCCTCTAAGTTCTTGAGCAAAATCATATTTGCTACTTTGGCACATGATAGTATGATACCCTTTTTTGCATTGTACATTATCAAAATAATAATAGCACTTTTTATTATTGAGCTTATTGGTATCTTCTTATTTCGACATGCCTTTATGTCTGCAATAATTTATATATGTGCCAATGTTCTACATCACTTTTTTTTGTACTTGCACAATTTAATGCTAAAAAAAAACTAAATTAAATGGAAAGTGGATATTCTTAACTACAAAAACTATTTCTCTCAGGTGATGATGGGATAGGAGAAAGTTCTGATCACAAGATTGCTAGGGCTATAGGCATTTTGGTTGGTGGTGCAACTATTATATTTTTGGTATTAGGAGGATGTTATTTGTGGAGGAAGAAAAAATTGCAGTGTCTATTGAAAGGGAAGAGTGAAAAAAGAGGTAATGTGCAAGTAATTAATGTCCCACAAATAAATGTATAATTATACATGCATGAACTATATGTAGAATGATGAAATGTTTGCTTGTTGTCTTTGAAGCAGGTTCATTGGAAAGAAGTCAAGATTTGCTTATGACTGAGGGGGTGTATACAAGTAATAGAGAACAGTCAAGTGAAAAGAACATGGATGACCTAGAATTGCCATTCTTTGATTTTAATACCATAACAACGGCTACTAACAATTTCTCTGAAGAAAATAAACTAGGACAAGGAGGCTTTGGTATTGTTTACAAAGTAAGTTTATTTTGAAACTGTCACCATAATAAATCCTAATATTCTCATATCATCCATTAAATGTAACATGAATTATGGTTACATCAGGGTAGATTGTTGGAAGGTCAGGAAATTGCTGTGAAGAGATTATCAAAAAATTCCGGCCAAGGCGTTGAAGAATTCAAGAATGAGGTCAGGTTGATTGTCAAGCTTCAACATCGAAATCTTGTTCGGTTACTTGGTTGCAGCTTTCAGATGGATGAGAAGATGCTAGTGTATGAGTACATGGAAAATAGAAGCCTTGATGCTATTTTATTTGGTTAGTTTAATTTCAACATTTACATATTCATGTTTTATTTTCAAATGCTTGGCTTTAATTAATGTCCAAACAAATGGTTGTTATTTAGACAAAGCTAAAAGATCTTTGCTAGATTGGCAAACACGCTTCAACATTATAAGCGGAATAGCCAGAGGACTTCTTTATCTTCACCAAGATTCTAGATTTAGGATCATCCATAGAGATCTTAAGGCAAGCAACATTCTACTTGATGGAGAGATGAATCCAAAGATATCGGACTTCGGGATGGCAAGAATTTTTGGCACGGATCAGACAGAGGCAAATACAGTTAGAGTTGTTGGAACATAGTAAGTACCTAAGAAGCACTCTACCACTCCAAAAGAGTCGAACTTAATAATCATCTAATTATCTTACAATTTATGAACAATTTTGCTACGTGCAGTGGTTATATGTCTCCAGAGTATGCTATGGATGGAATCTTCTCAGTGAAATCTGATGTTTTTAGTTTTGGTGTTCTCGTGATGGAAATCATAAGTGGAAAAAAGAACCGAGGTTTCTATTCCGCAAACAAAGAATTAAATCTTCTTGGTCATGTATGTAGAAGAGTTGCTTTATTGGTTTAAATTTGTAAACTTAGTATCATATCATCTCCTACTTGCTAACAAATAATTGGTTTTCTTTTTTGTAGAGTTGGAAGTTGTGGAATGAAGGAAATGCTTTGGAACTGATTGACTCTTCCATTGCTAATTCATATTCACCATCTGAGGTTTTTAGATGCATACAAGTTGGACTATTATGTGTACAAGAGCGAGCAGAAGATAGGCCAACAATGTCCTCAGTGGTGTTGATGTTGAGTAGTGAAACAGCAACAATAGCACAGCCTAAAAATCCTGGGTTTTGCCTAGGAAGCAATCCTGTGGAAACTGATTCATCCTCAAGTAAACAAGATGAATCTTGTACTGTGAACCAAGTTACTGTCACAATGGTAGATGGTAGATAGTGGAAGGCAGGGTCAATGAACTTGTGATTCATAGGATTGGTAGTGACATTTGCTCACATAGAAAAGCAATTCACTTGGTTTTCAATTTTTTTTGGGTAAAATTTAAATGAAAAAGTTATTGATTAATTACAAATCCTAAAGGTCGCTTAATATAGTTTGTTTTTTGTATGTATCAAACTGTAATTTTTTCTTAAGGCTAGCATTTAAAAAATTTAGTAAATAAAGGGGTAATGGTTAAACTTTAATGATAATGTTATTAGTTCTGCAATATCATTCCTTTCTTCATCTCAGGAGTTTTCTAAATAGAGTGTTAACACCACTCTTTTTTTAATACTCTCTCTAACGGTCACTCTCTCATTAGGTGAAATCAATGTGGATTCTACCATTTTACATGGGACCCATCACTAAAGTGTGGGATCTCATGAAATTCGAAAGTGAGTGTTAGAAAATAGAAAAAAAAGAAAAACCACATTTTTTCGACGACCAAAAGGCGCCTCTAATCAAAAGTTTTAAAAAAATAAAATTGGGAAAACGTTCTAATCGAAAATTAAAAATATATAGGGGAAACGTTTCTGGCGGCCTTTGGCCGTCACAACAAACCAAAAAGCCACTGGATATCACACGCAAAAAAGAAACTAGAAACATTTTACGGTTTTGGCCGCCACAAATTGTGTTTGCGTACTTTGTGCCTTTATTTTTCTTTTACCTTATCATTTTAAGTTCTTTCGTCACAACTATGCGTTTGTAACTTTAAATCTATCACAACTAATGACCCTCTTAAGAATCTAGCTTAAATCCTAGATTGATATGTCGAGTTCATTTGTTGAAGTGAAACATTTTCAGAACACAAAGTGCATTTCTAAGCCTAATTACGTATGGGTCTCTCTTGTGTCTCTAAAGTCAAAATGCTTTGAAATATATTCCTAGCCAGGTGCATGTACGGAAAGAATTCATTCTGTAGTAACTAGAATATTCTTCACTTCCTAGTCAGTAGTGTGCATGTTTTATTGTGTCGAAAATATAATAAAGCAGCCATTCAAACTATGTGTTGTTGAAGAGTAAAATTTTTCAGTTGGGGTATTTCTATTTTCTTCTCATAAAGAGGAACTTAATGGACTCTGCTGAAACTCATCTCTACCTTGTCACAACCCAAAACCATAAATACAACAAGTTGTTATTATTACATAATACTAACAATTGGCTACTTAATTATTTGATTCTACTCCTTCTTGCCTTTTCTTTTTGTTCCTGTTATTCTGATACCATATCTTCTGATACACGCATAAGAGATGGTGAGCTTCTTATATCTAAATCTAAAACATTTGCTCTTGGATTCTTCACTCCAGGAAAGTCCACCTCTCGCTACGTTGGAATCTGGTACAACAATTTGCCACTCCAAACAGTTGTTTGGGTTGCAAATAGAGATACTCCAATCAATGACACTTCTGGAATTCTATCAATCGACCGAAATGGAAATCTAGTTCTCAACCACAACCTTAGCACCATTCCCATTTGGTCTACCGATGTTTCACTACCGCAATCACAGATAAATAGCACCAACGTTATAGCTCAACTATCGGATATAGGAAACCTTGTTTTGATGCTAAACAGGACCAAAACTGTCATATGGGAAAGCTTTGATCATCCCACAGATACCTTGCTTCCATATCTAAAGGTTGGATTTGATAGAAAAACTAATCAAAGCTGGTTTCTCCAATCATGGAAGACAGATGATGACCCTGGAAAAGGCGCATTCACGTTGAAATTCAGCACCATTGGCAAACCTCAGTTGTTTATGTACAACCATTATCTTCCTTGGTGGCGTGGTGGACATTGGAACGGAGAATTATTAGTAGGTATACCTAATATGAAACGAGATATGGCCACTTTTAATGTTTCTTTGGTTGAAGATGACGAGTATCTAGCGCTTACGTATAACATGTTCGATAAGTCTGTCATTACTAGGATAGCGGTTCAGCAATCTGGTTTCTTTCAAACATTCATGTGGGACAGTCAAAAGAGTGAATGGAACCGGTACTGGTCTGAACCAACAGACCAATGTGACAACTATGGAACATGTGGATCAAACAGTAATTGTGACCCTTTTAACTTTGACGACTTTAAGTGCACTTGTTTACTTGGTTTTGAACCAAAATTTCCACGTGATTGGTATGAGAGTAGAGATGGGTCGGGAGGATGTGTAAGGAAGAAAGGTGTATCTGTTTGTGGGAATGGAGAAGGGTTTGTCAAAGTTGTCAGCTTGAAAGTTCCCGATACATCTGTGGCAGTTGCTAAAGGTGATTTGAGTTTGGAAGAATGTGAGAAAGAATGCTTGAGAAACTGCTCTTGTACCGCCTATGCCGTTGCTGATGTGAGGAATGGTGGAAGTGGTTGTTTGGCATGGCATGGGGATTTAATGGACGTTCAGAAACTTAGCGATCAAGGCCAAGATTTATTTTTACGCGTCAATGCAGTTGAACTAGGTAAGATATTCCTCCCTTCTGTGTTTTTCGTTCTAAATTTGATATAACTTAGGTGCAGTTTGAACTTCTTTGAACTTGTTGCTTCCTATCAGCCAAAGCCAATAATCACAAAAAAAGCAAAGGAATCCTTGGTAAAAAGAGGTTAGCTCCGGTTCTGGTAGTTTCTACAGTTGCAATTGTCCTCCTCCTTTCTTGTGTGTATTGCATGTGGAAGAAAAAAAGAAAGGGTATGTGATATTTAGGGATGACATCCCTTGTTCTTTATATTTCATTTTTTTGCAATCTGACATGCAAAAAGTGTCCCATTAGTTTCAAGATGTATAATCCAAGATTTTTTGAGCTAAATGGAAATATACCCTTCAAAATGTGTAAATTGATTGAAATCCTACCTCATTCCTTTTGTAACTTCAGATAAAATGCTGCAGCAATCAAACCAAGATTCCTCTGGAGAGATTGGTGCTCAAAGCAACACACATTCAAATCTACCATTTTTCAGCTTTAAAACAATAATAACAGCTACAACAAATTTTAGCCATGAGAATAAGCTTGGACAAGGTGGATTTGGCTCTGTCTATAAGGTGATTAAGTGAACACTACATTGAGTTACTGATGCAAGAAGTGAAAACATATCCTTCACCTCTTTATATTCGTTTTAATTGTATTATATAAATGGCTGAAAAAATAGTGATATTGAAGAGAGGAAAATTTCAGGGTTGCTTGGTTAGTGGACAAGAGATAGCAGTGAAAAGATTGTCTAGAGATTCAGGTCAAGGAAAAAAAGAGTTTAAAAATGAAGTTACACTTTTAGTTAAACTCCAACACAGAAATCTAGTGAGGTTGCTCGGTTGTTGCTTTGAAAAAGAAGAAAGGATGCTAGTTTATGAATACTTACCAAACAAAAGCCTAGACTTCTTTATATTCAGTAAGCATCTCTCAAACTCACTTATTGTCTCTCTAGCCTGAATGAACTTGTATTTAGCCTATACTTCATGTTGGGCGTGCGTTTTATGGAGTCTCCATGCCCGTCCGGCATGCAGCAACAATTCATAGCTTCTTTATTTTCACCCTGAGCTTGTTTTGAAACACGGGGAATTAAAATCGAACATAAAACCAAACATATAAGCATAAAGCATATGACTGCATTGAAGAGGGAAATCAGCATATTACATGCAAGACTGCTTCTAAAATAAATGAGGTACTAGTAATTCATTGTGTAGACAGCTAAACATGGGACAAGAATGAAAATATTAAGATCCATGTTTTTGTCCTACTAATTTAATGTAGCCAAATAAAAATAAAAACTTATCCAAGGGAAAAGAAGACTTTTTTTATCATTCAATTATTACAAAGTTTTGAGTAGTCCATTTTCATACATTTCCTTATCAAAACCCCTTGGAATCAGCTTCTACCTTTCTTCATCTCAGATGCCTATAACTTAAGAGCATATGCTAAATCTAGCCTATAGCTACTCAATGGAACAAAGTGAAACTTTAAATAATTGTGAACAGAACACATTGGTTCAATTTTTAGAAAAATGCAATTTGTGGCACATGTTACATGTTAAACCTAATCCTATTCTCTTTAGAATGTCTATTAGGAATTTTGGCCTTCAACAGTTAGCCTAGTATACATGTTTTAAAATAAAGACAGGAAATTTAAAGATGTTCCTATACTCCTTGCCAGGCACAAGATGATTGATCAAACATTTTGATGAATTCCTATGATGTTATGCTCAATATGCAATTACTGTTTGCTAATATGTTCAATTTTTGGAAACTTAAACTGTTCAACTCAGATCAAAACCAAAGATCGTTATTGGATTGGGTTAAGCGTTTTGAAATTATTTGTGGGATTGCTCGAGGTGTTTTATATCTTCATCAAGATTCAAGGCTGAAAATAATTCATAGAGATCTAAAAGCCAGCAATGTTCTCCTTGACGCTGCAATGAATCCCAAAATCTCAGATTTTGGGATGGCTAGAATATTTGGAGAAGATGAAATCCAAGCAAGAACAAAAAGAGTGGTTGGAACATAGTATGTGTCACACATTTATAATGACAAAATTATACAGATGGATATGTATTTTTTATGATTAACCATTTTGTATAATTGCAGTGGATATATGTCACCAGAATATGCAATGGAAGGACGATATTCAACGAAATCTGATGTCTTCAGTTATGGTGTCATACTACTAGAGATTATTGCTGGCCAAAGAAACACACATTTTGAAACAGGAAGAGAATCCCCAAATTTAATTGGACATGTAAGTTATATTAAAAAAAATGAGGTAGCCTTAAAATTGGCCAAGATTTAACAGTGCATGATTGACTTATAAGATTTTTGAGTTTTGTAGGTGTGGACACTATGGACAGAAGGAAGAGCCTTGGATATAGTTGATCCAACACTAAATCAATCTTATCCTTCTGCTATAGTTCTGAGATGCATTCAAATTGGACTCTTGTGTGTGCAAGAAAATGCAACTAATAGACCATCAATGTTAGAAGTTGTTTTCATGCTAGCCAATGAAACACCTCTTTGCCAACCAAAAAAACCAGCATTTTTATTCAATGGCAACCATGACTTACATGAGTCATCAACTTCAGGAGGAGGATCTTCAATAAATGAATTAACCGAGACTACTATTAGTGCTCGTTGAAAGCTACCTTAATCGAATATGTAATTTTTTGGTTCATACTTTTTTATCAAAATTGAGTTTATAGACATTTCAATAGGTTCTTGAGAAACAAGTATGTGTAGTCACTTTGTGGTAATGTAAAATGAATAATTTAAGCGCGTGTCCGTTTCAATAAGCTTATCAGTTGGAATTGGTCTGTAACACAATGCTTTAGCAGTTGTTTGATGAATTTAAGACAACTCATATAATCCAATTACAAAAATGTAATTTATATAAATTTAATTAGTTAAATAAATTTCTGTACGAGATTTTGTGTTTGATACTATGAAAATCTGCATTGCTAGATCAACTTAGGGTAAAATTGAAAGGAAAAAGTTTATGTTTGTTGGAACAATTGTTTAATAGAAGTTGGAATGGCAATATTTGTGTTGTATGCCACACAATTGAGTGTTACATTCAGGCATACTCAGTGTAAAACGTTTTACACTGCCAGCACATCACAACCAATCATGTGTGTAACTTTTAAAGTGGTTATGGTAAAAGTCAAATGTTTCTATGATTATAATGGCTATGATTGATTGATAGTGTAAACATTTTTTACACTGGCGGTGTATAAGAATCAATTAAATTCCACACAATTAGTATTTATTCACAGAATGAGACACTGGCGGTGTATAAGAATCAATTAAATTCCACACAATTAGTATTTATTCACATAATGAGATAAATAGTTTGTGAATTCTAAGCATCTATTATTTGCATGGCAGTATTAATTTCATCAATAGGCAACATGAGGTCCTATGTCAGTATCTCACTTTTTTTTAACTTCTGCAATTTAGTGTTATAGTGCGTCTTTAAATTTGCGGTGAGTTTGATAAAATCAGTAAGCAACCGAAATTTTGTAAAGCTACATTTTGGAGCTTCTACAGAATCATAGTGTCGTGAACCGTAATTTTGACAAATCCACTGTGATACCAAACATGCACATACACACATGTACATCAAAATCAAAGTTCTACAATTTCCCTATTTGATATCATGGTATAAGGCTTTCAATTTTCAAGGAATTTTATCATTTCTTAGGGGTCATCATAGCAATCCATGACCGATTGAGGTGCATTTCTAAGCCTAATTACGTATGGGTCTCTCTTGTGTCTCTAAAGTCAAAAACTTTTCATCTATTCCTAGCCAGGTGCATGTATAAAAATCATTTATTTATCATACTTTATTCACTAAATATACTTCACTTCCTATGTAGCTGTTTATTTTTCCACTTTCCTTAGGAATCAGTGTCCTCGTTCCATTGGGGGAAAAAAAAAATAGTAAAGCAGCCATCCAAAGACAAGACATAATTGATGTGTCCAAATTCTAATGCATATTGACTATGTCTTTTGAAGAGTACAATTTATGTCAGTTGGAGTATTTCAATTTTCTCTTCATAAAATGCAAGAGGGGTATGAAACAGGAACACAATGGACACTGCTAAAAATCTTCTCTACTTTGTCACAGCCAAAAATCATAAACACAAGTTAATATTACATAATAGTTGGTTCCTTATAAACTCTTTGATTCTACTCCTTCTCACCTTCTCCTTTTGCTCTTGTTCTTCTGATATCATATCTACTGACAAACCAATAAGAGATGGTGAGCTTATTGTTTCCAAATCCAAAACCTTTGCTCTTGGATTCTTCACTCCCGCAAAATCCACATCTCGCTATGTTGGTATTTGGTACAACGATTTGCCAATCCAAACTGTTGTTTGGGTTGCAAATAGAAATAGTCCAATCAACGATACTTCTGGAATTCTATCAATCGATCCAAATGGAAATCTAGTACTAAACCACAACCTTAGCACCATTCCCATTTGGTCTACCAATCTTTCTTTCACACAATCACAAAGAAATAGCACCAGGGTTATAGCTCAACTATCGGATGTAGCAAATCTTGTTCTGATGATAAACAACACCAAAACTGTATTATGGGAAAGCTTTGATCATCCCACAGACACCTTGCTTCCATATTTAAAGATTGGGTTTAATAGAAAAACTAATCAAAGCTGGTTCCTTCAATCCTGGAAGACAGATGATGACCCTGGAAATGGTGCATTCACAGTGAAATTCAACAGCATTGGCAAACCTCAGTTGTTTATGTACAACCATAATTTTCCTTGGTGGCGTGGTGGACATTGGAACGGAGCAATATTAGTAGGTGCACCTAATATGAAACGAGATATGGCGATTTTGAATGTTTCTTTTGTGGAAGATGATGATAACTATGTAGCCATCTCATATAACATGTTTGATAAGTCTGTCATAGCTAGGATAGTTGTTCAGCAATCTGGTTTCTTTCAAATATTCACTTGGAACACTCAAAAGAGTCAATGGAACAGGTTCTGGTCTGAACCAACAAACCAATGTGATAACTATGGAACCTGTGGATCAAACAGTAATTGTGACCCTTTGAACTTTGAGGACTTTAAGTGTAGTTGTTTACCAGGTTTTGAACCAGAATTTCCACGTGATTGGTATGAGAGAAGAGATGGTTCAGGAGGCTGTGTAAGGAAGAAAGGCGCATCTATTTGTCGGAATGGAGAAGGGTTTGTCAAAGTTGTAAGCTTGAAAGTTCCTGATATATCTGTGGCAGTTGTTAAAGGTGGTCTGAGCTTGGAAGAATGTGAAGAAGAATGCTTGAGAAACTGCTCTTGTACTTCCTATGCAGTTGCTGATGTGAGTAATGGTGGAAGTGGCTGTTTGGCATGGTATGGGGATTTGATGGACATTCAAAAACTTAGTGATCAAGGCCAAGATTTATTTGTACGCGTCGATGGAGTTGAACTAGGTAAGGTATTTCCTTCCACTTTTTTTTCCTTTCTAAATTCGCCATCATTTTGGTGCAATTGAACTTCTCTGGACTTTTTTCTTCTTATCAGCCAAAGCCAATAACCACAAAAGAAGCAAAGGAGTCCTTGGTGAAAAGAGGTTGTCTGCAATTCTGGTTTCTTCTACAGTTGCAATTGTCCTCCTCTTTTCCTATGTGTTTTGCAGGTGGAAGAAAACAAGAAACGGTATGTGATTTAATTTTAAGGTTAATATTCTGTTCTTTATATTCCATTGTTATTTGCAATGTTTCTTACAAAAGGTGTCCTTTTAGTTTTTCGTTTTCAGCTGTTACAGTAAGTCGATTCTGTCAGTATTAGTTGGTCACTTGGGAGTTATTTACTCAATTAGTTGCTGCTATTGAACACAATACACTATCATTATCAATCAAATTCAGTATGGTATCACCTGACTATTCTAATGCTTCTACTTCTCTGATGTGTATGATCTCTGGTCTTCTCATCCCATGATTCTTAATTTAAGACTTTCTTTTTGTGGTGTTCAACTATTACATGGACTGTGTGCTATATGGTTTACCAAAGTTATGAAAGCAATGTAAGTTCCCTTCAAGAGTTTTCCATTTAAAACAAAGCCACTGCTTTATTCACCTAATGTTACAATACTCAATAATAATTCCTCCTCTATCCATGTATTCTCCTATTTATGCATGATACTTTCGAACCAATCAATTAACCAACTAACTTTTCTAACTAAATCCCCTTTACTCTATATCCTAACATAATGTCTTAGTTTTGATTGAATATTCTTATTATTGATAATGTAACACCCTAACCCTTAACCGCCGATTATTAACTTTAATAAAAGAAAACGTTAAGGCCAATAGGAAGTTACAACATTAAGAAACTCATTTGCATAAAACATCACCTTAAATCAAAAACATATTTGATTCACAACACAGCAGCGGAAAACAACAAAACAAATGCTTACAATTAAGCTTGCATATATTACACAAAAATATATACATAATATTTTCAAAAGAGGCAATTCTACAACAAGCCATTGCCAAATTCATACATACGAGTTCAGATACCCCCAAGATAGTGTTACAAATATCAGAGCACTAGACTCTAACTAGGATACAACGCCTAGTACCAAAAATGTAAGGATAGCTAAGCTATGCCCTTACCACTACAAAAGCTCCTAACAGCAAAGGGCTATTCCTCAACGATAGCCTCGCCAACCTGATGATCTGGATCCCCAATGATCCAGCACATAACACAAAACAGAGAGTGTTAGTATCATAAAACAATAAACATGTATAAATAACACATTATTATACATAACCAAATCACAACACAAAGCACAAAGGCTCCTCAATAACAACTATCAACAATAACTCATCATTAACCATTATGCACATATAATTTCCCACATAACTCATCAAAACATCAATTACCACTCACATCCATTATGCACACATAATATCACTTAACAACCCTTATGCACACATAATTTCCTAAATAAACACTAATATCACAAGGATGCATGCCTCAAAATGCATTCTCTAATGCATGTGGTACCCAATCATTTCGGATAAACTTATATCCTTATCAAGCTCTCTTGATAACCACGCTCTCATGGATTTCATATCCGCTCCGGATATCATCAAATAATGAAATGCATGATGTTTCACTTAGCAAATATATGATACTCTTATCACTATACTTACTAACACAACTAATTATCAGCTCTCTGATAATGATCACAACATCAACAACAACAACAAAACACAACACTAGGCACTCATGGCCATATCATAAGACATAACATGTATTACTCAACCATGTTTAACAATCCCAAATAAACTAATCAAATCACATCAAACTCTCACCCATAAGGGTTTCAAAGGGAAACCCACACACTTTGATAACCCACACACATGTTAGGGTTTTACTCAAAACTTTCTTGGAAAACAAAATACTCTTTAGAAAACATTAGGGATGGATTAAAATGGTGGGCAAGGTTTCAAAAAATGTATTATAAAAATACAATATCAAAAAGACATCTCCGCGCGCACCAGGACCTCCAGAACAACTCAACAAAGAAGGCCTGTTCAGGGTTGGTCGCTACAAGCGAGCTCTTGGTCGCTACAAGCGAGCATAGGCAGGGAATCATCCTGCTTGGTCGCTACCAGCGAACCTTCGGTCGCTACAAGCGAGCCTGGTCGCTACAAGCGTCCGTGTGGTCGCTACAAGCGCGGATAGGCAGGGAATAATCCTGCCTGGTCGCTACAAGCGAGGTTCCGTCGCTACAAGCGACCGTATCAGTACACAGTCATAAAAATGTGATTTTTCCACCATTTTAGCCCATCTATGGTTACCCAAGGTTCCAGAACTTGTTAAAAACAACATTCCACCATAAAACATCATTTATAAACCATCACAAACAAAGATTGCATCAAGCATAGAAATTAGGGTTCAAAACAATAACTTTTCATAAACTTTTCTTATGAACCCACAACACAATAACTCCAACAAATCATACTAACAACATCACTTAGCATTCAATCAAGCAAAACATAATCATTTATAACTTTAAACTATAAAAACTTTCTAACAAAACCTAGACAAAGTGAGGAGAAGTTTGGGATGGAGAAATAGACATTCTCCCCTTCTCAATCACTTGTAATAATGTAATACTAACTCTCTTACCTTGGAATCAAAGTTCTCTAGCAATCTTCAAGCTTCAATCCCAAGCCCTAGCTCTTCTTCTCTTCTCCCACGTTTTTCTTCTTTTCCAAAGGCAATGAATAGTAAATCAAAAAGTTCTAGTGTTATCTCTTATATTCCACTCCAATCAATCTTGGCCATCCATTCTTACTAACTCACAAGGACTCATCCTAGCCATACAATCTAATCCAAGCTTACTACATCCATCCACATAGGATTATTACTACTCATAAACTTAAAAGCCCAACACTATTCACCCTCTAGGCCCAAAACCTTAAAAACTCGGTTACGAACTTATCTTCGCGCTAAAATAATTATTCCTCGATTACTAGAAAATATTTTTAAATACCAAACCATAAAATAAAATATATAAAAATATCATATACGAAAATAGGGTCGTTACAACTCTACCCCCCTAAAAAGAATTTTCGCCCTCGAAAATACCTGAAAACAACCCTGGATAGGAATCCCGCATCTTGCTCTCGAGCTCCCACGTCGCATATTCACCGGCTGGGCCTCCCCAAGCGACTTTCACCGATGAAATCTCTTTATTCCTGAGCCTCTTCATCTCTTGTCCTTCAATCCTTAAAGGTACCGTCTCAACCGTCAAATTCTCTCTCACTTGTATCTCGTCCGACTCAATCACATGTGACGGATCCGATACGTATTTCCTTAATTGAGACACGTGAAAAACATCATGTAGATTCGACAACGACGGCGGTAACGCAATCCTATACGCCACCTTCCCAATCCTCTTCAAAATCTGATATGGACCAATGAACCTCGATGCTAACTTCTTCGATTTCAAAGCCCGTCCAATACCCGTAGTCGATGTAACTCTTAGAAACACATGATCTCCTTCTTGAAATTCTATATCCTTTCTTCTCTTGTCGGCATAACTTTTCTGGCGACTCTGCGACGCTCTCATCTTTTCTTGGATCATCTTGATCTTCTCGGTCGTTTGTTGTACAATCTCAGGTCCAAGCACCACACTCTCCCCCGACTCAAACCAACACAAAGGTGTTCTACATCTTCTCCCATACAACGCTTCAAAAGGTGCCATACCAATGCTCGAATGAAAACTGTTGTTATACGTAAACTCAATCAATGGTAAGCAAGCTTCCCAACTCACTCCTTGTTCCAAAATACACGATCTTAACAAATCCTCCAATGATTGAATTGTCCTCTCCGACTGACCATCCGTCTGCGGGTGATAAGCAGAACTCATCCGCAACTTAGTCCCCAACGCTTCTTGCAAACTCTCCCAAAACCTTGAAGTAAAACGGGGATCTCGATCTGATACAATACTCGACGGTATCCCATGTAATCTCACGATTTGCTCAACATAAATCTCAGCCAACTTCGGTACTAGCATACCGGTCTTGATAGCTATGAAATGAGCAGACTTTGTTAACCTGTCGACAACTACCCAAATCATATTATTACCTTTCGACGTCTTCGGCAAACCGCTTACAAAATCCATCGCAATACTATCCCATTTCCACTCTGGAATAAACATAGGTTGCAATAGCCCCGACGGCTTCTGATGCTCTACCTTGGACTTCTGACAAGTCAAACAAGCGAAAACAAACTCGGCGATCTCTTTCTTCATCCCCGGCCACCAAAACATTTTCCTCAGATCTTGATACATCTTAGTAACACCAGGATGAATACTTAAGTTGCTTCTGTGACCTTCCTCCAAGATCATCCGCTTCAATTCAGGCACATCAGGTACACATAATCTTCCTTGACACCTCATCACGCCTTTCTCATCGATCTCAACGTTTACCTTTTTCCCTTGCTCGATGAGCGTCTTAAGCTTCATCAATCTCACATCAGATTTTTGCTTATCCACAACCTCTTCAAGAAAATCATTCGTCACTTTCAACATTCCTAGCTTCACGCTTCTGGTTGTCCTTTCACAAACCAAACTGAGGTCTCTAAACTCCTCAATCAATATCAGTTCCTTCGCCATCAGAGACGACATATGCAAAGACTTCCTACTCAACGCATCGGCTACCACATTAGCTTTACCCGGATGATAACTCAACTCGAAATCATAATCCTTAAGAAACTCTAACCATCTTCTTTGCCTCATATTGAGCTCCTTCTGATCAAACAAGTACTTCAGACTCTTGTGATCGCTGAAAACCTCGAATCTTGATCCATATAAGTAGTGCCTCCAAATCTTGAGAACAAACACAACAGCAGCTAGCTCCAAATCATGCGTAGGATAGTTCCTCTCATGAATCTTCAGCTGTCTTGATGCATAAGCAACAACTTGTCCCCTCTGCATCAACACACCACCTAGACCCATCTTCGATGCATCACAATAGACCACGAACGGTTCCTTCGGATGTGGCAGAATTAGCACAGGTGCAGATGTCAACCTTCTCTTCAGCTCTTGGAAACTCTGCTCACACTTGTCATCCCAAATAAAAGCTTGACCCTTCCTAGTCAACTGTGTCAACGGCAACGCCAACTTTGAAAATCCTTCGATGAACCTCCGATAGTAACCGGCCAACCCAAGAAAACTTCGGATCTCAGTAACAGACTCCGGCGTTCCCCAATCTTGCACAGCTTCTACCTTAGCAGGATCCACTGCTATACCACCACTTGAAATGACGTGACCCAAAAAGCTAACTTCATGTAACCAAAATTCACACTTAGAAAATTTTGCATAAAGCTTCTTCTCGCGCAACACCTCCAACACAATCCTCAAATGCTCGGCATGTTCCTCTTCCGTCTTTGAGTATACCAAAATATCGTCTATGAAGACCACCACGAATCGATCCAAAAAGGAATGAAATATACGATTCATATATTCCATAAACACTCCAGGTGCATTAGTAACTCCAAAAGGCATAACAGCATACTCGTAGTGACCATACCTTGTTCTGAAAGCAGTCTTCGGTATATCCTCCGCCTTAACTCTTATCTGGTGATATCCCGATCTCAAATCAATCTTGCTGAACACACAGGCTCCCACTAACTGATCCATCAAATCATCTATCCTCGGAAGTGGATACTTATTCTTGATAGTTGCTTTATTCAACTGACGATAATCAATGCACAAACGCATACTGCCATCTTTCTTCTTCACCAACAGAACCGGCGCACCCCACGGCGATACACTCGGTCTTACAAACTTCCTCTCTAACAATTCCTCCAATTGTTCCTTCAACTTTTCTAGTTCAGCAGCTGACATACGGTACGGCGCCATTGAAATTGGACTAGTACCAGGTACGATGTCAATTGTGAATTCAACCTCTCTCTCGGGTGGTAAATCCAAAATGTCATCTGGAAAAACATCTGGGAAATCACGCACCACCGGCAACGCATCAACCTCAATCTTCTCTTCCACTCTCAACAAAGCAAACATAGCAAACACGTCCTCTTGAGCCTTCACTGATCTTACCACTTCTCGACAACACATGAGCTTCGAACACAACTCTGGCTCCGGTCTTGGGAATGTAACCGTCCTCTCACCGCAGTTGATATGAACCCGATTAAATTCTAACCAGTTCATACCAAAGATAACATCTATTCCGCTCAACGGAATGCAGACTAAATCCATACCAAAGAGTCGATCATACATAATGACTGAACAATCAACACAAACTAGAGTAGTCGATACTGAACCACTCGCAGGCGTTTCAATAACCATGCGTCCCATCATATTCTCTACTTTAAGACCCAACCTCTTAACACAATCCATAGAAATAAACGAATGGGTAGCACCCGTATCAATAATAGCAGACAAAGGAGTATTATTGATAAAGCATGTACCTCTGATCAAGTTGTCCGCCTTCGCATCACCACCATCCAAAGCAAACACTTTTCCTCCAGCCGCTCTAGGCTTCTTACACACGTTGCTCTTATGACCCGCTTCGTTGCAGTTGAAGCACACAATACCCTTCTTGCACTGATCAGCTTTGTGGTTAGGATCACCACACTTGAAACATTTTCCATCACTCTTCGGGCATTCAAAGAAACGATGACCCGGTTGTCCACACTTAAAGCAATTCCTATTACCTCCAAACTTGTTACCACTACTCCCACCTTCATCAGGTTTCTTTCCACCTCTACCATACGGTTTACCTCTAGCCATGTCCTTTCCCCTCTTCTCATTCGCAGCTTTGTAGTAATTAGCCTTAGCTTTACCATCCTTATCACATATCCGGCTCTTATTCACCAACATCGGAAAATTCCTGATCTCGCTAAACCCAATTAGTTGTTTGATATCCGGCCTCAGCCCATTTTCAAACTTCACACACTTGTCTTCCTCAGCTTCCACCGTGTTGTAATGAGGAGCAAAACGACACAAATCTTCAAACTTGGCCGCATATTCAGAAACAGATAAACTTCCTTGCTTGAGCTCCATGAACTCAATCACCTTACGGTTCCTCTCGTCTGCCGGAAAATACTTGGTTAAAAACTCTCTCCGGAAACGAGCCCAAGTAATTAAAGCTCCACCAGCTCCCAACCTCTGACTAGCATTTCCCCACCAATGATCAGCTTCATCATGGAGAACATACGCTCCTAGCAACACCTTATGCGCATCCAGACAACGCATAGCCCCGAAAATTCTCTCAATCCCCTCCAACCAAGTCTGAGCTCCATCTGGATCGTATCCTCCCTTGAAGATAGGCGGTTTGTTGTTCATAAACCTCTCAAGTCTCAACTCATCTTCTCCGCCTCCTCTAGCCTGTTGTGCTGCTCTATCCGCAGTCCTACTAGCAGCGTCCTGAGCCATGGCATCCGCCATCCGCTCCATCGCGTCCGCAAGTGCTCGTTGCGCCATATCCACACACTACCAAACATCACATAACACAAGTGAGAACAAAGTGTTTAAGAAAACACATGTTACACAAAGGGTATACTAAACTTAATTGATCCAATGGATCGACCTGCTCTGATACCAACTATTGTAACACCCTAACCCTTAACCGCCGATTATTAACTTTAATAAAAGAAAACGTTAAGGCCAATAGGAAGTTACAACATTAAGAAACTCATTTGCATAAAACATCACCTTAAATCAAAAACATATTTGATTCACAACACAGCAGCGGAAAACAACAAAACAAATGCTTACAATTAAGCTTGCATATATTACACAAAAATATATACATAATATTTTCAAAAGAGGCAATTCTACAACAAGCCATTGCCAAATTCATACATACGAGTTCAGATACCCCCAAGATAGTGTTACAAATATCAGAGCACTAGACTCTAACTAGGATACAACGCCTAGTACCAAAAATGTAAGGATAGCTAAGCTATGCCCTTACCACTACAAAAGCTCCTAACAGCAAAGGGCTATTCCTCAACGATAGCCTCGCCAACCTGATGATCTGGATCCCCAATGATCCAGCACATAACACAAAACAGAGAGTGTTAGTATCATAAAACAATAAACATGTATAAATAACACATTATTATACATAACCAAATCACAACACAAAGCACAAAGGCTCCTCAATAACAACTATCAACAATAACTCATCATTAACCATTATGCACATATAATTTCCCACATAACTCATCAAAACATCAATTACCACTCACATCCATTATGCACACATAATATCACTTAACAACCCTTATGCACACATAATTTCCTAAATAAACACTAATATCACAAGGATGCATGCCTCAAAATGCATTCTCTAATGCATGTGGTACCCAATCATTTCGGATAAACTTATATCCTTATCAAGCTCTCTTGATAACCACGCTCTCATGGATTTCATATCCGCTCCGGATATCATCAAATAATGAAATGCATGATGTTTCACTTAGCAAATATATGATACTCTTATCACTATACTTACTAACACAACTAATTATCAGCTCTCTGATAATGATCACAACATCAACAACAACAACAAAACACAACACTAGGCACTCATGGCCATATCATAAGACATAACATGTATTACTCAACCATGTTTAACAATCCCAAATAAACTAATCAAATCACATCAAACTCTCACCCATAAGGGTTTCAAAGGGAAACCCACACACTTTGATAACCCACACACATGTTAGGGTTTTACTCAAAACTTTCTTGGAAAACAAAATACTCTTTAGAAAACATTAGGGATGGATTAAAATGGTGGGCAAGGTTTCAAAAAATGTATTATAAAAATACAATATCAAAAAGACATCTCCGCGCGCACCAGGACCTCCAGAACAACTCAACAAAGAAGGCCTGTTCAGGGTTGGTCGCTACAAGCGAGCTCTTGGTCGCTACAAGCGAGCATAGGCAGGGAATCATCCTGCTTGGTCGCTACCAGCGAACCTTCGGTCGCTACAAGTGAGCCTGGTCGCTACAAGCGTCCGTGTGGTCGCTACAAGCGCGGATAGGCAGGGAATAATCCTGCCTGGTTGCTACAAGCGAGGTTCCGTCGCTACAAGCGACCGTATCAGTACACAGTCATAAAAATGTGATTTTTCCACCATTTTAGCCCATCTATGGTTACCCAAGGTTCCAGAACTTGTTAAAAACAACATTCCACCATAAAACATCATTTATAAACCATCACAAACAAAGATTGCATCAAGCATAGAAATTAGGGTTCAAAACAATAACTTTTCATAAACTTTTCTTATGAACCCACAACACAATAACTCCAACAAATCATACTAACAACATCACTTAGCATTCAATCAAGCAAAACATAATCATTTATAACTTTAAACTATAAAAACTTTCTAACAAAACCTAGACAAAGTGAGGAGAAGTTTGGGATGGAGAAATAGACATTCTCCCCTTCTCAATCACTTGTAATAATGTAATACTAACTCTCTTACCTTGGAATCAAAGTTCTCTAGCAATCTTCAAGCTTCAATCCCAAGCCCTAGCTCTTCTTCTCTTCTCCCACGTTTTTCTTCTTTTCCAAAGGCAATGAATAGTAAATCAAAAAGTTCTAGTGTTATCTCTTATATTCCACTCCAATCAATCTTGGCCATCCATTCTTACTAACTCACAAGGACTCATCCTAGCCATACAATCTAATCCAAGCTTACTACATCCATCCACATAGGATTATTACTACTCATAAACTTAAAAGCCCAACACTATTCACCCTCTAGGCCCAAAACCTTAAAAACTCGGTTACGAACTTATCTTCGCGCTAAAATAATTATTCCTCGATTACTAGAAAATATTTTTAAATACCAAACCATAAAATAAAATATATAAAAATATCATATACGAAAATAGGGTCGTTACAGATAACATTACACTAGTGACACTAGCTAAATGTATAATCAATTTTTTCTTAGAGCCAAAAAGAAATATACCTATCAAAACTTGCAAGTTGATTGAAATCTTACCTCATACCATTTGTAACTTCAGATAAAATGATGTGGCAATTTAACCAAGATTCCTCTGGTGAAGACAACGGTGATCAAAGCAACACACATCTAAATCTGCCCTTTTTCAGCTTTAAAACGATTATAACAGCTACAAGAGATTTTAGTCATGAGAATAAGCTTGGACAAGGTGGATTTGGCTCTGTCTATAAGGTAAGTTATACTCTACATTAAGCTACTGATGCAAGAAGTGAAAACATCATTATCTAAAAACAATGCAAAAATAGTGAAATTGGATTTAAGAGATAAAAATTGCAGGGTTGCTTGGTTAATGGACAAGAAATAGCAGTGAAAAGATTGTCCAGAGATTCAGGTCAAGGAAAAGAAGAGTTTAAAACTGAAGTCAAACTTTTAGTTAAACTCCAACACAGAAATCTAGTGAGGTTGCTAGGTTGTTGCTTTGAAAAGGAAGAAAGGATGCTCGTTTATGAATACTTACCAAACAAAAGCCTAGATTTCTTTATATTTGGTCTCTCTCTCTCTCTCTCTAACTCTCTCGCTATTTCTCTATCCCGAGTAAACTTGTATTTAGAGAAGCATAAAGCATAGTGATTGAATTGGGGTGGGAAATCAGCACATTACATGCAAGATTGCTGATAAAATAAATGAGGTACTAGTAATCCATTTTAATATGTAGATACCTAAACATGGAACAAAGTAGCTTTTCTCGTCATTCAGTTACAAATTTTGAATAATTCATTTTCATAGATGTCCTTATCAAAACAATTTGGAGCCAGCTTGTACCTTTCATCATCTCAAATGCCTTTAACTTTAGAACATATGCTAAATTTAGCCTATAGAGATACATCAGTTCAATTTTTTAAAGAATGTAATTTGTGGCACATTTACAGGTTAACACTAGTTTTATAAGCAATTTCCTCCCCGTGTGCTGCACGGGTGTTAAAACTAGTTTGTGGCACATTTACAGGTTAAACCTATTTCTATTCTCTTCAAAATATCTATTAGGAATTTAGGCCTTCAACAATTAGCATCATCAAACTGAAAGCTTTTCACTAAGCTGACCATTGGCCTATTTATATCTTTGTATACATGTTTTAAAATAAAGACAAGAAATTCACAGATGTTTCTATACCTCTTGTCAGTTTCCTAAATTCTATATTTTGATAGTTTCATGGTTAAGTGGAAATAATGGCTTCCTGATATATACAAAATGCAAATAAAATAAAATTTTATTTTTCTTTTCTATTGCACATTTTGATAAATTTATATGAATTTAAGCTCAATATGAAATAATGTTTCCTAATATGTTCAATTTCGGGAAACTTCAACTGTTACCCTCAGGTCCAAACCAAAGGTCATCATTGGATTGGAGCAAGCGTTTTGAAATTATTTGTGGGATTGCTCGAGGTGTTTTATATCTTCACCAAGATTCAAGGCTGAAAATAATTCATAGAGATCTAAAAGCCAGCAATGTTCTCCTTGACGCTGCAATGAATCCCAAAATCTCAGATTTTGGTATGGCTAGAATATTTGGAGAAGATGAAATTCAAGCAAGAACAAAAAGAGTGGTTGGAACATAGTAGGTGTCATATCCTTATATTCACCATGATTATAGAGATGTCACCATGTTCTCTAACCATTTTGTATAATTGCAGTGGATATATGTCACCAGAATATGCAATGGAAGGACGATATTCAACAAAATCTGATGTCTTCAGTTATGGTGTCATACTACTAGAGATTATTGCTGGCCAAAGAAACACACATTGTGAAAAAGGAAGAGCATCCCAAAATTTAATTGGACATGTAAGTTATATAGAAAGAGGTAGCCTTAAAATTGGCCAAGATTTAACAGTGCATGATTGACTTGAGTTTTGTAGGTGTGGACACTATGGACAGAAGGAAGAGCCTTGGATATAGTTGATCCAGAGTTAAACCAATTTTATCCTCCGACTACAGTTATGAGATGCATTCAAATTGGACTTCTGTGTGTGCAAGAGAATGCCACTAATAGACCATCAATGTTAGAAGTTGTTTTCATGTTAGCCAATGAAACACCTCTTTGCCAACCAAAAAAACCAGCATTTTTATTAAATGGGAACCAAGATTTGCAAGAATCATCAACATCAGGAGGAGGATCTTCAATAAATGAATTAACAGAAACTACCATCAGTGCTCGCTAAAAGCTACCTTAATTTTTTGGTTCATTTTTTTTATCGGAATTAAGTTTGTAGACATTTCTATAGAGGTTCTTGAGAACAAGTATCGTTGTCACTTTGTGGTATTGTAAAATGAATAATTTGAGTATGTCTCCATTTCAATAAGCTTATGATTTTGAGTCATGTTGGAGTTGGTTTTTAACACAATAAGCTTGTTGGTTATGGAGACATATATTACACTATAGTTAGTTAGAGTATACTATAGTTAGTTAGAGTGTTTCAGAAGCTTGGTTAAGAGTTAGTTACTTAACTAATCTCTATATATAGGAACACTCATGTACCATTTTTATCATCTTTTATTCAATTGTTTCTTTGTGATGACTCCTAGAGAGCATTATGCATTCTATCTTTCCATTGTATGGGACCTTGATACACTACATCCTCTGATTCATAATAACATATAACCACCGTAAAAAGCAAAATATAGATAAATGAGATCACTAAATTATGATAGAAATCTAAATACTTGCTAGGTTCCAATGACACAATTTATAATTGCTTCAATTTGATTTGGGTTCAACGCCACAGATGATGAATGAATAATGTTTGGTCAATTGATTTGCAACTTTGATGTATGAAAATATAAATATAAATGTTTAGGAAATGACATTGCTATACATCCAGTGACAGATTAAAACTAACGCAGAAAAGGTGAAAAAAAAAACTAAAAAGGAAAAAGTCTAACCTAAGATCCTCACGAGATTTCTGTCTTGGAGTCTTGAAATCAAAACTAACCTCATTTTGAAACTCTGTCTTGAATACTTTGACAGTCTATGTACTGCAATCGCCTTTCGGTTGGTCAATTTACCCTGAATCCATCATCCAAAGTAAACTTCTTAATAATTTTCCTCTGCCCTTTTTACATAACACATTATTTGCTTAGAAAGTACTATGGCTAGTGCAACAAGTTTTGAAATGTGATCTGTCCGGTAAGGAACTGATGGAGGCAACGGTGGCGGAAGGTGCTCTGGTACGATGATGCTGAGTCTTCGCGGTGGAACGAAAGGTGCCTGCAGCCACGTTAGCACTCCGACGATCAAGTAAAGAGCGCGTGAAAAGTGTGGGTAAAGTGAATCGTACCTTGAGGTTGAAGATAACTCACTCTTATACAGACGTGTGTGAGAATAACTGTTTCGTGATATGTGGCGTGTGATTAGAAGGTGGTTAGAGGACACGTGTACGATATCTAATGCACGAGGGCGTGTTCTGGCGCGGTGACGTGCACTGGTGTTGGCGTGTTCCTTCAAGGGATGCGCCTTGGTGTGGTGGACGTTTAATCCACGTGTCATTGTTGGATTGGCCTTCTGGCCGGTCCAGAACAGTTGCCCCCCAAGCCTTTGATGCCTTTTTGCCGCAATGACTTAATCATGTGAGCAAGTCAGTATTGGAAGTGAGAAAGAGTCCAATAAGAAGCTCGAGGAGGTCAGCAAGCAATTTGAGGAGGCCAACACTAGGGCCGGGGACGCCGACAAGAAGGCCAAAGATGTCGTAGCTGGCTGGGTGGAGCTCCGGGAATCTCTGTCTTCTGCTGAGAGGAAGGTGAAGGATCTGAATGACGACCGCGCCCGTGTGAATAAAGATCTTTCGGACGGCGTCTTAAAAATATCCGCACTGGAGAGGGATCTGTCAGCCTGGAAGGCCCAGTGCGAGGAGGCTGGTTCCAAGATAGTCCTCTTGGAAAAAGAAATGAAGTCCCAAGAGGAAGTTAACAAAGCCCTTTCTGCTGACATTGAGATCCTGACTCAGGTGGGCAAGGTCCTGACGGGCCAGGCGGTCGAAGCTCTGAAAGACGCCCTTAATGGCAAGATCGCGGCTGAGCGGAAGGCTGAGGTCCACGATCAAAAGGCTAAGAAGGCGGCGGAGCTTGCGATTTAGGATCTTGAGGAGACCTTCCAGGATGCTCTAGACCAAGTGGAGTTCTTCTATCCTGCAATTAAAATTGACCGCTCAAAGGTTCATGCTGATCAGCATGAGCACCGGCCTTCCAAGACCTAGGCGGAGGTCATGAGAATAAGCTTGGACAAGGTGGGTTTGGCTCTGTCTATAAGGTATGTGAAACTCTACATTAAGCTACTGATGCAAGAAGTAGCAACATCCTTCACCTCTTTATATTAATTTCAATCGCATTATAAAAATATGATGCAAGAATAATGAAATGGGATTTAAGAGGGAAATATTTCAGGGTTGCTTGGTTAATGGACAAGAGATAACGGTGAAAAGATTGTCCGAAAATTCAGGTCAAGGCAAAGAAGAGTTTAAAGCTGAAGTTACTCTTTTAGTTAAACTCAAACACAGAAATCTAGTGAGGTTGCTCGGTTGTTGCTTTGAAAAAAGAGAAAGGATGTTAGTTTATGAATACTTACCAAACAAAAGCCTAGACTTCTTTATATTCAGTAAGCATCTATCAAACTCACTTTTTGTCTCTCTAGCCTGATCAAATGAACTTGTATTCAACCCATGCTTCATGCCAGACGTGCGTTTGATGGATCAGTTTCAATGCCCATCCGACATGAAGCAACAACAATTCATAGCTTCTTAATTTTCATGGCGAAAATATTGCTTTGGAACGTGAGAGACAAAAATTGAACATAAATCCAAACATATGCTGAGACAAGTATAAAGCATATGACTGAATTGGGGAGGAAAATCAGCATATTACATGCAAGACTGCTGTAGAATAAATGTGGTGCTAGTAATCCATTTTAATGTGTAGATAGCTAAACATGGGACAACTATTAAGATCCAAGTTCTCCCACTGATTATATACAAAGTTTTGAATAAATTTATATAAAGTTTTGAATAGTCCATTTTCATAGATCTCTTTATTAAAACCCTACGGAATAAGCTTCTACCTTTCTTCGTAACAAACTGAGACTTCAAATGATTGCGAACAGGATCAGTTCACTTTTTTTAAGAATGCAATTTGTGGCACATGTTACAGGTTAAACCTATTTCTATTATCTTTAAAATGTATATTAGGAATTTAGGCTCTCAACGATTACCATGTACGGGTTGGAATAGGTCAAACCGACCGAGCCTACGACAGTTAGCTCAGACAAATTATTTTTTTATGGAGAAGGTTATGTTTTTTAAGTCTATTAAGCTAAAGTGAGTATGCTAACTTGTCTATTAAGCTGACCTACTTAAGTCACCCACATCGTCCTTACTAGTGGGCTACTCCACTCCCAAAGACCTAACTTAATGGAGTTTTTTTTAATATTGAATATCAATTGTTTGTGAAAATGTTTACACCAATATTGTTCCTTGAGACTTTTTTTTATAAGCCAATAGATAGGGAGGGCATCAGCGAGAAACAGGGACATTCCAATTGTAACACCCATATAGAGATTGCCTAGGATCTCTTACGAGTATTAAAATTTCGTACTGGATACATTAAATACAATACAGAAAGTTTACTTTTAGATAATACAATACATGAGTCGTTAATACAATCCGAAGTCTGATACAAAACATCCTTAGTAATTTACATCATAACACATCATCTATGAACAAACATCCATATACAATAAAAGCAGCACGATCAATCCAAAGCTTTCTCTTTACCTTTGCGTCGTGCTTCCTGCGGACCTGCACCAGAAGGAAAGGGATGAGACATAACGTCTCAGTGAGCTCCGGCCCTACCTACTGTTGGCAACCACGGGGGAAACCTAGGGTCGCCGTGTCTACTCTTGGCAATCTTGGGGATTCCTACGATCGCCGTCATTCTTTACATATTTCGCGATCAGGGGAAAACTAGGATCGCTACAAGTCTTTATCTTATGCATTTCATATTCTATCCTTAAGCTTAAACTTATACTTAGTGATCTTGGGGACATCCTATGATCACTTCTTTTCTTTACTGACTATTTGTCATGTTCTCATAATAATTTCATAAGTATCAATATACATTATTCTTAATCATAAGTTAGTAAGTCAGCGTTGAACAAACAATAATTATCTGAGTTCATTTTACGGAGTGCATCCGGGTGGAGTAACCCCGAAGTACATCTCCCTTCTTACCAGTGAAATTCCTATCATATCAGGCTAACACCGGACTCCTCTTTCTTTTGTGTGGCTGCCCTCACGAGCGGTAACTTCATCGTTCCAGCTGCCATTTAAGGCGGTAACTTCACCGGAACCCCCTGTATTCTAACTAGCGAGACTACAGGAGACACATTAACTTTTCTTGACTAAGATGCGTAGCTGCCCTCACGAGCGGTAACTTCACCATTCCAGCATAAACTGGAACCCCCTGTATACTAACTAACGATCCTACAGGAGACACATCTAGTCCTTTTAATAATTTATTTCTCATTCTTTACATATATATACAAGTAACTTATAACTTATAACTTATGCATATCTAATGCATTTCTTTAAGTAATCATTCTTAAATGCTTAACCTATAAAAGATGCTTAACTTTGAACATTGAATCATTCTTTGTGCATACGCACACTTAATTGAGTACATCCTAAACTTGCTATCTTAGGTACCTTAGTCTATTCATATGCATTACTAATGCTTTCTTAAGGGATCAACCTCCCCAATATTAACATATGAGTGTTGGGTCATAGGCTTATCGTTTTCATAAGCCATTACTCGGTTGTTGGAAACATTATCATACCCGTCTAGGCTTAACCCTCACAATTCTAAGTTATTGTACAATCCTTGTTCCTTATAATTACGTTCAATTGGAAGCTTCTTGGATGAGTTAGAATGGTGGTTATTGATTCTTAAATGTTTCAGGAGAAAACGGATGCGAAAAACCTCGCCTACGCGCACCAAAACACCCAAAACAGCTAAGCTGTCATGTGCTGTTCTGGTGTGGTCGCTATAGCCACGGCCTGGTCGCTGTAGCGACCGTAGGCAGAACCCAAAATACTGCCTGGTCGCTATAGCGACGGTCTGGTCGCTGTAGCGACCATGACAGTTCAGAAAAACCCAGAAATTGCATTTTTCATCATTTCAAACCATTCCAACTTACCCAAGCTCCCCAAAGGTATTAAAAAGGATTTTCTTTAGCATTTAAACAATTTAAACATAGTTGAACAAGGGATTAGCACATAACAAAGATTTAGGGCTTGTTTCTAAACTTGCTCAAATTATAGTTAACACTCAAACTTACACAAAGCGGGTTCTAAAACCCTGTGGAGCTCACCTTAAGCCTTGATTGGTGCTTGCTAAGTTCTGAATTTCAAACCCTAGCTTGTTCCTTTGATCCTTCCTTGTTTCTCCTTCTACTTTCCCTTGTTCTAAACTCCCAAAACTAAGCTTGCTAGCAAGAATTCTCACAAGAATTGGATGAAGTTTTGATGGATTAGTGAGAGGTGGAGGAGATCGAAATTCTAGAGAGAGGGAGGAGAGAAATTCAGATTGTTTAGAGAGAGAATGGTGAGAGGAAAATGGTGAAAATATCTTAGCCTTCACCTTAAATAATCTTTCCTTCCCAAATTACCAAATTGACATTGCTTCCGTATTAATCCTCTATTACTGATAACAGTTATATCTAAGCGGGATATTACACCAACTAGGTTGACACCTCGCTGAAACTCTAGTCCTATACCACCTACTCAATAAATATTATTAAAAAAGAGAAAATATATATACATGAGGGGGCCAAACCAAAACCCCCAGAAGGAAAAAAAAAGTAAGTAGAAAGCAATAAAATAACAAACAGTCTGACGGAAACCAAAATTTGGCAAAGCATTATGATCCCTAGATAAATCAGCCAACAACGACTGACGAAAAGAACTCAAACAAAAGGTTCATAAGTGACCATGAGCTTCTAATTTATTCGCACAAAAATAGATATGCCAACGATCACTCTCCAGCCCAAGCCTACGCTAATTATTCCTAGTTGCATACTCCATAGCAATCCATGGTGCTATATAAGTACCCTGTAACACGGTCAGCTCAACCCAAAGATTAGGCATCAGAGGATCTTTTTTATTTATCATTGGCGATGAGATGGAGGAGGACTCATGGAGCGGGTTTGATAGGCAACTTTAGTATTTTTATTTTTCTGGCTCTTCGATAAATACGGAGTAAAAGGAACATCAACATCCTTACCTTGAATCAACAGATGCGCTACTAAATCAATTTCCTTCTAAAGAGTGGGACTCCGATGCGATGTAGGAAGAGGAATCTTTGTTTGTGGCATATTATTTGAATTCTGTTCTAGAGAGGCAACCTTTTCCAAGACTGAGTTCACAGGTAAAGAAATTTGCTCATCAACAGAAGGCCTATCTATCTCGTCAGTTACATTATGCAATGGGAAATGGAAAGTTGTTGACGACTTATCGAACACATGGGGCTATTCATGCGCATCTGCTTGGAAAGTCTCTTCATTTGTCGCAGAATGCAAATGAATAGAATCTGAATGTGTAAGGTTTTCATTAGCAATGAGTGGTAACTCACATGTTTTGGTTTGTACCATTTCATGTTCTGTAGGTGCAGATTGTGTGACGTGTTGCTGAACAATAGGAATTTCAACATTTGGTGCCTTAAATGCCTTAGATGAACTGATGCTTGAAGGGTTTTCTTTTACCTGCCAACTTTGAGAGGTGTGTTTCTGAACCTTCTCAGGTTTCTTACCTTTGTCTCCCACTGCCGACTGTTTCTCCACATTCTTGACCTCTACAGGATGCAACCAACGACATTTGGCTAAGTTGTGTACAATGTTCTTGCAATGATAACAAAATTTCGGTAGCCACTCGTAAGAGACTTCCACAGGAAAAGTGAAGCCTTCCCTTTCTACCATTATCTCATAAAAAAATTTGCGTGATAGATCCATATCCACAAGTATCATTTCATAGTGCCCAAAGACGTGATTTTGAGTTGCACTATCAATAATCAACGACGTTCCAATTGCACTCGCTATTTCACACAGCATTTTATCTATCCATTGTTCTTGTGGCAGCTCATGTAGATGAATCGAAACTTGTGCATGTGTTTGTCTATGAGTATAAGCATTGAAATCTTTGGTCCATTCAAAAAGACGCAGCACCCCCGACTTCATATTTACCATACCTAATGCCCAGGCTATTCTCATATCCTCAAAAGAAGCGAATGAGAATTCGTAATAACCCTGGCCCACGGATAACATATGCCATTTCCCGGACGTTTTCCATTGCTTCTGAAGCTTCGTCATAATATCCTTGGATGTATATGGTTTATCCCCCCTTGTTCAACACAAGTCTGCACCGTAGATTAAGTTTACATGTATCCAGACCTCGCACATAGGCTTCTTGCGTAATCTTAATGTGTTGAATACACAATGTCTAAAAAAAAGTTTCTTCTTTTGACTTATAAACAAATATCCCAAGGACACTTGTTAACCTTTTCCTTTAATACTCATTCTTCTTTAAAAAAAACCATTAAATATTTCCTTTTTTGAAAAGACTCAACCAAATCAATTATAGAAAAGAACAATCGTACCAACAATAGATTAGTCTAAATGGTAACAGATTTAGAGATTTGATTTTTAACTCATGGAAAAAATCCGATTGAAATAGAAGAACCCAACTTGTGTATCCTACAGTTCCCTGACGGAGATTAGTCATTGGTAAGCGATGGTGGAAACTTCGTAGCAATATTATGGTAACTCAAAAAAGTTAAAAAAAAATAAAGAGAAGGACAATCATTATAGTTTTTTTTCCAATTTTTATTTCACTTTTTTTTTGTCAAATAGTTTAGTGACATGAATTTCACTCCTTAAAATAGATAAAAAAGAATATCAGGTTTGAACATCAGCTACTACATACTGCAATGTCTATACCAACTTAGTTTTTTTTATTATTATAGAGAGGACCAAAGAAAAGTCACTGTTTTGTTTTAAATTAATTTTATTGAATTAAATGAGACAATAGTAAAGAAGTCACCGTTTTGTTTTAAATTAATTTTATTTAATTAAATAGTCCATTTTAATATTTTTTGTTAATTTCATATGCAAAGTGTTTATGAATTGTTTTATAAAAAAAATGTTTAATCTAAAACACATTTTCAATATGAAAATAGAAAATGAAAATGAAAATAATGATATCAAAAGAAACATATATTCTAAATCTTAAAAAGTCAAAAATGAAAACAATTTATAAAAAATGAAAATAGAAAATAAAAATAGGAAATGAAAATGCAAACCAAACAGCCCTCTAAATCTTTACTTCAAGAATATCAAAGACCATACTTTCCATGAGTGGGTATTTCCACTTCTCACTTCACTCAAGCTTGAATTCAAAATGGATATAGAACATGTATACATGATAGAAACAAGAGGAAATGTGGTGAGACAAATGAAAAGACAGGTGGAATGGAGGGATGAGAGTAGGGTTAGGAATAGGTTAGGCCGGTCTACAGTGGCCTACGGCCTGGCCTGCTATGGTCTGGCTTGGCTTGACCTGTTTAGTAGAGAAGTCTAGGCTTAGACTTTTTAAAAAGCCTATTTAGTTAAATAGGTCAGACTTAGGCTTTCAGAAAAGTCTGTTAAGCTTGATAGGCCGGAATATTAATACCTATCTATTAAAATGTGTTTTTTTATATTAAAATAATTGCATACATTAAAAATAAAAACAGTTTTTTCTCCATCTATCAGTCCCTTAATAGGCTTTGTTGTTATAGGCTTTTAAGTACGCTTTATTGTTGTTAAAATTTGCATGCAGTGAAATAGACTTTTAAGTAGGCTTTAAGGCATATTTAGCCTATTTAGTAGGTCAAATGAACTATTTGATGGCCTCAATGTAAAGTAGGTATGGAAGTAGGCTTTTAGGCAAGTCCATGTTTTTAAATAGGTGGACTATCAATCTTATCATTTAGGGCACAAAGCCCTCCAGAAGGACTTGGCGCCCTCAAGCAAGGGCTCAGCGCCCTCCATCAGGGCCAGCTAGGCCTTGGGCGAGCCCGCAAGGGGCACCGCCTCAGTGAGCTTCTAGAAGCCTCTAGAACGCTCCAGAATGCTCTAAGCGTGGCTTTGGGCCCAAGTTACTTGAGGCCAAAGCCACAGGAAACCAAGCCTACACAGAGCTATAAATACCCACTTGAGAGACATTCTCAAGGCATCACTTAAACAGACTAAACCTTAGCTTTAGATATTGTACTCACTGCAAGTACAATAAGTCAGGCCACACCAAGAAAAATGGCCTATGATAGGTCATAGACTAGGCTCAGGCTTGTAAATTTTTCCGTAGGCCAGGCTCATGTCTTTTAAAGTCTGGCCTGACCTAACCTATTCCCACCCCTAGATGAGAGACGGGGTGGATGAATTTTTTTGGGAAAAATGGCCAATGTTTCCAAAGTTTTTCTTCACGACTTTTAGTCTCTATTTTAATTATTAATTTATTAGAATTTATTGGAGATGATAATCAAATTTGGTACCACGTATCACCAACGGTGGCGGAATCTGAGGAAAAAAAAGCCTCGGGTGGGCCACTAAGTAATCCCGTTCTATTTGAATCAACTCTTTTTTTCTTTTTTTTTTCATTTTAACAATTTATTCTATATTTTGTGGTGTTATTTTTATATGTTGATAAAGTTTTATCTCATCTCTATATTAAATGACAACACATAATCTCTAACTTAATATTATTAAAATAATTAGACTAATAATGTCATATAAAATTTGATTTTAGATCGTTAGGCATAATAGTTGGGTTTATTTTGTCAAGTACCCTAGTGTTTAGAAATTCACTTTTTTAAGGTGAATAAGTGGGTTGACTGAGTTTGAACCCCGACCCCTTCATATATAATGCAATTGTTGTCAAACGAAAAAACAACATCTATTTTACTTTAGATTACTTTGTTTACTCTTTTTTTTTTTCTTTCGATTGTATGATTTAATTTAAGCTTGACATACACGTTTAAGAGCATGATTCAATTCAATACTTATGAAAAACGTTATGGATTGTACAAGAAGTCAAGAACTAAGTCAACTAAGATTCTATCCGTTGACCTTCAATTTGCAAGGAAGTTTTTCTTACAAGTCACTGTAACTCTCCATGACCCACTGTGGTACATTGCTAATTGTAAATGGGTCAATCTTTGTGTCTGTAAAGTTACTTTTAAAAGCATTCTAACCCACTTGCATGTATGAAAAGCATCCTTTAATAGAGATATTTATGCTTCCTAAATCCTAATCATTCTGTTATTCACTTTCTAGCTACTTCCTAGTTGATTCATTTCTTTATTGATTTTTGTTTTAACACTTTCAGGAAAGAGAATTAACGTGTCCAAAGTTTAGTGTATGACTTAGTCAAGTCATGTGAATATATGTTGTTGAATAGTAAAATCTGTGTCAGTTTGAGTATTTCTATTTTCTCCTCATAAAATGCAAATGAGGTATGAAAGAGGAACTGATCAATGGACTCTCCTAAAAATCTTCTCTGCAAGTTGTTGGTTTTGCATAACTCTTTGATTCTATTTCTACTACTTCTCACATTCTCTTTTTGCTCTTGTTCTTCTGATACCATATCTATTCACAAAACCTTAAGAGATGGTGAACTTCTTGTTTCTAAATCTAAAACATTTGCTCTTGGATTCTTCACTCCTGGAAAGTCCACCTCTCGCTATGTTGGAATTTGGTACTACAATTTGCCAATCCAAACTGTTGTTTGGGTTGCAAACAGAGATAGTCCAATCAACGACACTTCTGGGATTTTATCCATCGACTCAATTGGAAATCTAGTAATTCACCACAACCATAGCACCATTCCCATTTGGTCTACCAATGTTTCATTACCACAATCACAAAGAAATAGCACCAGTGCTGTTATAGCAAAATTATCAGACATAGCAAACCTTGTTCTGATGATAAACAACTCAAAAACTGTCATTTGGGAAAGCTTTGATCATCCGACAGACACCTTGCTTCCATACCTAAAGATTGGGTTTAATAGAAAAACTAATCAAAGTTGGTTCCTTCAATCCTGGAAGACAGATGATGACCCTGGAAAAGGTGCATTCACGTTGGAATTCAGCACCATTGGTAAACCTCAGTTGTTTATGTACAACCGTAATCTTCCATGGTGGCGTGCTGGACATTGGAATGGAGAACTGTTTGCAGGTGTACCTAATATGAAACGAGATATGGAAACTTTTAACATTTCTTTTGTGGAAGATGAAAACTCCGTAGCAATCTCATATAACATGTTTGATAAGTCTGTCATCGCTAGGAAAGTTGTTAATCAATCTGGTTTCTTTCAAATATTCACGTGGGGGAATGAAAAGAATCAATGGAACCGGTTCTATTCAGAACCAACAGACCAATGTGATAACTATGGAACATGTGGATCAAACAGTAATTGTGACCCTTTAAACTTTGAGAATTTTAAGTGTACTTGTTTACTTGGTTTTGAACCAAAATTTCCACGTGATTGGTATGAGAGTAGAGATGGGTCGGGAGGGTGTGTAAGGAAGAAAGGTGTGTCTGTTTGTGGGAATGGCGAAGGGTTTATCAAAGTTGTAAGTGTGAAAGTTGCTGATATATCTGGAGCAGTTGCCATAGATGGTTTGAGTTTGGATGAATGTGAGGAGGAATGCTTGAGAAATTGCTCTTGTACTGCCTATGCAGTTGCTGATGTGAGGAATGGTGGTAGTGGATGTTTGGCATGGCATGGGAATTTAATGGACATTCAAAAACTTAGTAGTGATCAAGGCCAAGATTTATTTTTACGCGTCGATAAAGTTGAACTAGGTAAGATATCCATTGAGTAGAGATCTTATCCATTTCCTAAAATAAATGGTAGTGTCCATTACTATAGTTTTGGAGTAAATACATGATATAAATGCACATATTTCTAGAATTGATGACATCAATTAGATATTTATACACCAAAACTATAGTAATGGACACTACCAATTATTTTAGGAAATGAAGAGGATCTCTACTCTATTCCCTCCTACTGTTTTTTTCTTCTAAATTTGACAGCACTTATGTGTAGTTTAAACTTCTTTGGACTTGTATCTTTATATCAGCTAATTACAACAAAAAAAGCAAAGGAGTACTTGAGAAAAAGAGGTTGGCTGCAATTCTGGTAGCTTCTATAGTTGCAATTGTCATCCTCCTCTCCTGTGTGAATTACATGTGGAAGAAAAAAAGAAAGGGTATGTGATTTACTTCTTAGGATGATATCCCCTGTTCTTATATTTTATTAGTGGTTGTAATTTGATTCTGACTTACAAAAAGTGTCCTATTTATTTCTTCGGTTTCAACTATTTTTTTGGTGGGGTTCATCTATATATCAAATTTCTTATATATACAAGTATTATTAGTAGTTGTATATCAATTTTTGCAAAGGCAAAATGTATTTTGTTTTATATAACAAATTTCTTACTCGCACAAGTCATATCAAGTACTCCCTCCGTCCCTTTTTATAGGAGTAGTTTACAAAAAAGTTTTGTCCCTTAATATAAGATCATATACAAATTCCTAGATGCATTGATTACTCTTTTTCCAAATATAATCATTATTAATACTACCAATTTGTCTTGGTATATGAAAAGTTAACATTAAATATATATATTTAATTAAGGATAATATAGTAATAATCACACACATTTGAGACAACTTTATTACTCCAACAACTTTTCTTAATACCCGTGATTTTTGTAAACTATTCTTATAAAAAGGGACGGAGGGAGTAAGAAAGAAATACACCACGTATTGACTCATGTATCATAATTCTAATGCATTAGCATTGCAAGTCTTTCTATTCTTACCTAAATAGTACCAAGTAATTTTTCGCTGTCACAAACCACATTCACTTATGTTTTACAGCAACTGTTGATATTAATCATTGTTGTCCATTTCCAAAATTAACAAAAAATGTTTTTGTGTTGCTATGATTGTACTGCTACAACCTTGAGAATCACCACAAGAACAATTCACCACTGCCGCAGAGCAGCAACCCACATGTTCCAAAAGGGTAGCTGCAAAACAGCCCCAATTTATGCCAAATTCTTTTGTCATTTGGATATATTGTGTGTGCCAATCCAGACTAAGTATTTTATTAGCAGTTCTAACCAAGTTTTGTTAAGTTTTGGTCTATCAATGTTAGACAAACAATCACTGCAAATTTCCTTATCAACTGCTAATAATGTTTTAATGTTTAAGTTTTAATTGAATATTATTATTAGTATTATTATTTTTGTTATTACTATTCAGCTACCATTGTGCAAAACTAGCAAAATGTATAATCTAAGATTTTTTTGAGAGCCAAAAAGAAACATACCCTTCAAAATGTGTAAGTTGATTGAAATCTTACCTCATGTCATTTGTAACTTTAGATAAAATGATGCGGCAAATAAACCATGATTCCTCTGTAGAAGAGAACGGTGCTCCAAGCAACATACATCCAAATCTACCCTTTTTCAGCTTTAAAACGATAATGACAGCTACAAAAAATTGTGATCATGAGAATAAGCTTGGACAAGGTGGATTTGGCTCTGTCTACAAGGTGAGTGAAACTCTACATTAAGCTACTGATGCAAGAAGTGACAACATCATTCACCTCTTTATATTCATTTCAATCACATCAAAGAAAAATGATACAAAAATAGTGAAATAGGATTTAAGAGATAAATATTGCAGGGTTGCTTGGTTAATGGACAAGAGATAGCAGTGAAAAGATTGTCGAAAAACTCCGGTCAAGGCAAAGTAGAGTTTAAAAATGAAATTACACTTTTAGTTAAACTACAACACAGAAATCTAGTGAGGTTGCTCGGTTGTTGCTTTGAAAAAGAAGAAAGGATGTTAGTTTATGAATACCTACCAAACAAAAGCCTAGACTTCTTTATATTCGGTATGTCTCTCTCTGACTCACTCATTGTCTTTCTGACCTGAATAAACTTGTATTTACACAAGCCTAAAGCATAGTGACTTAATGTAACCTGTAACGTTTGAGCTTATGCTAATTCTGGCTTATAGCTACTTAATGTAACCTGTTTAAAAAAAAAGCTCCTCAATGCAACAAATTCAAACTTCACATAATTGTAAACAATTAACATTAGTTAAATTTTTTACAGGTCAAACCTATTTCTATTCTCTTAAAAATATCTATTACAAATTTAGGCCTTCAACATTAAGCAGGACATATCATCAAACTTGATGCCTCTCACTAACGTTGACCATTGGCCTATTTATAGCCTTGTATACTTTTAACAATCTTTATTTGTTGGGAAGAGGCTGCTGCACTTGAAACCTGAAATGATTAATGGTTATGCACGAAAACTCAAAGCGTATGGGGTTGCCACACTAACCTTTAGGTTCGATTCGCCCCCACCAATAACTTTATATTGGATGCAATAGGAATGTCCAGCGAATCCCCTTCAGGATACTATGAGTTCCTTGATGTGTATTGCACAATCACACCAAGCGTATCTCCTAACAATATTTGACAGAAATATGTTTCCAACAATTCACTCATGCATTAGAGAATTGATGGATGATTTAGAGTATGAGAATGAAGGAGAATTTGACTGTAATTGATGTCAAATTCGTGCTCCTTCTGATACACAAATGCCATGCATTTATAGTGCATCATATGCCCCTTCATATGAGAGAATGCAACTTTTAATCAAAAGTTACAACCATATACATTCAACTTTTGGCTTGAATCAATGCAATGATTCATGATTTATCAGTAAATGATAACTTCCCAATGTATACAAGTCATTCCCATGAAGAGTTACAACTTTTGGAACCCAAAACTATGAGAAAAAGTGCAGAAAAAACACATCCAGTTCCGTGGTAATCGATTACCATATGCAGGTAATCGATTACCCAAAGTCTCTGTTTACCGTTTGCAAATTTTGCTTGATGTAATCGATTACATCAATATGGTAATCGATTACCATGTGTAATTTTCTGTTTTTCAGTTTTTCTCACCTATTTTGGAAATCTCCAACAATCCCCCACCATTTTCAAAATACTAAATCCCATAAAACTGGAAATTCCATGGTTTCAGATAATGGTATCTCACGATTTGAACCATTACTTAGTAAATTAAGTTTTCGCTCATTCCCAAATAGTATGGTAGGCAAGCTTTGAACCAACTATTCATTAGAACAAGTGTACATAATTTACACATAGAATCTCAATATCATTAATAAAGAGAACTGTAAGATGACACATTAATAAGGCCTTGTGTCATATATCCCTTTTCATGAAAACTTAAGAGTCAAGCCCTTGAACTCCGTGAAGCGGCCAAACTTCATTCTCACATAGGTAGACTATATCGGAAATGCCCCATAAGTATGCATTTCAGCAAATGTATGCTATATGTCCATTAAGAGAAAAATCTCAACCTACCATTTTTTAATCTTATGGTCCAAGTACTTTTAACCTTGGGATGTATCTATTAACAAGTACTTCAATTACTCTAATAATGTACTTTCACCATTGAACCCAAGACTTGATGTTACTCAAGTGTGGGTTGAGTTTCCATTATTGGTAATCAATTAGATATGGGCTTGAGTCCCATCCCCAATGATGTCTTCAACACCATGTCTCTTGTCAAACCTTTCGTCAAAGGATCTGCAAGATTCTTTTCTGTTCTTACGAACATGATGGATATTACTCCATTAGAAATCAAGTCTCTTACATAGCTATGTCTTAAACCAATATGCCTTGATTTCCCATTGTATACTTGACTATAGGCCTTTGATAGTGTGGATTGACTATCACAATGTATGGATACTGGTGCCATTGGCTTTTGCCAGACTGGTATCTCATACAACAAATTCCTTAGCCATTCTGCCTCTTTACTTCCTGCAGCCAATGCAATAAATTCTGCAGCCATGGTGGAGTCGGCAATGCATGTCTGTTTCTTTGAACCCCAAGAAACTGCACCTCCACCAAGGTTGAAGATCCATCCACTTGTGGAAGCATGATCCTCAACATAAGTTACCCAACTAGCATCTGTGTATCCTTCCAAAACTGAAGGGTCTCCACTATACGTTAAACAATAATTCATTGTTCCTTTCAAGTATTTTAATACTCGTTTCACAGCATGCCAATGTTCTTTACTTGGATTGCTAGTATACCGACTTAACCTTCCAACAGCATATGCTATATCAGGTCTTGTACAGGTCATGGCATACATCAAGCATCCGATTACTTTTGCATATTCAAGTTGTGCCACCGGACAACCTTTGTTTGGTTGCAAACTAACAGTTTGGTCAAATGGGGTAGAGACCGGATTACAATCTAAATGATTGAATTTCTGAAGCACCTTTTCTATATAATGAGATTGGGATAAACCAATGTGGTTACCATCTCTTATGATTTTAATTCCTAAAATCACATCTGCTTCGCCTAAATCTTTCATATCAAAATTTTTGGATAAGAAAGCTTTAGTCTTTTCTACCTCATCTAAACTTGTGCCAAAAATTAACATATCATCTACATATAAACAAATCATGACACCCTTTCCATTGTGGAATTTACTGTAAATACACTTGTCAGATTCATTTATAATGTATCCATTGGCTAACACAACTTGATCAAATTTTTGGTGCCATTGTTTGGGTGCTTGTTTCAACCCATATAAAGACTTAGTTAATTTACACACTTTATCTTCTTGACCTTTGATCACAAACCCTTCTGGTTGTTTCATATATACCTCTTCATCCAACTCTCCATTTAGGAAAGCAGTTTTAACATCCATTTGATGGATAACAAACTTATGGATGGATGCTAGTGCAATTAGCACTCTAATTGATGCAATTCTTGCAACAGGTGCATATGTATCAAAATAATCAATTCTGAATTTAATAAGCATCCACTTGATATTTATGATAATTCATACTACTACACTATTTTTACATTAAAATAAGATAAGATAGCATACATGCATAAAATGCTATATTCAATTAATCTTATGAATATTTTATATTAGTCAATGTTGATAATCTAAATCAATGGTTGCCTTAGTTCAGCAATGGTTGCCTTGGTTCTTTGACTAACCACCGTACCCTTTCCCAAGGAAATTCAAATTGAATTCATGTTATCTTTGTAATTTCTGAAAACTACAAAACCACCATACTAAATATAACATCATGATATATGCATACTGTAATGTATGTATATTCACTCATTGAAGTTCTATTCATTTCCAAACATTGCATTGGTTCAGAGATAACAAAGAACCCCTTCATTTTATGATCCGGGTTCGACTACACGTTTTCTTTTTCATTTAAATTTTTCCCTCCATTATTATTAACGGATAAAACAAAAATAGAAAATGAGATCATGGACATGCACTCTCATCCATTAGAACCAATAAGTCAAGTTATCCATTTTGTCAACTAACTTTGATTAAATGTTTTTAGCCACTTTAAATTTAAACCATACAAATTTATATTTGCAATACATAAACACGTTTGGATTTTCATGAATAATAGTCTACCATTAACACTTAATCAAACTTATTCATTTCAACAAATTGTGTACCTTTCACCGTTGTCATAAATATATAAACACATGAACGTGAATCACCTTGTCTCTGTTGACGAAGAATTTGGATTCACATTCCAAAATTATGTAGCATGAGTGGCCCTTGATGAAACTTCATGAATTTCTTACAGAAAAAGACTAGAAACAGAGATCAAAATAGCACTCAAAACTAAAATTAGTTTACTTTAGAAATATGAATATACAACTCCTTATGAATAAATGCAGAACTTATTAGAAACTCAAATAAATCTTGTATATATATCTACCCTATATTCATCTTGATCAAGTTATTTTTTAATAATTTTGATTGCACGAAAAGCTTTAACATGCATGCACTAAGTATAATATCAAAATATATTAACCATGCATATTTATGTACTTACGTATATGGTCAAAATTCAAATCATTCAGACAACAACAAATAAATATCATATTTGAATATCAAGAACATATAACCCAAGATAACAGTTGTACAAATATATGACCCATATATATAAAATACAGTAGTAATACTTATCTCTTTAAACGATTGTCACAAATGTAAGAGTCATCTGCTTCAAAATTGCAGCCACATAAGTAAATCAAAATCGAACCTAAAGATTTTTAACAATCTTTATTTGTTGGGAAGAGGCTGCTGCACTTGAAACCTGAAATGATTAATGGTTATGCACGAAAACTCAAAGCGTATGGGGTTGCCACACTAACCTTTAGGTTCGATTCGCCCCCACCAATAACTTTATATTGGATGCAATAGGAATGTCCAGCGAATCCCCTTCAGGATACTATGAGTTCCTTGATGTGTATTGCACAATCACACCAAGCGTATCTCCTAACAATATTTGACAGAAATATGTTTCCAACAATTCACTCATGCATTAGAGAATTGATGGATGATTTAGAGTATGAGAATGAAGGAGAATTTGACTGTAATTGATGTCAAATTCGTGCTCCTTCTGATACACAAATGCCATGCATTTATAGTGCATCATATGCCCCTTCATATGAGAGAATGCAACTTTTAATCAAAAGTTACAACCATATACATTCAACTTTTGGCTTGAATCAATGCAATGATTCATGATTTATCAGTAAATGATAACTTCCCAATGTATACAAGTCATTCCCATGAAGAGTTACAACTTTTGGAACCCAAAACTATGAGAAAAAGTGCAGAAAAAACACATCCAGTTCCGTGGTAATCGATTACCATATGCAGGTAATCGATTACCCAAAGTCTCTGTTTACCGTTTGCAAATTTTGCTTGATGTAATCGATTACATCAATATGGTAATCGATTACCATGTGTAATTTTCTGTTTTTCAGTTTTTCTCACCTATTTTGGAAATCTCCAACATATACATGTTTTAAAATAATTACAAGAAATTTGAAGATGTGCCTATACTCCTTAGGCACAAGACGATTAATGATCCGGCATATTATCTAATTTCCTATGCTCATTGACAGTTTCCTAAATTCTATATACTCATTGATATTTTGATAAGTTTCTATAAAGTTCAGCTCGATTTGCAGTTAACTTTTCTTAATATGTTCTATATTTGTAAACTTAAACTGTTCAACTCAGATCAAAACCAAAGGTCATCATTGGATTGGGTAAAGCGTTTTGAAATTATTTGTGGGATTGCTCGCGGTGTTTTATATCTTCATCAAGATTCAAGGCTGAAAATAATTCATAGAGATCTAAAAGCCAGCAACGTTCTCCTTGATGCTGCAATGAATCCCAAAATCTCCGATTTTGGTATGGCTAGAATATTTGGAGAAGATGAAATCCAAGCAAGAACAAAAAGAGTTGTTGGAACATAGTATGTGTCATGCCCTTATGATGCTCTAACTAGTTTGTATAATTGCAGTAGATGTAGAGATTGATCTGTATTTTTATGATGTTATAGCTACTTGGTATCATTGCAGTGGATATATGTCACCGGAATATGCAATGGAAGGACGATATTCAACAAAATCTGATGTCTTCAGTTATGGGGTCTTACTACTGGAGATTATTGCTGGCAAGAGAAACACACATTGTGAAACTGGAAGAGACTCCCCAAATTTAATTGGACATGTAAGTTATATAAAATAAAAAGAGTAGCCTTAAATTTGGCCAACAATCTAATGATGCATGACATGACATATTTATTTAAAAATTGTGTTGTGCTTTTATAGGTGTGGACACTATGGACAGAAGAAAGAGCCTTGGATATTGTTGATCCAGAACTAAACCAGTCTTATCCTCCTGATATAGTTTTGAGATGCATTCAAATTGGACTTTTGTGTGTGCAAGAAAATGCAATTAATAGACCATCAATGTTGGAAGTTGTTTTCATGCTATGCAATGAAACATCACTTTGCCCACCTCAAAAACCAGCATTTTTATTCAATGGCAACCAAGAATTGCAAGAACCATCATCATCAGGATCTTCAATAAATGAATTAACAGAAACTACCGTCAGTGCTCGCTAAAAGCAACCTTAAACAAATATGTAAATTTTTTGTTTATACTTTCACATTGGAATTGAGTTTGTAGACATTTCTAGAGGTTCTTGAGAAACAAGTAAGTCACTTTGTGGTATTGTAAAATGAATAATTTGAGTATATGTCCATTTCAATAAGCTTATCAGTTGGAGTTGGTTTTTAACACAATGCTTTAGAAGTAATATACAGAACTATATAGCTGCTCTATAGTCGCAGAGATAGGTACAACAACTAGCTAAACTACGTAAACAAATGATTGTGTTTCATTGTCTTGTGATTTTTCGTTTTCTTCAAATTAAAATTATGAAAATAATCATTGCAAAAGACAAGGAAATGAAATCAACTCATATGCCATTTGAGGCCAAAGAATAGTAGTAAAATTCTAAAGGTAGTACTCATTCTGAATCCTATAAAAAAATCATAGTGGTTCAATCTTTGTCATTCAATAGTAAAAACTAGGGGTAGCAATATGATCCACCAAATACATATCCATCTAATCCATCCACTACAAAATTCATCCAATACATCCATCAAACAAAAAAATTTGTTAATGGATTGGTTTGGATTCATCCATTTAAAACTATGGATGGATTGGATCCATCCATCTTATTTAAATGTCCAATGGATCACATCTTTAAAATAAATAAAAAAAAGTCAAATGGATTACTTTAAAAAATATTAATTTCTTTTATTCAAATAATTACAATACATATTTATTTGATAAAATAAAAAAATTATTAAAAAAACTGACAGAAAAAAAAAACAAAAAAAATTAAATTATTAAATATTTTTTTAATTATTAAATATTATTAATTTAATATATTATTAAAATATTTAATTATATTTTATTAAAGGTGGTGGTCAACGTCAGAGACTGTCGGTCAATGTCGGAGCTCCGCCCCCGACCATTGTGTCTCGCCGGAGCTCCGCCGTTAGTCGCCGGAAAATCACTGACCACCGTCGTGCGCCTCCGTGCCGCCGCCGGGGAGCCACCATGGTCAACGCCGGTTGACCACTATCTGCCACCACTCACCACCATAATATTTTAAACTATTTATTTAATATATCTGAATTATTAAGTGTTTTTGTCAAAAATATTATTGGGCTTGAGAAAAAACTTTGTTGGGCCTTTGTATATTTGGACTGAATTCATTAAAAAAAACACACTTTAATATATAATACACCCCTTCAAATAAAAAATACATTTTAATTAATGGATCAGATGGACTTTCATCCGTTAATAATCTAATAATGGATGAATCAGATGAATTTTATATTTAATGGATTGGATTGGATGGATTTTTTAAAAAAATATTTAGTGGATTCTAATGGATTAATGAATTTTTTTATCCATCCATTAGGATCCAAATTCATATCCATCCAATCCATCCATTTTGCCACCCATATTAAAAACTAACTAGTCATCTTCAAAATAACAGTGTAAAAATTAACTTTCACTTAGAAAAGAGTTGACAGAATATAAACCAACCGTGTAAATAAGTTATACACGGTCATTCAAAAAGAAACCATCATATTGTCATGTATCTATATTTTATAACCGATTTTTAAAAATAAGTTAAATATATTTTTTTCGTCCATAGAAAACTATTAACTTTTGTTTTTTGGACCCATGAATGTTTTCATCCCTACAAAAAAGAATTGCACAGAAATTTGGACCCTACTCTTAATTCAACATATATGTTGATTTGACTTTTTTTGCAAACATGTTTAAAATATTATAAAAAGTTCTTCGGAAAAAAATAAGCTTAAAAATTTATTTATAAGTTGAGATTTTTGTTACTTTTATCATGAATTTTTGAAGTTTCATAAGCATATTTAATTTATTTGATGTTAAAAAATTCTAAAATTTTAAATGAATATTTTATAATGTTTTAAACACATCCAAAAAAAATCATTCAAGAATTTAAACGTTTTTAAATTTTTGAAAATCATTCAACAATTTAGTTTTAGCAAGAAATAAAACTGTGAGTAGGAGTACTCTTGAACTTCGCTCCGTTGATAGGGACATTGTATGATATATACTGGGGACGAAGTTTGAACCTCGAACACTCCACTTTATCCACCTTATAATAGGGAATTTTTAGTCGCCAAACTATTTAACCAAGAAAAAACTGTGCGTAGAAAATTTGTTTAGAAATAAAAATGTGCCACATGTAAAAATCTTAAAGACAAAAACATATGAGTCAATGCTAATCTAAACATATGTTTAGAATATAAGATTTTATGAAGAAGAAAAACGAATATTTGGCAATTTCGATGGAAAAAATATATACTTAACCCTTAAAACAACCTCAATCTAAAATCCTCTAAAAAAACCCAATCTAAAATGGTCTATGATAAATATATATTTACAACTTGGACTGATCGATTATAGGTAAATATAATGTAAGGTAAAATATGTTTTTGATCCTTATAAATATATCAACTTTTTATTTTAGTCTCTCTAAAATTTTCCTTCAACTTTTGGTCCCTATAAAATTTTCAATCACTGCTTTTGGTTCCTATTTCCAAGTCAATTTTTGTATTTTTTTAATGAAATTGTGTAGAAATGTGTAGAATATTGTAAAAATCTCTTAAAAAAAATTAGAATTTTTTTAACAAAACATAAATTAAATATAAATTTTTAACCACCAAAAATAAAAAAGTTCATATTTAATTCATGTTTTGTAAAATATTCTAATTCTTTTTGAGAGCGATTCTTATAATATTATAAATTTTTCTGCAAAAATTTTATTAAAAAATATGAATTCTACATATGAGTTTACTTTAAAGGATGGACCAAAAGTAAAGATGAAAATTTTTTGAGTGACTAAAAATAAAAATAAAAATTAGAGGGACTAAATTGAAAAGTTGGCATATTGATAAGAGACTAGAATATAATATACTTTAATCAAATTTTATAATTTTCACCCCTCAAGAAAAAAAGTTTATAATTTATCATTAACTTTCTTCAGAAAATTTTTTTATCATTAACTTTTACTTAACTCAGTTTTCTTTTTTTGAAGAATTTCACATAACTGAGTTAAAAAATACTATCAACAAAATTTTAATTGCAAAAAGTCTCATACCTTATCTCAGTCGAGATCCAAGCTGTGCTGTGTTCAATGTTCCCTCCACTCTCGCTTCTCCATGTATCGCACCTCACGCCATTTCCAATGTTCAGGTACGGGTTGCAGCCAAGTGGAACACCATGTTCTCTCGACACGACGCACATTTCCTTCACACAGATCACTCAGGAAAGGAAATCATAAGAAGAAGAACGAAGCACCGGTAATCACAGCTTGACAGGTTAGTGTTTGAAGTTGGTAGAATCGACAAGGGTAATATGGTAAACTACAATTAGTTAGATAAAGTGCTTTATTTGTCTCTTGTAGCATACAGGTTAATCATGATAAACAATTATACTTTACGTAAGTTATTTTTATAACAAAAGATAAATGAAAGTTAATTTGTTTTATTATATGTTATAAGCTGTTTTCATAAGTTATTTTTAAAAACTTATAAAAATAAGGCTAAAAAAGCTTATGAAAAATAGACCCTACTCGATGACTGATTTCATTTTGCTATCCGTTATGGTGGTAATGCCTTGAATTTGGCAGGAAGTTTACCATCTCTTATACATGTCGCTGTAACGACGGACCATGACCCATTGAGGTACTCTCTCCGTTCCAAAATATAAGTAAAAATTGGTCACCAAAAGTTAATGTATTTGGTTCAAAATTTGTACCAAATACATCAACTTATCTTGACTCATTTTTGCTTATATTTTGGGACGGAGTAGTACATTGCTAACTGCCAAGTTTAACTTGCATGCATAAAAAGCATCCTTTATTAGATACTTACGGGTCAATCTTGTGTCTGTGTAGTCAAATACTACTCACTTGCATTGCATGCATAAAAAGCGTCCTTATTTATGCTTCTTAGCATGTACTATTTGGAAATCAAAATTACCAACGTGAAACTCATGTTTGACCAGAAACTACATACAATTATTTAGCTTATGAATACAGTTTATTGTCTTACCACCGTGTTTTTAATCATGTTGAGTTGTATTCAATTGAAATGAGAATCGACCCAATAATTTTTCAAAATGAGGCCTAAAGCAAATTTTAATCTATAATATAATTTTTGTCTATAGCCTTTTTATTTATAAACTCTAATAAAAATTATTAATTTTTTTGTTGATAGACCTAAAACTAGAGTTTTAGTTTCCTAGTTACTTTTCTTCATTGATTTTATTTTCCCATTTCCTTAGGTGTCAGTGTCACTGGTCCATTGTGTGGAAAATATAACAAAGCATCCATCCACAGACAATACATAATAATAGTGACGCGGGAAAGATAATTAATGTCTTCAATTCTTAAAGTCACCGTGTGCTATTGAGGGGTACAATTTAGTTTCAGTTAGAATAGTTTAATTTTCTCTTCATTCATAAAATGCAAGAGGGGTATGATAGAAGAACTCAATGGACTCTGCTAAAAATGTTCTCTACCTTGTCACAGTCTTTGAAAAATCATAAACACAAATTGTTAGTGTTAGATTACTCTTTGATTCTACTATATCTCACCTTCTCTTTTTGCTCTTGTTCTTCTGATACCATATCTATTCACAAAACCTTAAGAGATGGTGAACTTCTTGTTTCTAAATCTAAAACCTTTTCTCTTGGATTCTTCACTCCAGGTAAATCCACCTCTCGCTATGTTGGAATTTGGTACCACAATTTGCAACCACAAACTGTTGTTTGGGTTGCAAACAGAGATAGTCCCATCAATGACACTTCTGGAATTCTATCAATCAACCCAACTGGGAATCTAGAACTCCGCCACAACCTTAGCACCATTCCCATTTGGTCTACTACTGTTTCATTAACACAATCACAAAGAAATAACACCAATGTTATAGCTCAACTATCGGATATAGCAAACCTTGTTTTGAGGCTAAATGACACCAAAACTGTCATCTGGGCAAGCTTTGATCATCCCACAGACACAATGCTTCCGTATCTAAAGCTAGGTTTTGATAGAAAAATTAATCGAAGTTGGTTTCTTCAATCATGGAAGACCGACGATGACCCTGGAAAAGGTGCATTCACGGTGAAATTCAGCACCATTGGCAAACCTCAGTTGTTTATGTACAACCATGATCTTCCTTGGTGGCGTGGTGGACATTGGAACGGTGCAATATTAGTTGGTCTACCTAATATGAAACGAGATATGGCCGTTCGTAATGTTTCTTGGGTTGAAGATGACAACTATGTAGCACTCTCATATAACATGTTCGATAAGTCTGTCATTACTAGGGTAGTGGTTCAGCAATCTGGTTTCTTTCAAACATTCACATGGGACAGTCAAAAGAGCCAATGGAGACGGTACTGGTCTGAACCAACAGACCAATGTGCTAACTACGGAACATGTGGATCAAACAGTCATTGTGACCCTTTGAACTTTGAGAACTTTAAGTGTACTTGTTTACTTGGTTTTGAACCAAAATTTCCACGTGATTGGTATGAGAGTAGAGATGAGTCAGGAGGATGCGTAAGAAAGAAAGGTGCATCTATTTGTGGGAATGGAGAAGGGTTTATCAAAGTTGTAAGCGTAAAAGTTCCTGAAACATCTAAGGCAGTTGCCAAAGGTGGTTTGAGTTTGGAAGAATGTGAGAAAGAATGCTTGAGAAACTGCTCTTGTACTGCCTATGCAGTTGCTGACGTGAAGAATGATGGAAGTGGGTGTTTAGCATGGCATGGGGATTTAATGGACATTCAAAAACTTAGTGATCAAGGCCAAGATTTATTTTTACGCGTCGATAAAGTTGAACTGGGTAAGATATTCCCTCCTACTGTTTTTTTCTTTCTAAATTTGACACCATTTATGTGTAGTTTAAATTTCTTTGGACTTGTTTCTTCTTATCATCAGCTAATTACGACAAAAAAAGCAAAGGAGTCCTCGATAAAAAGAGGTTGGCTGCAATTCTTGTAGCTTCTATAGTTGCAATTGTCATCCTCCTCTCGTGTGTGAATTACATGTGGAAGAAAAAAAGAAAGGGTATGTGATTTATATTTTGGATGATATCCCCTGTTCTTATATTTTTTGAGTGGTTGCCGTTTGATTCTGACTTACAAAAGGTGTCATATTTGTTTCTTCAGTTTCAACTATTCTTTTTGTGGAGTTCATCTATTAAATGGATGGTTTGCTATATGGTATATCGGTGTTTTTTTTCTTTTTTCTTTTTGCAATGGCAAAATATATTTTGTTTTGTATAACAGATTTCTTACTCGCTCATACCAATTAAGAAAGAAATACACCACATATTGACTCATATATCATAACTCTTGAGCATTAACATCACATGTCTTGATATTAACCTTTGTTGTGCATTTCCAAAATGAACCAACTATGCTTTTGTCTTTCTATGATTGTACTACTACAACCTTGAGAATCACCTAAGACCAATTCACCACTGCATCAGAGCAGCAACCCACATGTTCCCCTATTTCAAAGTCACTTCAACAAAATCACCAAAGCCTAAATACCAATAAAAATCAACAGCAAGAGCCAAAAGGGTATCTCCAAAACAGCCCCAAGTCATCTACCGTTAGGCTTAAATACCGGGTAAACTAATTGGAAAATCAGCACTAATAACCACAAAAAAATTGTCCCCATCAGCCCCAAATCATCGACAGAACCACATCATCTCCCAATACTATTGTCAGCTTCAGTTCCAGTTCTCAGATTCATATTCCTGCTGACACAAGACCCTTTGATTCCTTATGACAGAAGCAATTTTCTATTTATATACCATTTTTGGAATACCAGCACAAAGTCAATCTTCTCCATTCAAGCTGAGACATGATTTGGGAGTCAAACACCACTGCGAAATTTGGTAATTAAAGCCTTTAGTTTTCATTTATCAACCATTTTCACGTTGTTATCTTTATTTCCTCCACTACTCTGTCAATAAATATTGCCTTATGACAAAACACCACACCGTTTCGCTCCTTCCAGATCACCCATAAGCTAGCAAATCTCACACAAGCTAACATATCCTTACATGCTTTCTAACCGCCTAGCAATCCAGCAAATTGATCTAGCTGTATGTCCACATTGTTATGTGTTGTGTAAAATGAACGCCTAAGTTCCTAACCAATTGAGTATTGTGTACCGAACACTCGAGAAGATTGAGCATTCTTACATGCTTTGCAACCGCCTAGCAATCCAGCAAATTGATCTAGCTGTATGTCCACATTGTTATGTTGTTTAGAATGAACTGCTAAGTTCCTAACCGATGAATATTGCGTACTAAGCACTCAAGAAGATTGAGCATTCATAAAACAAACGCTGAACTGTCTCTACACACACTACACCCCCCCAACACATAATGGTGCATCACAAATGCTGAACTGTCTCTACCACACCACACCCCCCAACCAGGGGCGGGTCCAGGGCTAAGCTTTTGGTGTGGCTAAATTTATAGGGTCATAAAAATTTGCCCAATAAAATACAAAACTATATACTAGTTTTATTAATCCAAGTCCATTTCTAACCTTAACAATTTCTAATTGGAACAAAATGAGTCACCAGCTTCTTCTAACATTGATTTTTATAGACATCCTTCATATGTAAATATTAATCCAAGCCATATAATGCATCTGCCCCTGCCCCCAACACACACACAAATGATGAGACATTAAAGGGGGGCGATTTATGCCAATTCTTTTGTCATTTGGATATACTCTGTGTGCCAATCCAGACAGAATTTTATCAGCAGTTCTAACCAAGTTTTGGTCTATCAATGTTATACAAAAAATCTCTCCAAATTTCCTTAGCAACTGCTAATAATTGTTGTTGTTGTTGAGCAAAAATTACAAGTACAACACTAGAAAAATGTAAAATATAAGATTTTCTTAGAGAGCCAAAAGAAATATACCTTATCAAAATGTTTAAGTTGATTGAAATCTTATCTTATGTCATTTGTAACTTCAGATAAAATGATGCAGCAACCAAACCAAGATTCCTCTGGAGAAGAGAACGATACCCAAAGCAACACGCATCCAAATCTACCCTTTTTCAGCTTTAAAACAATAATGACAGCTACAAGAAATTGTGGTCATGAGAATAAGCTTGGACAAGGTGGATTTGGCTCTGTCTATAAGGTAAGTGAAACTCTACATTAAGCTACTGATGCAAGAAGTGGCAACAAACATCCTTCACCTCTTTATATTCATTTCAATCGCATAATAAAAAAACGATGCAAGAATAATGAAATGGGATTTAAGAGACAAACATTTCAGGGCTTCTTGGCAAATGGACAAGGGATAGCAGTGAAAAGATTGTCCAGAGATTCAGGTCAAGGCAAAGAAGAGTTTAAGAATGAAATTAAACTTTTATTTAAACTCCAACACAGAAATCTAGTGAGGTTGCTCGGTTGTTGCTTTGAAAAAGAAGAAAGGATGCTAGTTTATGAATACCTACCAAACAAAAGCCTAGATTTCTTTATATTCGGTATGTCTCTCTCTGATTCAATCATTGTCTCTCTAACCTGAATAAACTTGTAGTTAGACAAGCATAGTGACTTAATGTAACCTGTAACTTAAGGGCATATGCTAATTCTGGCTTATAGCCCCTCAATGTAACCTGTTTCAAAAAAAAGCTACTCAATCTTGCAAACTCAAACTTCACATAATTGTAAACAATTAACATTAGTTCAATTTTTTAAAGTAAGAACGCAATTTGGAGAACATGTTACAGGCCAAACCTATTCCTATTCTCGTAAAAATATCTATTATAAAATTTAGGCCTTAAACAATTAGCAGGGACATAACATCAAACTCGACGCCTTTCACTAACACTAATTTGAGTGTTGACCTATTTATAGCCTTGTAAAGATGTTTTATAGCCTTGTATGTTTTAAAATAATTACAAGATGATTGATGATCCAGCATATTATCTACTTTAATATACTCATTGACAGTTTGCTAAATTCTATATTTTCATGGTTATGTGGAAATAATGACTTCCTTGTCTTCCTGATATATAAATAAAATTTTATTTTCCTTTTCCATTACATATTTGATAAGTTCCTATGAAGTTAAGCTCAATATGCAATTAATGTTTGCTAATATGCTCAATTTTTGTAAACTTAAACTGTTCAACTCAGATCAAAACCAAAGGTCATCATTGGATTGGGTAAAGCGTTTTGAAATTATTTGTGGGATTGCTCGAGGTGTTTTATATCTTCATCAAGATTCAAGGCTGAAAATAATTCATAGAGATCTAAAAGCCAGCAATGTTCTCCTTGATGCTGCAATGAATCCCAAAATCTCAGATTTTGGTATGGCTAGAATATTTGGAGAAGATGAAATCCAAGCAAGAACAAAAAGAGTGGTTGGAACATAGTATGTGTCATGCCCTTATGATGCTCTAACTATTTTGTATAATTGCAGTGGATAAAGAGATTGATCTGTATTTTTATGATGCTATAGCTATTTTGCACTATTGCAGTGGATATATGTCACCGGAATATGCAATGGAAGGACGATATTCAACAAAATCTGATGTCTTCAGTTATGGGGTCTTACTACTGGAGATTATTGCTGGCAAGAGAAACACACATTGTGAGACAGGAAGAGACTCCCCAAATTTAATTGGACATGTAAGTTATATATAATATGTAGCCTTAAAATTGGCCAATAATTTAATGGTGCATGATGTACTTATTTAATGATTGTGTTATGCATTTGTAGGTGTGGACACTATGGACAGAAGGAAAAGCCTTGGATATGGTTGATCAAGCACTAAACAATTCTTATCCTTCTGCTATAGTTCTAAGATGCATTCAGATTGGACTCTTGTGTGTGCAAGAAAATGCATTTAATAGACCATCAATGTTACAAGTTGTTTTCATGCTAGCTAATGAAACACCTCTCTGCCCACCTCAAAAACCAGCATTTTTATTCAATGGCGACAAAGACTTGCAAGAGTCGTATTCTTCGGGAGGAGGATCTTCGATAAATGAATTAACGGAAACTACCATCAGTGCTCGCTAAAAGCTACCTTAATCAAATATGTAATGTTTCGGTTCATACTTTTTTTATCAGGATTGATTTTGTAGACATTTCAAGAGGTTCTTGAGAAACAAGTATGTGTCCGTTTCAGTAAGCTTATTATTAGTTGGAATTGGTAAGTGACACAATGATTTAGCATTGGATTGATGAATTTAAGGTAACGTATAATCCAGTCAAAAAATGTAATGGATATAAATTTAAGGGTTAAATATATTTTTAGTCTGTAAAAAATTTCAATATTTCATTTTGTCTCTAAAAAGAATCAATTTTTAATCCCTATAAATTATTTCGTAAGCAGTTAGTTCTTGCTGAACCGAAACACATACATTTATCCCTATTTAATTATCTCTTAACTTTTAAAGTTTTTAGTGATTTTTTGCAACTATATTTAGAACATTATAAAAAGTTTTCCACAAAGATGTTAATATGAAATAGGTTATAAGAAGTTTTCCACAAAGATGTTAATATGAAATAGGTTATAAGAAATGGTGTATCATATCATATGAACAGATTATGTGTTTGTTTTTTTACATGGAATATTATAGCTACTAAGTTTACTTTCCTTGTTTAGCTATTGACACCGATTGTCACTCTCCTCTCAATCACAAACCTCTCTAAATTTGCCATGAAACGGGCGCTTGCGTCGTCACCAATTCTGTCATTGGACAAGACTCGGGGCAATTGATTGGAGCATTACCTTCAGAAATCACAAGAACGAATCACTTTTAATTGTCGCAGCAAGACAGGTTAGGATTGGTACAAAATAACAGATTGGGAAAGGCTAATTTTGTTCTTGATTTTGATTTTGGTCTTAGAACGGGCATGAGTAACGTTTTTTTTTTTTGTTAATCCTTTGGTTCTCAAAGAAAGGGGTCTGCTAATCCGGGTTTGAACGGGATGTAAGTAAAGTTTAGCAAAGATTGTTCCACCCAGAAATCGAACTCAGGTTTTCTGAACAATTCGTCGTTGTGGAACACATTAACCTCAATTGCTTGGTTTGCAAAGGTAATATAGATTTAATTAAAAGTAACTAATAATTATATATGTTGTCATAAATGTCTTGCCTAAGTGTTAAAAGTAATATATATTTTAATTCAATTTCTTTTGGTGTGGACCCGATGGTATTCGGATATGGGTTGCGAATGTATGCACATGATCTTGATCGGACAATCCAAATTTTAAGCTGGAATTTTAGATTTAGAAATAATTTAAATCCAAACTTAAAATTTGGACCATTCGATCAAGATCGAATAGTTTAAATGTGTTGACTGCATGCAATCAAACTACACTGAATTCAAATTTGGTGATATTCTCTTCTTGTATCTAACTAATCTCTTGAGTCGAGTAGGACCTCAAGTGATGGCAAAACTCTTTCTCAAGAGATTTTACATCGCTGCATTCTCAAAGCTCGATTCAAACTCATACTCTTCCGATCTCATTGCTCTTGGATTTTTAAATAATTTTTTTGACAGTGTTAAATGGATTAGGCTACATTTTTAAACTTAAGGGGAAGGGAGGGGAGTGAAATATCCTTATCTTTCAAGTTAGCATCTCCCTTAACGTTTTATCAAAAGCAATTTCAGTTAGATATGTACTTATTTTTTCAATGGCATTTTATGTAAATAATACATCGTTATGCAGTGTACAAGAAGTAAAGAACTAGATCAATTTGCTAGGAAGTTTACCATTTCTTACAAGTAATTCTAACAGCCCATGACCGTCATTGAGGTGCATTGCTGCTAAGCCTAATTGGGTCAATCTTTGTGTGTGCAAAGTCAAATACTTTTAAATATATTCCTAGCCCCTTGCATGTATGAAAACTAAAGCATCCTTATTAGACATTTATGCTTCTTAATCATTTTGTATTCACTTTTAACACTTTCATTAGAAGTGTCAATGTCACTATTCCATTTTTGACAAAATATAATAAAAGTAGCCATTCATAGTTTAGTGTATGAGTTAGTCAAATCATGTGAGTATGCGTTGTAGAATTGAATAGCTAAATGTGTGTCAGTCAATTGGACTATTTAAATTTTCTCCTCATAAAACGCAAGAGGGGTATGAAAGAGGAGCTCATTGGCTTCAAAAAAAAAATGAAAGAAGAGCTCAATGGACTCTGCTAAATATATTTTCTACCTTGTCAAAGCTCATAATCATAAACACAAGTTGTTGGTTTTACTTTCCTCTTTGATTCTACTACTTCTCACTTCTTTTTGCTCTTGTTCTTCTGATACCATATCTACCGAAAAACCATTGATGGTGAGCTTCTAATTTCTAAATCTAAAATGTTTGCTCTTGGATTCTTCACTAAAGGAAAATCCACCTCTCGCCATGTTGGAATTTGGTACAACAATTTGTCAATCCAAACCGTTGTTTGGGTTGCAAATAGAGATAATCCAATCAATGACACTTCTGGAATTCTATCAATCAACCCAAATGGAAATCTAGTACTCCACCACAACCTTAGCACCATTCCCATTTGGTCTACCGATGTTTCATTCCCGCAATCACAAAGAAATAGCACCAATGTTATAGCTCAACTATCAGATATAGCAAACCTTGTTATTGTGTTAAAAAACACTAATACTGTCATATTGGAAAGCTTTGATTATCCCACAGACACTTTGCTTCCATATCAAAGGCTTGGTTTTGATAGAAAAACTAATCAAAGCTGGTTCCTTCAATCCTGGAAGACAGATGATGACCCTGGAAATGGTGCATTCACAGTGGAATTCGGCAACGTTGGTAAAACTCAGCTGTTTATGTACAAACATAACCTTCCCTGGTGGCGTGGTGGTCCTTGGAATGGAGCACTATTAGCAGGTGTGCCTAATGCGAAACGAAATAGGGCCACTTTTAACGTTTCTTTTGTTCAATATGACAACAATGTAGCACTCACATATAACATGGTTGATAAGTCTGTCATTACTAGGATAGTGGTTCAGCAATCTGGTTTCTTTCAAACATTAACGTGGGACAATAAAAAGAGTCAATGGAACCAGTTCTATTCAGAACCAATAAACCAATGTGATAACTATGGAACATGTGGATCAAACAGTAATTGTGACCCTATGAACTTTGCGGACTTTAAGTGTGTTTGTTTGCCTGGTTTTGAACCTAAATTTCCACGCGATTGGTACGAGAGTGGAGATGGGTCAGGAGGGTGTGTAAGGAAGAACGGTTCATCTGTTTGTGGGAATGGAGAAGGGTTTATCAAAATTGTAAGCTTGAAAGTTCCTGATACATCAATGGCAAATGCCAAAGGTGGTTTGAGTTTGGAAGAATGTTAGAAAGAATGCTTCAGAAACTGCTCTTGTACTGCCTATGCAGTTGATAATGTGAGTGATGGTGGAAGTGGGTGTTTGGCATGGCATGGTGATTTAATGGACATTCAAAAAGTAAGTGATCAAGGCCAAGATTTATTTTTACGTGTCGATGAAGTTGAACTAGGTAAGAAATTCCCTCTTACTGTGTTTTTCTTTCTAAATTTGTTACCACTTAGGTGTAGTTTGAACTTCTTTGGACTTGTTTCTTCTCAGCCAATTACTACAGAAAAAAGCAACGGAGTCCCTCATAAAAAACGGTTGGCTGCAATTTTGGTAGATTCTATAGTTGCTGTTGTTGTCCTCCTCCTCTCCTGTGTGTATTGCAAGTGGAAGAAAAAAAGAAAGGGTATGTGATTTATGTTTAAGGTTGGTATCTCCAGATCTTTATATTTCATTATTGTTTGCAATCTGTCTTACAAAAAGTGTCATTTTGTGGTGATCAACTATTACATGGATTGTGTGACATACAGTACATGATTGTTATGCATACAATCTCTCCAAATTTCCTTAGCAACCGCTAATAATGTCTAAGTTTTGACTGAATAATTGTAATATTACTATTAATGGGGGATCATTACACGTGCAAATCTAGCAAAATGTATAATCTAAGATTCTTTTTGAGAGCCAAAAAGAAATACACCCTTCAAGAAACATTAGTTCAATTTTTTAAAGAGTTCAATTTAAGGCACATGTTAACCTATTTATATTCTCTTAAAAATATCTATTACGAATTTAGGACTTCAACAATTAGCGGGACATATCATCAAACTCTGAGGCCTCTCACTAACATTAGGTTGACCATTGTCCTATGTTTTAAAATACTGACGAGAAATTCGGAGATGTTCCTATATGCCTTGTTAGGCACAAGATGGTTGATAATCCGGCAGATTATCATGGTTAAGTGGAAATAATGGCTTCCTGATATATAAATAAAATTATATTTTCATTTTCCATTATATATTTTGATGAGTTCCTATGAAATTACGCTCAATATGCAATTAATATTTCCTAAATTATCTAGAATATTTAGCATGTGTATTAATCTGATACTGGGTACATTAAAATTTTCAATAATAAATACAATACGAACTACTGAATGAGTACAAATGGCTCGTTTATACATATATCCAAATGTCAGTTACAATAATACTCTCATATACATAAATGATCTGTTAACCTTCTGAGCTTGTCCATGACGAGCATCTGCACTCCATCCAGCGTCTTCCTGAAGATCTTCATGAACATCTCTTGCTAACCTATGAACCTGCACCAGAAGGATTGGGGTGAGACATAATGTCTCAGTGAGCTCCCACCCAACCTACTGTTGGCAACCACGGGGGAAACCTAGGGTCGCCGTGCCTACTCTTAGCGATCTTGGGGATACCTACGATCGCTGTCATTCTTTAACATCTATCGCGATCAAGGGGAACCTAGGATCGCGTCATGTCTTTAACTTTCTTATACTTGTCATTACATAATCTCATGCTTAGTGATCGAGGGGAATTCTATGATCACTTGCTGTTGTCTATAACTGCTTTGTCTTAACTCTTAGTACATAATACGTATTCATGCTCATATTCATATTCGTATTCATCTTTGCATATCATAAAGTTAGAAGTTAGCGTTGAACAAACAATTATTATCTTGGTTCATTTTACGGAGTGCATCCGGGTGGAGTAACCCCGAAGTACATCTCCCTTCTAACCGGTGAAAATTCCTATCATATCAGGCTAACACCGGACTCCTCTTGTCGTCGTGCGGCCATCCTTGCGGAATAACACGTCCCACTAGCGTGAACCTCCTGTGTCCCACTAGCGTGAACAGCAGAAGACACGACTTAATAATCTTAACTTATGCGTATACCTCCCATGTCCCACTAGCGTGAACGATGAGAGACGCAAATTAAAATATTTTTTAACTTATGCATGAACCTTTCATGTCCCACTAGCGTGAACGATGAAAGTCACGACTTAATAATATTAATCTCAGTCTTTACTTTCCATGAACCATTCGTGTCCCACTAGCGTGAACGACGAAGGCCACGACTTAATATCTTAATAACTCTTGTTCTTATATATATATATATATAACTTATAACTTAGGTCTATTGCATATCTAATGCATTCTGTAAAGCTTAACCCACTAGAGGTCCTTAACTATAGACATATATCATTTTTGTGCTTGGTACATGATAAGTACCTTCTTAATTCTCTTTAACCTATAATAGGTTTCTAAACTTGAATACTATAACATTCTTGGCTTACTTGTACTTAATTGAGTGTTTGAGAATTGCCTAGTAAGAGATAAACTCAATACTAGGTCTTATACCCCTCTATGATACTTGTGGATTAAGGCATCCATTCTCTCACTAATGTGCCTATCCTCAATCTATAATAATGATCTAAACATTCCCAAGGATAGGTCTTTAAATGCTCTTTAGCAATGCTTAACCATTACATGTCGATCCTTAAGTTCGGAGTTTAAATGGTAAATTTCAAAGGCTTATCAACAGGATACAACATACAATGATCAAGAATTGCTATCAAAATGGAATTAGGGTTCATATGCTCATAACTTGCTCATAATGCTAAAACTCATGAAATACTCAAAAGATGGGTTCTATAACCCCTAGGGAACTCACCTTGATTGCTAGCTTCCTTGCCAAGCTCTCAACTTGAAACCCTAGCTTGATCCACTTTCCTTTTCTCTTGATTCTTCCTCAAATTTCCTTGTTTCTTTCCCTTCTTCTAGCTTCCAATACAAGCTTGCTTAGCAATACCTCTCTCAAGAATTGGATTGAGAATTGATGAGTTGATGGAGAGGGAGAGGAAGGCATGTGCTTAGAGAGGGTGGGGGAGAGGGACCGAAATTGAGAGAGTGAAGGGGAGAAGAGAAGAATGTGGGAAAAATATCTTGTTCCCCCCTTTTTAAAATAATCTCCCTCTTATCCAAAATTACTATATTGCCATTGCTTAATATTACAAAATCGCCATGCTTGCTTCATAAGTTTCTAACGCTAATAACTGATACTCTAAGCGGTATATTACCCTTGCCACATAAAATAACCCATTAACTGACAATTTACCAAATTGTCCTTTGCTTAAAACATTCCGATACATCGTCTCAATATTAATAAGTATTCGAGTCTTAGGCGGGATGTTACAATCTACCCCCCTTAAAGAAATTTCGTCCTCGAAATTTAGAATCCACTATCATACATGAATTAATCTCACATACTCCTTCCTTCATTAGCCAAGACTCCAGTTCATCTTACTTATCGGAATCCCTTAGATTTTCAATTCTATAAGTCGAGTGTATTCGACAATCTTTTCGTTATCTGAAGCGCTTGATGTACATTACACTTTTCTTGCGTAGTAGGATATGAGATTATCCGAACCATCGTGTCTAACTTGATGACTATATCCTTGTTCATACACTTCTTACAAACCCAAACTAGAGTTATCCAATTCTGACGCTTGTGTTGAACCTTATAATCTCGTCGTAGTCCGCGTAATCTTACTTAGACGACCTTGGACTTTCTTATTATCCTCGACGATTCCATTGAATTCTTATATTCGATCTTTGCCTTATACGACGACATCCTACATATATGGTTTTATCTTAATCATACCATTCTTCACTGAGAGTGAAACTACCGCACTACCTCCATTATACAGATACAAGGAGGAGGCATCCTGGTGTGCTACTTTCCATAATCTTAATCATTGTTTCCATCACGGAATTCCTCAAGGGCTCGCGAACACTTACCGATTATCCGCGTTCTGCTTTGATTGATCTACGATGTCACTTATCTTAATGACTTAGAAGTCTTCCTTCATACTAGGAGTTTGCAAATCTCCCACCGTTCTTGTCACTACTTATTCTCGTTTTCTTATCGTAGCATAAATGTTTTCTATACCGATAATTCCAAACTCATGGGAGTTTAGTCCAAATGAAGAGTGGCTTAAGTCGTCTCACATATCATTATATAATATATATCATAGCATATAACTTACATACATAAGCGAGCACGGGTAAACTATACATCACCTCATCTTTGTCCGACTAACGGGACATTATTCTTAATCTTAACATACTTGAGACACTACCACATCAATTGGGGAAATCTTTCTTACTCTTAACTCATTTCGTAACATCCGGGATTTGCCTTTCAACTGGCTTGCCAGGTTTGCCCCGCCAATGTTACTCATGTTTATTCTTAAGTATACAACAACCTATAATGTAAATTTATGGTAACGATTCACTGGTTTCACTAACTTATTTCTCGTTCAGGACGTCGAATTCAAAATCCTTATTTCCAATGGAAAACTCTACTCGATTGCTTCCCAAAAGCACACTCAGTCTTTAATCCTTTAGTCATAGCCTGAAATTACGTAGCCCTTTACCGTGGACTACGAATAACTTTTAAGCTACGTAAAAGTTCTCCTTCCTTTACTGGTGAACATTAAGTTCAAGACTTTCCAAAATCTTCAGCTAATATAGGTTAACATGACATTGTTACAACATGGAATTAAACTTACTCGCCACTGCATTGTCGTATCTGGTCAAGGCCTCTACTCAAATATTTCATCCCTCATGGATTTCGATATTTAAGGTATTCGTCAACTTAGCTTCCATAACTTTCCATTAGAACTCATGATACGTTCAAATCGCTTATACTTACTACTATCCAATATAATAGGAATTAAACACTTAACATCTTCTCATACTTTAAGCCTCAGCTTAGCGTTGATCATTATATCATTCTTGGATTACCACTCCGCTGCGCCACTCTGATTTTTTTTTTTATCACTCGAGTTAGCATCGGAGGAATACTTCACTATTGTCACATAAAATTCCATCGATCAATCCTTTTACTCTATCACTTTGTAATCACTGTAACAAATTTGTCTGACGTTACCATTTCTCTAGGTCAGCACTTCATGTAGAATCATTAAACATTGCAGTAACCCGATTGGAAATATGTCTGAGGCAGCTTAAATTCATGTACATCCATTTGTGGCATTTCTAAAACACTTATGGCTTCTGAAGGTTCATGTCTTTCATTTGAGTCTTGTTACTATTCGCTCTTTCTTTATCCGTAATGATTTCATACTCATACTCTTCCCGGGACTACTTTGGTCTCCTTAGCCCTATCATGTCCCTTAAATTACCCTTGAGTTCCTACAGAACAATCCGTTCTGAAAAGTTCCAAACTCTTACCGGTTCTCTAGAACGCCCAACATAGGTTGCGTTTCTTCGAGTGCCCGATTAACCGAATCTTAAACTTTTGCACATTATCATGATCTATTGGATTCCTCCAGTAACTCGTTATTGTATTCACAGTTCAAGTCTATTCCTCATTACTGCCCTCGGAAACTTATCAACACGAGGTGATCTCTTCTGTTCTATAAAATTTGTGGAAGGAATCTCTTCGATGGGAAACATATAACTCCTTAGCATTAACCTCAATCCTAACTTTCATGTTCAAGACGATCCTCCGTATATTCAAATCTCAACATAATTTCTCGGCTGAAATCCCGATCATCCCTCTATTCTGGTCTACTATAACCTTGTGTTATCTCAACTTACCTTCTTTAACCAATCAGGGAAATTCAATACGGTTCATCCAATCAAGGGTACTCAATTTAATTCGTCCATCAGTACACTAAATTTCCAATCTAGCTTAGCTTAGCTTGTTTCTAATCTTCTTACTATTAAGACACATCCACAACTTTGATTCGCGCTTTGACATGCAACGAGTCTTATTGTTACCACTTATTCATCCATCTTAGTTCTTAGGCTGCATATCATCTCCTTTTCTTATTTCACAAATCTGGTTCAGTAGACGTGGCTGATCTGATGGGGGTCAAACTTACTTGTGATTCATACTCAATAACCACACTTGAGTGGATAGTTTCATCTATTCAAATAACTCGCTTAATTCATAATTTCATTTCGAGTCCTTAAGTTTGGTACTGCAATTCCTTAACTCTGTACTTAGAATCGTTACTTAGTCCACACTTCACTTTAACTTCTCTAACTGCGGTTTCCGTCAAGGTTCCACGTCATTCCCTAGAGCATTCCATGATTCCCTAATCCTTTATGTCTTCCGCACACAAGGCATCGTCCAACGATGCGTCCATCTGGGTTGAGGCGCTTCACCTCACTGTTAAATATCCCTTATGTCTTTAAGACCTTGCCACTATCAGGCTTCGTCACTTTACAGTTCGATGGCCACCATTTGGCAAAAATACTTCTTCGCCAATTCCGTCTTAAAATCCGACACCTTAATCTTCGCCTTTCATACACTTCATTCCTCCTTGGTCACATTCAGCTCTCGGACATTTATCCTAACTGTCATATACTAGACTGAGTTGATCAGGCTCAACTAGATGTGACCTTTAGAACAATATCCGGAACCCAATGGTCCCACTACTTTTATTGAAACTTTAATGACCCAAGGCACGGTCTGAATCGACCTGCTCTGATACCAATTGTAACACCCATACTAAATTATCTAGAATATTTAGCATGTGTATTAATCTGATACTGGGTACATTAAAATTTTCAATAATAAATACAATACGAACTACTGAATGAGTACAAATGGCTCGTTTATACATATATCCAAATGTCAGTTACAATAATACTCTCATATACATAAATGATCTGTTAACCTTCTGAGCTTGTCCATGACGAGCATCTGCACTCCATCCAGCGTCTTCCTGAAGATCTTCATGAACATCTCTTGCTAACCTATGAACCTGCACCAGAAGGATTGGGGTGAGACATAATGTCTCAGTGAGCTCCCACCCAACCTACTGTTGGCAACCACGGGGGAAACCTAGGGTCGCCGTGCCTACTCTTAGCGATCTTGGGGATACCTACGATCGCTGTCATTCTTTAACATCTATCGCGATCAAGGGGAACCTAGGATCGCGTCATGTCTTTAACTTTCTTATACTTGTCATTACATAATCTCATGCTTAGTGATCGAGGGGAATTCTATGATCACTTGCTGTTGTCTATAACTGCTTTGTCTTAACTCTTAGTACATAATACGTATTCATGTTCATATTCATATTCGTATTCATCTTTGCATATCATAAAGTTAGAAGTTAGCGTTGAACAAACAATTATTATCTTGGTTCATTTTACGGAGTGCATCCGGGTGGAGTAACCCCGAAGTACATCTCCCTTCTAACCGGTGAAAATTCCTATCATATCAGGCTAACACCGGACTCCTCTTGTCGTCGTGCGGCCATCCCTGCGCAATAACACGTCCCACTAGCGTGAACCTCCTGTGTCCCACTAGCGTGAACAGCAGAAGACACGACTTAATAATCTTAACTTATGCGTATACCTCCCATGTCCCACTAGCGTGAACGATGAGAGACGCAAATTAAAATATCTTTTAACTTATGCATGAACCTTTCATGTCCCACTAGCGTGAACGATGAAAGTCACGACTTAATAATATTAATCTCAGTCTTTACTTTCCATGAACCATTCGTGTCCCACTAGCGTGAACGACGAAGGCCACGACTTAATATCTTAATAACTCTTGTTCTTATATATATATATATATATATATAACTTATAACTTAGGTCTATTGCATATCTAATGCATTCTGTAAAGCTTAACCCACTAGAGGTCCTTAACTATAGACATATATCATTTTTGTGCTTGGTACATGATAAGTACCTTCTTAATTCTCTTTAACCTATAATAGGTTTCTAAACTTGAATACTATAACATTCTTGGCTTACTTGTACTTAATTGAGTGTTTGAGAATTGCCTAGTAAGAGATAAACTCAATACTAGGTCTTATACCCCTCTATGATACTTGTGGATTAAGGCATCCATTCTCTCACTAATGTGCCTATCCTCAATCTATAATAATGATCTAAACATTCCCAAGGATAGGTCTTTAAATGCTCTTTAGCAATGCTTAACCATTACATGTCGATCCTTAAGTTCGGAGCAGTATTGGATAGCCGAAACGGTGCAAGAAAAGATGAAAAAATCATGTGATCCTGTCCAACCCAAAATCATGACACGATTGGGCAATCGTGACACGACATCGTGTCACGATTTCATACCCAGAAATCATGTTGGTTTCTGCCTGTAAAATCGTGACACGCTGGTAAAATCGTGACACGATTTTACCTGCAGTTGGACAGCATTTGGCAAGTTTAAAACATGTTTTCCACCAATTTTGGTCTATCCAATCATACCCAACAACACAACAGTTTAAATGGTAAATTTCAAAGGCTTATCAACAGGATACAACATACAATGATCAAGAATTGCTATCAAAATGGAATTAGGGTTCATATGCTCATAACTTGCTCATAATGCTAAAACTCATGAAATACTCAAAAGATGGGTTCTATAACCCCTAGGGAACTCACCTTGATTGCTAGCTTCCTTGCCAAGCTCTCAACTTGAAACCCTAGCTTGATCCACTTTCCTTTTCTCTTGATTCTTCCTCAAATTTCCTTGTTTCTTTCCCTTCTTCTAGCTTCCAATACAAGCTTGCTTAGCAATACCTCTCTCAAGAATTGGATTGAGAATTGATGAGTTGATGGAGAGGGAGAGGAAGGCATGTGCTTAGAGAGGGTGGGGGAGAGGGACCGAAATTGAGAGAGTGAAGGGGAGAAGAGAAGAATGTGGGAAAAATATCTTGTTCCCCCCTTTTTAAAATAATCTCCCTCTTATCCAAAATTACTATATTGCCATTGCTTAATATTACAAAATCGCCATGCTTGCTTCATAAGTTTCTAACGCTAATAACTGATACTCTAAGCGGTATATTACCCTTGCCACATAAAATAACCCATTAACTGACAATTTACCAAATTGTCCTTTGCTTAAAACATTCCGATACATCGTCTCAATATTAATAAGTATTCGAGTCTTAGGCGGGATGTTACAGCATACTATTATATTAACTGGATTTTACATTATTCATACAAATACACAATTACAGCGATGTGGCTTTATTGAGTTACTTACATAAGGGAGTACTCCTTGTAAAACATTTACATAATCATTTCGAACCTTAGTGATGTTCCCTGTAAAATACACTAGCACATACGATAAACATGGCCTTTAGCGAGCTTCAACCATAGTCATACTTGCATCATTTACTGAGTAAGTTCCTTCACTGGTTGATGGATTTGAAGTCTCATAATTACTTTTCTTGAAAATAAATGCTGGTTGTTTTGGAGTAGGAAGAGTTGAATCATTACCCAACATAGAAACAACAGCTGACATAGATGGTCTGTCAACAGCAAAATCTTGTACACATAAAAGCCCAATTTGGATGCATCTTTGAACTTCAAGCTCAGAGAATGACTCTCCTAATGATTGATCAACAATCTCCATGGCTCTCTCTTCTTTCCATAGATCCCATATCTACATAAATTATTGAACTTACTGTATTATTTAGACTATATAGAAAAGGTGAATTAGAATTAATTGGAGTATAGTTTCTAAGAAATACTGACATGTCCAACTAAATTTGTGGATGCATCGTCTGCATATTGACCACTGTTCTTTTTGCCTGTAATAATCTCTAGCAGCAAAACTCCAAAGCTGTATACATCAGACTTCACCGAAAATTGTCCTTCCATGGCATACTCTGGAGACATATAACCGCTGTCAAAACAAAATATAGATAAATGAGATCACTAAAATTGCAGTAGAAATCTAAGTAACATAATGTATGGAAACAACTAGGTGTTTGCGCTAAATACTTACTAGGTCCCAACAACACGGTTCGTAATTGCTTCAATTTGATCCCCACCAAACATTCTAGCCATACCAAAATCTGCAATTTTTGGGTTCAATGCAGTGTCCAACAAGACATTGCTGGCCTTTAAGTCTCTATGAATGATTCTTAATCGCGAGTCGTGATGAAGATATAAGATCCCTCTAGCAACGCCACAGATAATATCAAACCGCTTTCTCCAATCTAGCTCTGAACTTTTAGATTTATCTAGACCAGAAATTCATGGTATAATGAGGGAATTAAGGATATTGGATCAATTGTTTAGGAAATAAAATTGCTGTATATCAGAAGTCACAGGCTTATGTACTAATGAAGAAAAAAAACAAGACATACCAAAAATGAAAAAGTCTAAGCTTTTGTTAGGCAAATACTCATAGATTAACATCTTCTCTTCTCCTTGAATGCAACAACCTAAGATCCTCACAAGATTTCTGTGTTGGAGTTTTGAAATCAAAACAACCTCATTTTTAAACTCTTCTATGCCTTGTCCGGAATGTTTTGACAGTCTCTTTACTGCAATTTCCATTCCGTTGCTCAATATACCCTAAAACCATCATCCAAAGTAAACTTAATCATTTTCCTTTGCTAGAGAAAAATATTGTGACTAGTGCAGCTAGTTGTGAAATGTAAACATATGTTTAAATTTTCAAAATTGATATCGATACAATACAATGCATTAAAACCGATGGTAAAGAAAGTTGTCTACCTTATAAACTGAACCAAAACCACCTTCACCAAGCTTGTTAACAATTGAAAAACTGTCAGTTGCAGCAGCTACGGAGCTAAGATCAAAGAATGGTAAATTTGAATTGTTTGCACTGTCAAATTCTTGCTGATCTGAGTCACCAAAGCTAAGACGGAAGGAAAACTTGCGATCCCTTCTCGACCCTGTCATCAAACAAGGAAACATATACATTTCAACATGTCAATAGAATCAAGAATTCTACCACAATGGCAAGTTTGATAAGAATTTTACTTACATTTTTTCCTTGCTTTTACAAACCAATACACCAAAATGGTCCCCATAAACAATATCAAGCAAGTACAAACGACTAAAAGTGCCACCATTCCCTTTTTGCCAAGAGAACCATACGGATGTTTTGCATACATAGCTGCAAAGTGCAAATCCAAAAATCTCATAACTAGTATAAATCATGACCAAATAAATTAAATATAGTAGTAATTAATATTAAAAAACCTACTTAATGCAAGACTGGTTTATTAAAATAGAATTGGATATATTCTTATTACTTCAATGATTTCACTTTTTAAATGAGTAAATAGTCCATTTGGTCCATTCTATAAGTGTATCTTTTGTTACCCTAAAAAAAGTGTATTTTTTGTTAGTAATTTCATGAACTAAATTTGAGGATCAAATTGACTATACAAGATCACATTTCATGATGTTTTTATGATATATTAATACATTGAGAAACTATATTGATAGCGCGTCAGACATATTCAAGGGTTAAAATGACTAGTAACAAGTTTCAAAAACAATTGTAAGTATAACATATCGAATACATTATTCTAAGTAAAAAAAGGAGAGTACCTACTCAATTCATGCTTATCCACACGTACATACAAATCTTGTCCAACTTGTGTATAAGTTCTTGTATCCTCCATGTTACCATGCCATGTAACACACCCACTTTGCAACATCTCATTTTCACTTGTAAATGCAACACAAGAACAATCCCCCAAACACATCTCTCTACACTCCTTCAATCCCAAACTCTCATTCACACGTGTCATCGAAGTATTCGGCACCTTCACACGTGCCACTTTCACAAACCCTTCCCCACTTCGACACGTGGACACATTCCCCTTCCTCACACACCCACCCGACCCATCTCTCAAATACCATTCCCTCCCAAACTTCGGTTCAAATCCGGGTAAACACTCACACTCAAATTTATCCGCATTATACGGGTCACAATTCGAGTTCAACCCACATTGCTTGAAATTATCACATTCCTCTTTCGGACCGAACCATATTTGAAACCATCTATTTTCGTTTGGTTGCCACGTCAACCTCCTCACGTGACCTGAGTCTTCTAAAACCATTCTTGATATCACTCTTGGATCTTTCACACCATACTCTATAAAAACTTCATCTACGTTGTTAACAAAACTAACATTGAAGATAAAAGTCGGAGTCATTTCGGGTACTCCGCTCCATCTTTGACCCGTCCACGACCCGGTTCTCCATACTGGAACTTTATTATTTCTGTATAGAAACAGCTGTGGAAACCCAGTTGGGTCGATCCGGTATGTCAAATTCCCGGTTCCTGGATCATTGGGAGACTTCCAAGATGTTAGGAACCGGTTCAAACCGGTTTTACGGTTCAACCCAAGTTTCATGAAAGGAAGAAGAGTGTTTGTTGGAAAATCAAAACTCTGCCAGACAATGTTTTTTCCATTGTTATGAGTCAAAACAAAGTTTCCATTGTCTAAAAGTTTAGCCGAAACATTGTCAAATGAAGGTGAAACAGAAACGTTGGAAGACCAAATTGGTTTAAGGTTTTTGTTGTTGTTGAGTTTGCTGTTGTGGAGTACGAGGTTTCCGTTATTGATGGAGACAATACCGGAAGTGTTGTACAAAGGAGTGTCTCTGTTTGCAACCCAAACAATGGTTTGTTCTGAAATTTTGTTGTACCATACACCAAGATATCGTGTTTTAGAATCTTTCTGTAGGGTGAAGAAACCAAGTGCAAAGGTTCCTCGAGGGTTGGAGACCAAAACATCGTTGTCTTTCAATGATTGGTTCAGTGTTATGGTGTCAAGTGAGTGGCAAGAAGGGTAGTAAAGAATCAACAGAAGAAGAAGAAGAAGAACCTCTTTCATGGTGTTGTGAATAGCATTTGATGAATGAAAAAGCTTAGAAATGAACAAGTTCAATTTGAGTTACTTTTATCATTTATGATGAGAATGCGTGCTGATCTGGGGATGAATATGCATGAGTTGTTACATATGGGTCATATGAGTAAAGGAGTGTGATTGAGACATATAACTAAAAATTGAATAATTGGTACTTGGTAGTTGCATGATATTAAATTCTTAGGGGACTTATGTGGCTCTAGATAGAGGCACATAGTTAGTAAATCTGTTTTTTAGAAAGATGTAATCTGACTTGATTCTTCATGGACTTTGTTGTACAAATTAGTACCATCAATCACTTTGTTCTCTTCACAAGAAACTACCTCGTCTTAGTTCAGTTGTAATAATAAGTAGGAGTATAAGAACCAACCAAATTCCTTTTTTTTTTAATTTAAACGAACTTAGTCAATGAAATTCAATCTCTGTTAGTTCAAGTATTGGTTTTACGTCTTTCAAAATTGATCATCCAAGATTCAAACACGTAGAAGCGTTTCTTATGTTTTTATCACGAGCAATGGTAGATCATGAAATTTTCATCAATAAAGGAAAAATATTTAAACCTTTTCCAAAATTTGATTTCTACCACTGTATGTGCTTAGCTTTAAATAAGTGATAAAAATCAAAAGAATGATGATTAAATTAATATTAACTTATTCTATTTTATCTTGATTTTTTAAATTAATTTATGGAGGCCACAACTATTTCATTTAAGGAAATGTTAAAAGTGTCCATGTGACACTATGTAAAGGTCTTAAAAGTTAAGTTTTTATGAAAATTTATATATTCAATACATTGAGTTAAACTATTTAACTTTCTTGAGAAATAATTACTTAATTTAAAATGTCTAAAGAATGTCTCGCAGACACTTGTCAGCAAGACCTTTTTATTTATGGGAACAACAAAAAAATATTAGACATCAACAAAAAAAAAAGGAAATCTATTTCTTTTGTGGGGGCATGTAGCGTTGGAAAGATAGTTTCTCTAACACTTCTTTATTTTCAACACTCACTCTACTACTAAGAAAGAAAGTAGAGTACGGAGACTCTTTAATTTACCATTCACTTTACCCCGTAATTAACATTAATTCATTGATTCAAGTTATGCAAAGAACGAAGATAGATGAAGAAGCATTTCACATTTAGTGCTACAAATGCATAATTTATGCCTTCCATATATTCAATGTGTCGACTAAAATGTTCGCATCAACCCCTTAATCTTACTATATCGTTTAGAAAGAAAAAAAGTAAATCATCCAAGACATTGTAGGAGTTGGACTAGCATCTCCTGCAATTTGAGAATAGACAAAAAAAAGACTTTGATTTTGAATAACGTTAGAAAATTTGGTCTTTGTAGTTTGACGGTAAGAGACATGATTAAGGGACTAATTTGCTAATGAATAATATAATTTATGAACAGATTTGTTACTAAGCAATATAATTTATGGACTAATTTGATGGTAAATTAGATACAATTTAACGCAAGTATCATATTATTCAACGTAATATACAATTTAACTCATCCCCGTGAGCTTAACTCAGTTGGTAGGGATATTGCATATTATATACAGAGATCGGGGTTCGAACTCCGGACATCCCACTTCTCCACATTTAAAATGTGTGAGTTCTAGCCACTAGGCTATTTGACCAAAAAAAAAAATATACAATTTAACCCGATCCTTTAGAAGATACTAGCTCATTTTACACCATTGCTTTACACAACTCTCATTTCACCTAATTATTTCATAATAAAGTAAAATGTAGTAAAATGCAAATAAAACTTAGATAAAAATATAACCTTATTAAACAAAATACCAATATAAAATACTAGAAAATATGGTGTTATCAGTGACGATAAAGAACCGTCACTAGAAGGATTGTCAGTGTAGAGGGTGATCCCACAAGGACAATCAAAGTCGGTATAGGAATAATAACCATTGTAGATGGTGGTCTCATAGTAACATTCAAAGCCGACATATGAAGGATTACCACTGTAAGGGATAGTCCCACAAGGATAATTACCTTTGTTGGAGAGGGTGATTGGGAAAAGATCCCTGAGAGCATCTACCCAAACAACGTGATATGGGATTCTTTTTCACAAGAGGGGAGAGATGATGACAATCATCACGCTTCATTTTCTTCTTCATGAGAGGGTGACTCTTGGCGCTATCATACATATTGAAGGAAGACCTATTGAAAAAATGACTAAATAAGACAAATGTTAGCATGTGACCACATTTTGGAATTTATTTTCCAAAATATGATCAATCCATTTCGAATTATAGTTTTGTAATCGAGTCAGCAATCTAAAAAATATATTAAAAAAAAATCAATCAAACGAGGATGTTTTTAGAGAATGTGTACTAGCATCATCGTTAATGGTGTAGGAGAGTGGAAAAAGAAATTATCTTGTTGTTTCGGTAATGGTGTAATTTTGGGCTTTACCAATTTTTGTTTTTTGGTTTCCTTGGACTTTACCCACTTGTTAATGAATACAAAAAAGGAAGATAGTTTTGAGAAAATTGCTCTATAGACCCCCTCAATTGTTCACATGCCCCCAAAAATTTCAAAATTTTCCTTTTTAACCATTGGAAGATATTTTCTGATCGTTTGATTTCAAAAGATACATTCTGATCCGTCCTAGTATAACATCATAATAGGAAGATAGTTCTTTCTATGTGTTTTAGTTGTTTTGAAACTTCAAAATTCAACCATTTATTTTCATCAAAGAGATTGTATTTGTTGTCAAATTTCTCAAACCCAACAAGTAAGTGGTAACTTCCTCTTATTTTGTTTTTGTTGAAGTTTAGGGTTGTTTAGTTGTTGCTCAAATAGAAATTGTTTAGGGTTTGACTAGCGAAATATAGTAATATGATTTATTTATTTATTTATTTAAGTATTGTTTATGTATGGATTTAGTTATTGTTTGTAATTACTGAAATGTGATATTGAAATTTTGTGTAGAATTTATTTCTAGGGTCATCGGAATTCAGAAGTTATCTTCCAATGCATATTTTTCCGTTTTTACTTCCATTGGAAGTTATCTTCTTATGTATGTTTTTCCTTCTTTTTTTTTTTGTCTATCAGAAGATATGATAACTTCTGATGCAATTGTTCGCAACTTTTGATTGTTTTAAAACATGTGCAGTTTGGAGGGTCTCTGAGCAATTGATGGATGGAACAATTCCCAAGTTATGAAAAGATAAAAGAGGTATGATATTTGAACAACCATTTGTGTGACAACTTTTGGGACAACCATAAATTTATAAAGAAAAGTAGATATTAACACGAAAACCAAAGCAATAGAGAAAAAAATAAAAACATAATATGAATACGGGAGAGAAAGTTGTGACAATAATTATCACAAAATGGTTATACAAATATCATTTATCAAAGATAAAAATATAACATAGTTGAAAGTTGTTGAAAGCCAACCACAATCGCAAGCAACAGAAGTGCTAAGAATACTTTCTCATGCTAGAAACATTTTTTAATTTCCTTTCTTGTATCATGATTGATAATTGCATAGTACTTGCACTGTTATATTCTTTTTTAAATAAATTAAAACTCAACATATAAAAAAATCAACTCAAGATAGAGATATATTTTTGTAAACGCTCTTCATATAAAGTTTTCCCCCAAAAAAAGAATACAAATATTTTACACAGAAAAATAGTATATGTAAAGAAATATTGGAGTAGTGACAAATTAACTCCCACATTTTACCCGTACTAACTGCTCCAACGGCTTTACACTTGTCATTTTTCATGCATCACGTTTCTGTCCTAAGTGACAAATACACACGGATTCATAACCCCCACGTCCTTTTTTCCTTTTCAATCTATAAATGCAAGTTAGGGCAAGTCTTTTTCAAGCTTAGTGTTTGAGGCAGAGAATACAAGGCTATATTCTTATCTATTCAATTAAGTGTACACCTCTTTTTGTCCAACCCTTTTTCTTTGCCATATAGTTTCAATTTCAAGGATATCGCCTTCTACACAGCTGTTGCATGATGATTGTAAGAAACATCATGCTCATGCCCTTTACTTTTGTTTGTAAATAAGAAATATTGATCGATTTCACTCACAAACAAATGATGGATAAGAACCAAATTCAAATATTTGGTAAACCTTAAATGTGACATTGACCACCACAAACCTCTCATCAAAATTTAGAATGTAAGCATAAGATTGTATGTAAACTCAATTATATTTAAGAAATATTATATAAAATTTTAGCATAAAAAAGCTTTCGCGTGTGTCTAATAATGTGTTGTCACATTATTTAATAAAGCCGTATTTTTTCAATTCATTAATGATGTAGTAACATATCTTTGGATCCATGTGCAAAACCTTTTTAGATGGCTAATATAATAAATGTTATATATACTATATATAAAGAAAATAACACTTTTGGGCTATTTTGGACTAACTTTTTCTTTTTTCCAAATTATCTTCAACTTTAAATACAAATAACGCATATAACAAATAGGTAAAAGTAATTTCAATTTTAAAAAAAAATGTAACAAACTCAATCTTTATTGTCCACGATATATCAATTTTTTCCATATCATTTATTCTTTAAAAAAGATAATTGATGGGAGTGAATTCAAAATAAAAAATGTAACAAATACAAAATGAATATATGTCCAGTTTTTTTTTTATGTTTTTAAAGTGTAACAAACTATATCGAGTATATTTATACTCTATATAAAAAAAAAATATAAGATTTTGGGCTGACTTTTTCATTATCTCAATTATACCTTAAAACAATTTTTTCTATAATAATGTTTATTGTTAGTGTCATTACAAAGATAAGAATTTAGATTATATTTTTTTGTTATATTGTTGGTGTCATTAAAATTGATAAACAATGTTAGTTTGGTTTGTTATGATTTGAAAGCAACAATCATTTATATTTATACTTTTAATCAAAATCAAAATATCATAGAAAAATACCGTTCATAATTTTCAAACTTTAGCGCACGTGCCCGTTTTTTCGCTCGTAAATTATAATGAATGTAGAGTAAAAAAAAAAAAATTAGAGAGGGGATGTTTCTTAAACTTGCGAGCTCATTTAGCCAGTGTTTGTTTTCACAAAAGGATAGCCTAGAATGCGCGTTTGGGCTGAAGTTTGAAAAATTAGCTTCTCAAAATCACGTCCAAATTGGCATTGAGACGTGAAATTAGTAAATTCAACGTAAAACCAAACAAAGTATTAATCTAATCACTATTAATCATTGTCCACACTGACCGATATGTTATAATTCATTATCCATTATGGATTATGGGTCCTTTTGAATTGGTTTATTTTTAAACTTATGAAAAATAGTTTATAAGTTATTATGTTAATATATAAGTTTTCACTAACAAAAATTGTGTCTTCATAACTTGTTTTTTCATAAACTATATTAACAAGCTTTTGAATAATACATAAAAATCTATTTATTTACGTAAGATATTTTACTTAAAGTCAAACATAAGTCAATTAAAATTACGATCTATGTTGATCAAAATTCTCCACCTTAAAAAGCATGTGCACCGCGAGCTAGATTGGCTCACAAATTTGGACGTTTTCTGTTTGACTCTGCCATATATTGTCGTCCCTTTTACTCAGTCACTGATGGTCCTTAGTGTGCCATGCCATGTCGATTTGAATTTTAGCTTTTGAGGCATCCATTGTCACTAAACTTCCAATATAATATAAAGCTTCCAACACTTTATTTCCCCAACAAATTTATTTATGTTCTTAAGGTCTATGTCTAGAATATTGCGTTGTCTTCTCATCTGGATTTTGAGACTTTGATATGTGAACTTAATTTAATCAACATCGTCGTGAAAACAAAATTAATCATGATAAGTAAACTTGTAACGAGCCTACTATATTCACAAAATTTCCTCCCGATCCCTAATTATAAGACTATTTTTAAAAAAAAATATGTTCGTGAATATAACACTATCTACAAATTTCTAGATGTATTTATTATTCTTTTTTCAACTATACCCTTATTAATACTACCAATTATTTTGGAATATGAAAAATCAACATTGAATGCATTTATACAAAAGGTCAATATAGTAGTAGTAGTAGTAATAACACATTTATAAGATAAAATTTATTACTGTAACAACTTTTCTTAATATCCGTGATTTTTGTAAAGTAATCTTATAAAATTATATGTAAACCAAATAACTAAGTGGTTGTTGTAAAATGGTTAATGAGTTTTAGTTACGGGTGAGGGTTGGATATTTCAATTGACTTGGGCTAAAAGTTGATGTTAAAAAAAACTACATTGGCTATGAAATCTAGTGTCACATCAATAAATTATATTATCTAAAGCTTTGTTTGCGAATTTGGAGGGAATGGAGGAGGGAGATTTGAAAGAAAAAAACAAGTGGAAGACATAGATGATATTGAGAGGGAAATACTTTGAGGGTTCATTTTTCTTCATAATACAAAATCCTCCTTATTTGGGAGAACTAAAAAATTGTATTGGATGAAGATTTTGGAGGGTTTACATGAATTCTTCAAATTTAATCTATATAGTTATAATATTTTTTAAATTAAAAATATATTAATAATAAACATTATTATCATTCTCTAAAAAATTATCCTTTCAAATAATGTGAAAGATTTTACCAATTTTCCCTATATTTTCAACCCTTAAAGTCTCCCCCTCTCCTCTAAACTCTCAAACAAAACCTAAATGTAAATCGGGAGAAAATTGTGTACGAGATTACCAAATCATAAAGGGAGAAAACATAATAAGAAACTAAAATCTCTTAAAGAAATTTGTTGTCACCGGAATCTTACAGCTATAATACTTAAGGGGCATGTGCAATTAAGCCAAAAATATAAGGAGAGTAATTTAGTTCTTTATTTTATTATTTTTTTAAAATTTGTTTTGCTCACAAGTGTTCTAAATTGATTAAGAGTTAACAAAAGGAACATCTTTCTTTAGAATACAAGTTAAATGCTTGAAAATGTAATAAACCACGTTATTTCCTATACAAACTTATCAGTTATATCCTTTGGCTTCTTGACTAATGATTTAAGGACATTGATTAACATTTTCACCTTTTCATAGGCTCTTTCCACTAGAGATAATTTTATTTAAAATATTGTAGAATATAAATTATCAAATATGAGCACATCTTTCGGTCGAGATTTAAACTTAGATTCGTTAAGTCGTAAGTGTCTGTCAAATTATGTTGACAAAACTCTTTTGGTGAAATTGCTTTTTTATTTTGGCAAATGTTAACATATGTCTCAAAAGCACATGTCAATGAACTCAATATAGAATATTCATCACAAAAATCATGTATTTAACTTTTAAAAGTCAAAATATTATTTTGATCAATGTAAAATGGTTACTTTTGGATTTTTTTTTTTAATATATGTCATTACGGAACGAGTTAGAAAATCCTTTTTATTTTTAAGGAGATTGTTAATGAGTGTCTCTAGAGTATTGATTAGATTTTTTTTTTAGAAAAGCATTGATTAAAATACTAAAACAAGTAAGTTTGTATCAAAAAATGATATGATTATTACTAAAACAAAATAAACAACTTTTATTTCTAAAATAAATTATTTTTATTAAAATTTTAACTTTCTTAACTAATACTCCTACAACACTAATTAGCATAACTCATACACCTTAACGCACTCGTTAGACTTTTTTTTCTAAGAAGCATGACCCTATTTTTATTTTTAACATAAAAGAAATGTCATTATTGTTTCCCTCTCTTTTTAGCCAACCTAACTGACAAAACGTTGAAAACATTAGAGCTATGAAGCCCAGATACGTAGTACGGGTGCGGGTACGATACATGTACGTGGATACATGAAATTTTTAAAATTTAGGATACGATACTGTTAATATACGTTTACAAAATATTTATATTAAAATTTATATGCATGTAAAGTACTTGAAAAAAAATAAACTTTGATTACTCTTCAATACTATATAATCATAAAAGTCACAATTTACAAAAAATAATACATGTGATCAAAATAAAAAATTAAATCTTTTTCGTATAAAACATATTCTATTTTCATTCATATGTTAGGATATCAACAAATGCATCAATAAAAGAACTCAAAACAAAGTTTGTTTAATGTTGATTAATTGAATCTCCTCTCTCTCTCTCGTTACTTTCATCCACCAAAAACATAGTTTTTAATTGGTTAATCCAAAAACAATTATAGTGATTCATATCATAAATTGAATCATATACATCTCCATTGAATTTTCAGAACACATTCTCACTTTTTTACCCTTCATTTTTTTTTTCAGGATATGTCTATGTGAAGTATCTAATAAGTATATGTGTGCATCTGTCGAGTATTTTATAAATATCTGTTAAAATATATATTTTAAATTAAAATAATTAATTTTGATACTCCGTGGGTACGTATCCGAGAGTATCCGCAGAGTATCGATATTTGATACGTATTTGATACAAATACATCTCTATTTTGGAGTATTTGGACTTCATAGCATTAGAGCATAGCAGCCTTTGAAAGTTTCGAAATATCCTTCCTGTTTTCATTTTTTTTCTTTCATTTTGTTGAGTATTTAGAAGTTGGCTGCATGTTTTGGTAAATTCAATGTGTTCAAGCAAAGCATCTCCATGTGTTAGAGAAGTCTTCAGAAGCAAGAAAGTGGATTTGAAGTGGTTCAGAAGCTGAAAAAGCCTTCAGACGCAGTTTTGGGCCTTCAGACTCTGAAAGTGCCTTCAGACGCACTACAGTACTTCAGACGCACTGTTCACCAGTTGACCAGCGTTGACTTCTTCAGAAGCTGGGTTTTTATGCGCGTATCTTTGGAGATTTGCTGAAGATTTATTATGGCTGAAGTATTTCTAGAAGGCTGAATTAAATTGATGAAGATCTTATGAAGATGTGCTTCGTGTTTTATGAATGATTAATTAACTGAAGGATCTTTGCAAGATACAATGCAGAATTATTTGTTTCCTTATTGAGCCATTCATAATTCAGAAACATATCAATTGCAGAAGATTGAATTCAAAATTAAGAAAGCTGATGTAGCCTATAAAAGGAGATGTGCTGCTATTGTTGAAGACTACGAGTGATAATTCAGAAATCAGAGAAATAAAGTCTTTGTGTTTTAAAACTTAGGTTTTATTTGTACACCACTCATCTGAGTTGGTTTAGAGTTTTATTGAGTTGTAATTCATTCTAAGCCTTTAGGTACGAATGAAGTCTTTGATGTATTGAAGTGTGTTCTTCAAAACTGGGTAGATTTCAGAGTTGTTAAGTAACTGGATTATAGTTGCTTGATTAGGAAGTAAGAAGGGGGTTTCTTATACTCAAGGTGTTGGGTAGAAATCAGAACTATAGGAGATTAAGTCAGAAGACTATGAACATGGGGTCTGTGTCTTGAGTCTTAGGATTAATTCCAATAGTGGATTTCCTTCCTGGATTGGTATCCTCCAGACGTAGGTGATATTTACACCGAACTGGGTTAACAAATACCTGTGTGCCTTTTGCTTTCTGCACCTTTATTACTGCTTCTGAACTGATTTTAATTGTGCTTTGTTTTTGCAAAATCGTGCTCTGTTTTATTGTTCTGATCCTTAACTGCCAGAATTTCACATTTTCCTGAAAAATATCCTTCTTCTTGTTATTCATCCATCTATGCATGATATATAAACCAACATATAATTTTTATTTGAGGGGACCTACGTATAAATTGTATTCCAAAAAAAAAAAGCATATAATAAATTGTGACAGAAAATATATTATGATTAAATTTATGGTTAAATATGTTTTTGGTTCTTATAAATATGTCAACTTTTCGTTTTAGTCCCTCTAAAAATTTTCTTTAGCTTTTAGTCTCCAAAAGTTTTCCATATTCACTTTTGGTTCCTCCTTTAAAGTAAACTCATATGTAAAATTCATATTTTTGAATAAAATTTCGCAGAAAAATTTATAATATTATAAAAATCTCTTCAAAAACATTAGAATTTTTTAACAAAACATGAATTAAATATGAATTTTTATATTTTTTACAGTTAAAAATTCATATTTAATTTATATTTTGTTAAAAAATTCTAATTTTTTTGGAAAATATTTTTACAATATTCTACACATTTCTGCACAATTTCATTAAAAAAAAATACAAAAATTAACTTAAAAATAGGGTCCAAAAGTAGTGATTGAAAATTTTGTAAGGACTAAAAGCTGAAGCAAAATTTTAGAGGGACTAAAACGAAAAGTTGGTATATTTATGGGGACCAAAAACATATTTAACCCTTAAATTTATGAGTAATAGTCATTTAGGTCCATAAATATGTAACGAGTTGTCATAATAGTCTCTCAATGTATCGAAATTTCTAAGTAGTTCTGATTGTGTGTTTCGTTAGTCAAAATAGTATCTGACATTAAAATAGTCTCTCAAGACTGACATTAAATCTTTTCTATATGGATTGATATGATACTAAATAAGTACTTATATGACTACTATGACAAGCATCTCCAATGGGGAGTCATATACTTAACAAAGACTTCAACCTATTAAGTACCCCCATTGGAGGAAGGAAAAAATGTGTACTTATTTGTTACCGGCAACTATATAAGGACCATCTCTCTTCAGCAACTAACGTGTCCCACAATCATAAGAAAAAATAAAATATGTAAAGTTGGTCTCACCTTTCAAATTCATGTTATTCTAGTTATCTTCGATTTCTTTTTAATTTTTTTAAATACACACATAAATGACACAATAAATATGCACATAGTGGGACCTATTTAAGAACTCTTCATTGGCGTCCATATCAGTGTATTATCATGGAGTAATTAGATCATTAATAAGTATTTTTATTAAAAAATTATAAATAAATTATGAGTACACGTTGAGTTCATTTAAGGAGTCCTTATTAGTTTACTACCATTGTGGATGATCTAAGTAAGCATATTGAGCGACTGATATGACAATATTAGCGAGACATTTTGACGTAAGGAATTATTTTGACTAACAGAGCACAATCAATGATTATTTTAAAATTTTGATATATTGAAGGACTATTATGCTACTCATTACACATTCAGGGGCCAAAATAACAATTACCTCTTAAATTTATCATTACAAAAAATTCAATGTAAATAATTTATTTTGTTATCTTCATTTGTAATTATGTTTCTTATAAGGATTATGTTTTCTAGCAAAATAAAAAATATATTATGATTCGTATATTTTATAACATTAGAATAAAGCCAGTTCACCGATTATGTACCGTTTGGCCCGACTTTTTATCTACTTCTCTACAATTTTAAGGAGAAGGTAGGTCAAACACAATATCTATTAAATACTTATTAAAAAAAATAATTTTTTTAGAATGCATAAAATTGAATGGAAGGAGCTTTAAAACTAAAAAAAATAAAGTAACCAAACAACTTTAACTTCTTTATTAAAGCCCTTAATTTTAACTTTGTTTTAAAGTAATTTTTAAACTGTAAAAAAGTCAGGCCAAACAATACCTAACTTACATGAAATCACCAAATTAGTTTCTAACTTTATAAGGCACTCTAAGATAGATCTCTAAAATTATGAATATTTTGAAAAAGGTCATTGACTCTATAAAATTTTACTCATATTAGTCCTTCTTTAAACATATTAGAGATTAAATTGATAATAAATGAATAAAGATAGAGACCAAATTGATAGACAATTGTTAATAAATAGGGACCTAATTGATGATAAGTAGCTAAATTTGAGGATCAACTTGATAGGCAAATAGAGTATACATAGGACCTTTTTGAAATATTCATAATCTTAAGGACCTGTTTAAAAATATTTTACAAAGTGAGTGACTAATTTGTTGTTTTACTCATTAATTATATTCTTTTTCGATAATTTTAGATTGTATTGGCAAAATTGCATAGGCTTTTCTCTGCGGATGTTTGTGGAAAAGGTCAAAATTATATAATTTATCAGTAATAATTTTACAAAATTATTTGTTGATGCAATATCAAAAGTAAGGTTGTTTGTTTTATACAAGAATGAGATTGTAAGAGATCTTTTCCAGTTTAACTAAAGATTATGAGTTCGATTCTAATCTTTTGAATGTAGATGTGTTGAATTTTTTGATAGAGTTTGTCATTCATTGTGATTTTACCTGATTCGATGAATTAATCTATGTAGTTGTACGCAGATGATACATAATTAAAAAAAAAAGGACCACATGGATATAGAGCAGAGAGTGATATTAACAAGTGGAGGCACTTGAATCTTGGATCTTCAATTTTGGATGCTACTTCATCTTCTCATCATCTCCTTATACTGGTGACCATGAGCATGTGTTGATAATTTTCTTAATATTCTTTGTCTTTTCTCCATCTTTGAGTGTTTTATCTCTTAAATCTATTAAAACAATAAAAATTGAAAAATTGCCTATTCTCATCTCAAGACGAACATTGGGGTCGTGCGACTGTTGTTAGAGACTCGAATGAGGTTGTAATGGCAGCTGGTTGCTGGTATCGTGTGATTTTTGAGAATCAAGTACGGCTGAAAGCTTGTTAACAAAAAAAAAAGTATGGCTGAAAGGAATCACAATTCTAATGGTGTTGGATTTTGGTAAAGATTTGTTGTTTAGAGACAAGGAGGTTATTCCGATTCTGCTAACGTCATTGCAACTCTCAATAATAACTAGATGCATCACAATTACTTGGGAAACATTGCATTATAGTGTTCAAATTCTAGTTTCAGTAGTATTGATACTTCATATGTTAGGAGAGAATCCAATCAAGCGGCTCATTATTTAACAAAATTTGTTATTTATAATTTAGTTTTTTTTTAAGAAGGCAAACTAACCTATCCAAATTTATATCGAAGAGAGTGAACCTGAGTTCTTGAATGGAGCATGTCTCAAGGTACAACCATCAAACCAACTCAAATGGATTTATTTGTCCGACTTTATTTGGATTGAGAAAACCGAGTCTAGATTCCCTCCTTTTATCCATCATCCATTTATAACAGATAAACATAAGTGGAAATTAGTGGGAGCAATTTTCATAAGTGGATCTCACTGTGGATAAATGGAGGGAATGCAAACTCGAGGAAAACCTCCTTATTGAAGCTCCTATAGCTTTATAATTATTGCCAAAATTTGATAGATGAAATTAGTTTTGTGTAAAACAAAAATTAAACCCAAATGTAATTTTATGAACGAGATTAACGATTAATTTTATGTCAACTCACAATAACATATATTATTAAACCTAATATTTTTATCGAGTTTGAACTCGAAATATCATAAATAAATTTTAATGATGTTTGTCAGTTCAACACGAGGGAGAGAGAAAAAAAAAAGACATAAATTGCTTTTATGCAAAAATGAAAAGTATAGAGAGAGAGAGAGAGAGAAATCCAAACAAAAGCAAGTTAGTGGAGATAACATTATTTAACAAAGGACATTATCGTCCATAGATAAACCACAAGAAACAATCCCTTGGAACAATGGCGGAACTGAAGTAAACTAGAAATCACAACTTCCATTTCCAAAAACCTCATAAACCCACAACCTTAAAAAAAATTTTAACTTCATCATTCATAATCTTATTCCTATGGCGACCAATCTCCCAGAACACTTCAAATGTCCAATCTCTCTCGAAATAATGTCCGACCCAGTCATCCTCTCTTCCGGTCATACATTCGATCGTCCTTCAATCCAACGTTGGCTTGACGAAGGTCATCGTACTTGTCCAATTACCAAACTACCCCTTCCTGATTCTCCTACCCTCATCCCGAACCACGCGCTTCGGAGTTTAATCTCTAGTTACACACTCCTTCCACCACTTCATCAAATTATTTCACAACCCGAAACCCTAATTTCAACCCTAATTTTGAATTCTTCTTCTTCCGATTCCAAAATTGACTCTCTTCGTCAACTCGCTCGTCTTTCTAAACGTGATGCGAGTTTCCGTCGTCGTCTTGTTGATTCTGGTGCTGTCTCCGCCGTTCTTTTCTGTCTTGATTCATCTTCCTCTTCTTCCTCCGGTAACGCTAAGTTGCAGGAGAAGGCTTTGTCTCTTCTTCTTAATCTTAGTCTTGATGATGATAGCAAAATTGGTCTTGTTGCAGAAGGTGCAATTGACCGGGTTGTGAATTTTCTAGCCGGAGTACCCTCGTCGGATTGTCGTGCTTTGGCGGCGACGATAATCACGAGTCTTGCTGTTGTGGAGGTGAATAAAGCAACAATCGGAGCATTTCCTGGCGCAATTGAAGCTCTGGTGATGATTCTGCGTGACGGGAAAGGGAGAGAGAGGAAGGAAGCTGCCACCGCGCTTTACGCTCTTTGTTGTTTTAGGGATAATCGAAAAAGAGCGGTGGATTGTGGGGCTGTGCCGATTTTGTTAAGAAATGTTGAATGTGGACTTGAGAGGGGTGTTGAGGTAATTGGTGTTTTGGCGAAGTGTAAGGAAGGGAGGGAACAATTGGAGAGTTATGGTGGTTGTGTGAAGATTTTGGTGAGTGTTTTGAGGAATGGAAGTTCAAGAGGGATTCAATATGCATTGTTGGCACTTACTTTGGTTTGTTTGCATAGCAAGGAAATGCTTTTGGTGACTCTTCAAGAAGGGGTTTTGGAAATTTGTCTTGGGTTGGTAGAGGATGATAGTGAGAAAGTCAGGAGAAATGCGTCCAATTTGATTCGGGTTCTTCGTGGAGGAAACCACCACCGGATCAATTGATGATGGAAAGGAAAGAAAAAGAAATGAAGATGTGTTTTTTTTTTCCTCTGTGGAGGTTAGTTTTAATTATTTTTGGTTTTGGTTTTTTGGGTCTGCCTTGTTGGGTGGGTCCATTGTACAAAATGAAAAGAAGATCAAATTTTTGTTGTGAATGTGTCAATGATAGGGTTCTTTTGTATATTGAATAATGATGATGGGCTAGCTCTTTGTAGTTAGCTTAGCTTAGCTGTTAAAATGGCAAAGTTGTTGATTGGTCTTTTGGATTGTATTGCTCCATAGTTAGAATTTTTTTCTCCTGGTTTCCAGAAAATATTGCTGTATGGGTTTAACATTTTACATCTTGATTACAGTGTCCAAGTTGATTTCAATGTATGTCTTTCCTTTCTATAGAGGTAAAAAGAGCTGTTATGACATTTTGGTGCCAAATTGCTAATGTATGTAAGGAAAACTGTGTCGTTCGTTATCCTTTGGAAATGGAAGAAGGAAAAAAAAAGATGAAGGAGGATTTCTCTTTTGAAATTTACAATGAAGAGAAAATTATCTCCATAGTTTGTAGCAATTTTTATACTAATGCTTAATATTTTACAATATGATGCACATTTCTTAAAAATATTTCATCAAGTCTGAACTGCTTTGGATTGTCGATTCTGAACAGAGAGCTCAATATTTATGTTAAATGGTAAATGTCTCGTGTTCTGGATTTGAGGAAAACAAAGACGGAAAATAGACGTTATGAATTTCATCACATGTCATTAGGGGTAAGAGTTTTCATAGCGCATGCTGGACTGATGATGAGTTTGACAAAATTATGGCGGTCAATGATTTTTTTGAAGGTCCAACATGTATTTTTTTTGTCAAAATCACGGTGTCACATTGTGATTCTGCTGAACTTACTCTCAATCTTATCTTCAATCCAAACGTACACATAAATAGATAGCTAGGAGATCAAAATTTTCTTTTGCTAATGAGCATGCTTTCTATTCACTTTTCACTCACTGTACTAATCCGCTATGCAATTAGGTATTCCCACAACATTCATGCAAGTAAAACCTCTGTTTTCTCTTGAATTGTTAGACACGCTTGCACAGTTAGAGCTTTTAGTTTTATTTCTGTTATTATTGTGACAGAATATTGTCTTGCATATAGGCATGGACGAAAATTAGTTCTCAATGAATGGAATTTTAGATCCTTCCCAATATTCTTAATATTCAGAAACAAATTACAATGTTGATTTAACCTTTTGGGAAAATACATGTTTTAACATTCATATATCACGGATATATGCAAATGCTCAGTCTGTAATTGAAAGTTTTGATTTTAAACCAAAGAATCTTTCAGATAACTTCAAGCAAAATAAGCTGAAAATGTTAGCATAATACTGGTTTATTTCTAGAATAAATAACATCGTTCCTTGGATCTGAGCATGAAAGGTTGCAGGATAACTTTCTTACCCTCAAATTCAATGAGATTCCTGTTTAGATTGGGTGCTGACTCTAGTTGTCATTCCACTTCAATTTTATATCATTGTCTTTTTCTTTTCAACTGGTTTTTGTCTTGACTGCTGTTTGACTATTTAATAATGTAATGCTGAATGTTTTTAAGACAAGCATATGCCATCAGGCATTCTTTGTTGCTCTTTCAATATGGGGCATGATTTAGGATGGGACGGAAGTTTTAGGGTCGAATCATTTTTTGTGCATTTTCTTATATCATTATCAAATATATGTTGGACAAATTGGGTACATGACCCTGCATCATGTGATCAATACTGCTTTATGCATATATTTAAATATTTGGATAGGTAGTTGGCGTGCAGCACGGAGAGTTTTCTTATAAATATGTTGTCTTGGAGCAAGGGAACAGTTGTTGATAAATGTTTCTTGCATGACTTCAGCATTGCAAGTTGTAACAAAGGCTAAGTATTCTTTTCGGCCATTGAAGTACATTAACACAGGCTTCAGTGGTTTGTGAGCTTCCAATGTTGCAATTGCAAATGTTAACAAGGATAACATACGGTCCAAGTCTAACTGAAGAGTTCTCTGCATACTAAAGAAGTTGTGATCTAAAAGCTCTTTCTATTGGTGTCCTTCTATGAAGTACCGAACACGCGTAATAATTTGAAAAAATTGGATAATTAAATGTGATTAAATTTGCCACCGATACTTGTTTAACACAACATTGCTTTAATTGGAAATGGTTGTGCTACATAGATGTTATTAAGTTTGGGAAGTGCTAAAATCTAAAAACAAGTGTTAGTATACTGTACATGTTATAAATTATGCCGATTTATTTTTCAAAATTTAAAAAATTACCTTTTTCTATAAATACTTACTACATCCGTTCCTTTTTAATTATCACTTTTTTACATTTTACACAAACTAAGATAATCAATCAATAAGTGTTACTACTTTTGATACAATTAGTTATACTTTTACTATAATGACTTTATTTAATATCTCATTTCATATATTTCTCTTTCCGCAATAAATAACTAAGGATAATATTAATAAAACAATATTTAATGTTGCATTGAATTTTGAAAGTAACAGTTAAATAGAAACAAATTTTTTTTACAAAAGAGACATTTAAAAAGAACAAAGAGAGTATTATTTATGAAATCTTTAACATATGTTATACTCCCTCCCTCCCTTTTTATAGTAGTAGTTTACAAAAAAAATTGTCTCTAAGTATAATATCATTTACAAATTCTTAGATGCATTGATTACTCTTTTTTCAAATATACCCCTTATTAATACTATCAATTTGTCTTGATATATGAAAAGTTAACATTAACTATATATTTAATTAAGGGTAATCTAGTAATAATCACACACATTTGAGACAACTTTATTACTTTACCAACTTTTTTTAATACTCGTGATTTTTGTAAAATACTCATGTAAAAACGAACGGGAAGTAAAACGTATTCTGTACCTTAACATATGTTATAAAACATATTCTGTACATGTGTTTGTGGAATATTTTGATTCATATTATTATTAGATTTACTAGCCTTAGTTTTATTTCTGCGATTAACGGTGGATGTCTAGGACTTTAACTTGGTGGAACTTATTCCACAAATTAATGCGGTTGATTTTTACCGCAATCGGTGTACCTTTCTTTTCTGGCTACTATTACATGTTTAGACAATTTTTTACGATTTTTTGTGTTGTTCCCCATGCTTTGTCTTTCTTTTTAACACTAGAAAAAGACTCGTATGACGTAATATTACGATAATTATATAAAAATAATTAGATTGTTATGATGGTAGAATATTAAATGAAAATTATAAGTATTAATGTAATGTTTTTATTAAATATTTTCTTTATATATATACAAAAAAATGTTAAATAGTTGAGTCACACCAGTTATGAATTTTATTTGCATATATATGCGAAAACAAATTTTTATGTAGATATATGAGAAAGTTGATATGATAAAATTTGGAAAACTCCTTGACAAAAAAAAATATTTTTCGAAAACCTATAACTATTTTCAAAATCAAAATTAATGTAGTGTTTATATTAAATAACTTTTTACTTTATATGTTAAAGACCATTCAATATTTGCACCGCATCCGTTGCAGATTTTATGTACTTATATCTCCAGAACAAATTTCTATATGCATACATGAGAAAGTTCATATGATAAAATTTTAAAAACTCATATTTCAAAATCAAAATTAATGTAGTGTTTCTATTAAATAACTTTTTATTTTATATGAAAAACATTGTTCAATGTCTGCACCGCACCCATTATAGATTTTATGTACTTATATCTGCATAAACAAATTTTTATATACATATATGAGAAAGTCAATATGATAAGATTTGAAAACTCATGACTATTTTCAAAATATCAACATTAATTGTGTGTCTATTAAATAAATTTTTATTTTGTATTTAAAACACCGTTAAATATTCAAACAGCACTCGTTGATGATTTTATATGCTTATGTATGCAAAAGAAAATTTTTATGTATCGATATATGATAGTCGATATGATAAAATTTTGAAAACTAGTGACTATTTTCAAAATATCAACATTAATGCAGTGTTTCTGTTAATTAATTTTTATTTTAGATGTAAAACACCGCTCAATGTTTGCACTGTTCTCGTTGCAGATTTTAAATGTTTATACTTGCAGAAACATATTTTCATATACATATATGAGAAAATCGATAGATGAAATTTTGGAAACTCATGACTATTTTCAAAATATCAACATTAATGTAGTGTGTCTTTTGAATAAATTTTTATTTTATATTTAAAACACCGTTAAATATTTAAATTGCACACGTTGAGGATTTTATATGCTTATATATGCATACGAAAATTTTATGTACCGATATCTGATAGTCGATATAATAAAATTTTGAAAACTCGTTACCATTTTCAAACTATCAACATTAATGCAGTGTTTCTATTAATTAAATTTTTAATTTATATGCAAAACACCGTTCAATGTTTGCACCGTTTTCGTTACAGATTTTAAAAGTTTATATCCGTGGAAATTGATTACACTTGTGGTGAGTATTATCCGTAATTAATTTTTTTTAAAAAAATAAATTAAATTTTACAAAATGACCACTATGCACATAAAATTAAGGAGATCATGAGTTTTAATAAGGGCAATTATGAAATTTTGCTGGACTTCGATTATTATATATTGTTATTAGATATATATTGTTAGTAGGTGTTATTAGATATGACCATGTTCCGTAATTAATTTTTTCAAAAACAAATAAATTAGTTCCATAGTTATCTGTGGAAATTGGTTACACTTGTGCTGAACATTATCCGTAATTAATTTTTTAAAAAACAAATAAATTAAATTTTGCAAAACGACTGTTATGCACGTAAAATTAAGGAAATCATGAGTTATAATAAGGACGATTATGAAATTTTGTTGGACTTCGATTTTTATATATTGTTAGTAGATTTGTAAGAGTGAAGAACATCGTGGTACTTATTTAAAAATGCGGAGTCAAGTCGGTTACTTAGAAATAAAAATATTTTTTTTCATCTTTTAAAATAATAGACTGGGTCTCTCTTTGGCAATGCCTAATTTCATGACCTCATGACAAAAAAGACCCCTCGGATGATATTTTTTTTATCTCAATTTTATTCTTGTTATCTTAAAAAAATTAAATATAAAATGAACATATATTTTTAATGTCGTTTCATATTTGTAAGTTAGTTCGACCATTAACTATACCAAACACAACAAATTCAATCAATCAGCTGGTTTATATGTTATAAGTTAGCCTCTGTATTATACATTAGTTTATTTGTTATAACTTAACTTATAAGTTATATGCTACATGCTATACATTCATCCGTCATAAACTAGTTTAATAGCTATCTTTTTTTTTTAAATAGAGCCTGGAACAACTTCTTTCAATTTAGATGATTAGGAAATATTTAGAGAAGACTAGGATAAGAGAGGAATTGGTAGCGAGGGTAGACTAAATGAGAGAGAAAAAGGGACTTTAAGAAATAGATAATGATATAGTACTCTCTAGACTTAATATATAGTATGATTAATTAATTTAATTGATGTCTAGCTATGATCTCACTTTTTGAGAAAAACTGTGTTATTATTTTGTGAAAATTACGTACCATCTGACTTTAAGAATTTTCAATTTATGAAAGATGTTAGTTTTATCGTGGCTGTGCATTTGGAAAGGTTGGCTTGAAGTGATTTTATTAGTGTTGATGAAAAGGAAAAAGAAAGAATACGAAACAAAACTACATTCTTTAACACCAGTTTAGCTGCAGAGCAAGAAGAGTAACGGAGAGAGGAGGGGACAAACTGTCAAAATTCCTTGCGCTGTGAGCACAAGTTGCCTTCTTGTTCTTGCATAGTATGGACGAGCTTGAGCTACTACTCCACTCCTGTTTCTATTATAAGAAATTTTTTATTTGTTAGATTGGATCAATAAATGATGTACTATTTAGTTTATATCAAGAACTAGATTCTCCCTCCGGATTCTATTATGAGAGAAAATTTATTATTTAAATTCATTCAATTAATGATGTATCTAACCTCTAATATCGATTAAATCATCATTTATTAAATAAATCTAAAAAGCGAACATTCTTCTATAGTAAAGACCAGAGTAATACATTATTTGTTGAATAAATTTAAAGTCGATTGAAAGTCAAAGTCGGACTCCTAAGTCCTAATCGTATCAGAAATAATGCACAACATATCCATACTTTGGCTTATAAAATAAAACTCCGGAAATAATGTGTGAATAAACACTTAATTAAACACCTCAAAATAGCTTATTCGTAATATTTAGTGTTCAACATCTTTATATAATTCTCTTTCATTTTTCACGTATTAAGAAAAATTAGTAGTGTAATTAATATGTATATATTATATATTTATTATTTCCCCGATCGTGTATATAAGAAAAAATTGAGTCAACAAAAGTTGATGTATCTATTTCAAATTTTGAATCAAATACATCAACTTTTGTTTATCCAACTTTATGTTATATATAGAATCAAAGGGAGTAATAAAATGTCTTTTGTGTATAGATTTATTCATCATTGAGTTTCAAATTTCAAAATAAATTGGCATCATTAATTATGTTACAGATAAATAATCGAAGGTCTTGAGACCAAACTCAAATGAAGGACAAAAAACTAATTTAATAGCTAATTATTAGCATTGCTAATTTTAGAAAATGTATCATTAATTACTTATGATTATATTTAGAAAAAAATAAAATAAATGTATCTAATAATTTAAAGGAGCAGTTATATTTATTGACAATTTTTTTAGAGGAAGGATCATTTTTTTTTTTTTGTATAATTATATATATGAATGTTTTGGTATAATACATTTTTTAAGGTAATTATAATTAGAGATGGATTTAATATTTAGTAAAAAGAAATTCTAAACGTACTCCTTAAATGTCTAAAAGTAATAAGTTAATAATCTTGAAACTTTAAAACTTATGTATTCAATACATTAAAAATTGAAGTGTTTGACTTTTTAGTGAACAATTTTCTAATTGAAAATGAGTGTCTTACTAGTTAATAAAATTACTAAGATTGACACCATATCAAATTATATTTGATGTTGACTTGTGTTATAGCGGTGGTTTGGTCAACACTAAACTTTTTTATGGCTCTTGGAAGCTTTCTTTTTTTGGGAGATGAAGCTTTCTTGTTTGTACTATCTCTTTATTCTTTTCATATTGTAGCTTCCCATTTCTCATCATTATTTCACCTTATTTTATTGTTGAACGATGCTTCACCTACTCAGGAGTCAGAGAGAATTTAAAAATAGTCTTCTTTGATGGCTCGGTTTAGTTGAATTTGTTTTGTTTTAGATTCAAAATACAAATTTTATTAATGTCAAGTTTTTATTATTCCTGGTTGAAATTTTTTAAGGGAAAGGAATGAAAAAAAGAAAATGTTATTTTAGAATTGGTGCATTCAACACCTTAAAATATTAAAAATTTAATTTTTTTATATAAATATATTATTTAATTTTTTAAATTCTTTTAGCTTTATCCAGTTTCAAGTCCTTCATCTAAATCTCGAGATCAAGTTATGCTGATGAAAATAATGTTATTAGGAGAAAAGCTTCAACTAAAAATAAACATTAAAATTTTCTCGCAGAAATTTGAGATGGACAAAATTGATATACACTCTAAAAATGAACATTAAAAAGATATTCTTTTTTTTAGGGGATTAAAAAGATGTTCTTACTATGTAGTGGAAATATTCTTATTATGTGGGATGAGTCTTCTCTTTTCTATAATTTTCGCTCTACCCTTGCTCTATAGTAATCGACAATTTCATTTTTCACCGGACACTCTTACATGTCCTTTTTTTTTAAATAATTTTGTTTGGATTATATAATCCGAACGTCTTTTTAGTGTTTTTTGTATTATATAATCTGAATATTACTTAAACACATAAATCATACTACAATTGATATGAAAGTTTGTGTTGACTACCGTACTACTTCCACAGAAACTACAAAATAATTTTTGGGATAACATGAGTGGTTAATGACCGTGATATCATAACTCATTTCCAAAATTAAATTCAAGAAATAAATTTGTAGAAGAGATGAAAAGTGGAAAATTAATGAAAATGTTAAAGGATGCAAAGTTATTTATAACCATAAAGCATTCATAGATTGTAACTACAATCAAAGAAAACATGTATAATGTTTAAAATTCAATTTACACACCACAAACGATCCAAACCTTGCTTGTAACGCAACAATCCACATTCTGGCCTAGTTCAGATTATATAATATGAACCTATTCTCAGAATATTTCAGATTATATAATCTGAATCAGCCCTAGACTGTGTTAAAACTTGAGGTTTGGAGAGTGTGGCAGGGTTAGGAACACAGAAAATTTAATTTAAACAACATATCCCATTTGGGGTTGGCCTAGTGGTTGGCATGGGACCTTGGAGTGTGCTCCTCAAGGTTTTAGGTTCGGTTTCCTATGACCCAATTTCGGTGGGTTAAGTCTATACAGAGCTAAGCTCCATCTTTAAATGGGCCTTGTTAGTGGATGGTGGTATTGGACCACTCAGATTAGTCGGTTCTTGGTCTGGATATCGAGCTTAAAAAAACATATATTTAAAATAACAATTTCAACAACATAATAAATTAAACAACATAATAAAACACATACAAAAGATCATGGATCGGCTAAACTTAAATATTCATTTGGTATATCCATGCAAGCCCTGATTTCTTCGTAGGTTTTAGACCAAATCAAACTTTCCCGAATTTCTTCGAAAGATCAGATCTAGGAAGCGTCCATCTTGATCGATCCTTTAGTACTGTAGTGACCAAATATTGAGAACATGGGTCTTACATCGTCCTTCTTGAGCTTCATCTGGGTGAACCATACACTTCCACTTGAGCCGGTCGATGGACGATGATACTCAACACCGTCCACCCACCTTGTGTCTCTATGGCTGAATTGACGGTTAATTTAGGCCAAGTGATCCTTCAACCCAGACACTGTGACATCAACCCAGATCCCGAAAAAGATTGGGTTTTCCCTCGTTGTAGTAAACTGCACTAACGTGATGTTCAAATATACTTGATAATGGTTCATGTTTCTGTGGTGTGGTTTACAACAAATGAATCAAGCACACCAGTTCTGGCTGATTTCAGATTATATAATCTGAACCAATTCATAATACTGACGATGGCTTGATCAGCAAGGTTGGACGGTTCCACACATGTTTTATGAGTTTTTTGATTGGTCAGCAAGATTTGACCACATATTTTAACCCTCCCTTGACTTCGTTACACTCCATGTTTGAATTTACCCATATAAATACATTTTCATTCTTCACAAATTCCCATTCTATCTCACATTCTCTCATTCTCTTTTATAAATATCTTATTCAATGTTCCACTGTTGACCTTTCATATAAAAATCCCCCTCACATTGTAGGTATAGTATGAATGGTCATATGCCAATATCTCGCTCTGCAAGTTCGCATCCTCCGTCTGGATCTGGGGTTGCTCATCAGAGTCTCATTCTCTCATCTTTTTCTTCTGAGGATGTTGGATAAGAAACAAACCTTCCCCTCCTCACCTTCTTAGGATGTGCGAGAGGGTTGACAAACCTTCCCCTCCTTTCCCCTCAATCTTCTTGTACCACAAATTTAGCTTAGGTCATCCTCCATCTTCTTGTACCACATGTTTAGTTTAAAGTGTCTAATAATTTATTGTAATAAGCACTATCATTATGTAAATGTTTTATGAAATATTTATCAATAATAAAATATGTTCAAATATTGATATTTTGTTTCTTGTCTCTTTAAATTTATGTAATTTTTTCATTTTTAGTTATTCATGCCAATTTCAGTTTCGAAAAGTTGATTGAAAATATGGTTAAACATGTTTTTGGATTATATAATCTGAAAAACATTAAAAACAAAGGTATTAAAAAAAATTATAGGACACGTGAGAAGAGAATATGGTAAAAAAAGAAATTGCCATAGTTATTTTAGGAGTGGACTTGTCATTCAACCCACATCGGTTACAATAATGAAGTGGGCCTTGCGCCCATTGCCCATAACCTTAGTTATTGTTGTGCAAAGTAGATAAAACTTTTCAACACATACATTCAATAAAATCATGTAAAATATTTTTAGAAAAAAAAATCATGCAAAATAGATAGTTGTAGATATATGGGCATTTTTATAAAAAAAAAAAATCATGCCAAATTAGATGTATGTTTAAAATGTTTTACACTATCGGTGTATAAAACTTAATTCCAAATAGAATATGGGCATTTTTTTGTCACCTTTTGTGCCCTTCTATTCAAAATTCATTTTAATCTTTTAAAAGCTTTATTTTAGTCCTTTATATTGACAATATTATACAAATTCAACCTTTATCTTTCAAAATGCCCATTTTAGTCCCGAGTCTTGACTGTTAGTATTAGAGAGGTATTTATCACTTCATTAGTTTATCAGATTTGAAGTTGAGGCATAGCATAACTGTTACAGTCGTAAGTTTTGTGATGATATCTTTGGGGAGACAGCAATTAAAGCATTCTCAAGACTCAAAGCAGTATATATATTAAAAAATAACATTTCATGTGCAACTTTCACAGTCTTGATAACTTGTTTATAGGGAGAGTTGATGGTTTCTTTATGCATTATACTCACAATGTAGAAAGCTCTTGAAGTAAATTTGGTCTCTGAGGATTGTTTAGTTTACTAAATTTGGCATTCCAGTTTCTAATGGGGGAAATATTATTCTATAGCTGTCTTATATTTGAGTCAGAATGTGTTAAGAAGCATGGCAGGGTCCACAAAAATGATAGAAAATTTGATTTTGGAATTGACAGTATGAGGAAGTTGATTCAATGAATGTACGATGCACCTTATAGAGTGATCTTAAGATATAAATAGTACAGAGAAAGTCTTTTATGGACACAATGTCAAATCAATATTATTTAGACATATTTACATGAAATGAACAAAATTAAACAAAAATAATTTAGTCACATCAATTGACATCTTTTAATTTTATTCTCTTTAAAAACAAATCAGTTTTGTGTGTGTCCGTATATTTTATTTGGGTTTGTGCTCAAATAAACATTGCTCGCATATGAGAGTGATATCGGGTCTTATTTGTTAGACGATAAATGTAACATCCCGCTTTTCGCTCTTCGTAATTAATTTTGATTAAAACCTAGTCTTAGTATTATTGAATGAATTTTGATTAAAATCTAGTCTTAGTATTTGAATGAAACATGAATGGTGAATTCTATACTTGGTGGTTTGGGGTCTTTGGAGTGAAATTAGAATTTAGTGAAAGGGTTTAACTATTAGAGAGGTGTACTTAGTAATAAGCCCATCAAGCCCAAAACTCACCACACCAAACCTCACTTGTACTCCCTTCGTTTCAAAATACATGTCGTATTTTTGTAATGTGCACTATTCACATGACTTATTTTGACCCTACTTTTTAACTAATATATAAATACAAATGTTAGCATGTAAGATGTTTGATTTGTCTCGACAAATATTTTCAAAATATTAAATTTTTATAATTTTTTACTTTAGATAATTAAAGATATTAACGGTCAAAGTTGTGCATTGACATGTGTTAAGTGGTTGACAGCGACATGTATTTTGAAACGGAAGGAGTATCTATTTCTTATAAACAAAAAGAGGAAAGTCAAAAAAGATAAAGAAAACAAAGAAAGAAAGAGAAAGTGAGAAACGTGAGAAAGAAAGGAAAAATAAGGGGAAGTAATTCAATCTCCCTTCAATTGATTCAAGCTGCATGCGGAACCCAACATCTCCAATCCCAATTTCCATTAGATATCATTGTTAAGAGATGGGGAAAAGAAGAGCGAGGAGATTTAGGGTTTATGAAAGAAGATGAATAGAAATTAGGGAGAAGGATAAGAGCTTATTGGAGAAAGGATAGGAGAAAAGTCAAATTTCAAATTGAATGTCATAGTTTGTTGATTTTGACTGTTTGGTATGCTTATACAACTGTCTTTGGACTGCTGAACCGTTTTACCAAAAAAATATGTTTTTAACAGCCAGAATCACCTAGAAAATGAGGTGGGTTTTACCGCAGTGAAGAATATATAAGAATCTATTGAGTGAGAATAATTAGCGGATGATTATGTAACTGTTTATATTACATTTTGTTTGAAGTTTAAAGGCATACTTTGAGTATGAACGTTATTATAGTATGTATTATTTATCTAATGTATCTGAGGTATCTAAGTGGGAATATTAGGATTCACTCTAGCTAGGTGGATTCTCCATTTACGACAAGACATGTAAGAAGGGGTAAACGGAGAACCGTTTATCGGAGTCAATCTATCTCCGTCTTACCATAAAGTTAAGAATATGTTAGGTTCTCAGAGGTTTTCCCACGATCGGTAAACTAATTAATTAAGTTATCAAAATATAAGTAAGTTATCTCGAGTTTAATTAATTGTTGTAATTAAGTTCTTAGTTATGTTTATGTTTTAATTGAAACTCTTGTTCAAAGGCAAGATTATTTTTTATCCCATTTTTTGGAAGCTCACTGAGATAATCAATATCTCACCCCATGTTAATTTTTATTTTTCAGGTATAAGCAATTTTAAGGTGTCATTAGAGGTCGGATCACAGTCAGCGTCTAGATTTAGGATTTTCCTTCAAAATTGTCATTTAGAAATTCTTGATTATGTAAAGTTTTTATTAAAGTATATTGTAAATTTCACTGCTTGATTTGTAAAGCTTGATAAAAAAATTAGAAGCATTATTTAAAAGAATTTGAACCAAGTTCGGTTTGAAAAGTTTTATGCAATTGAAAAAGTTGTTTATATATTTCTCTCTTTAAGGAATTGCATATACACTAACCTGTACCAGTGTGCCACATAATCATCTGGGTTTTGATTATTGTAGTACGCTGCAACAATGGAATGAGGGCAAGGTATACCACTTAAATCCCATTTTCTACATGCACATGTTCTCTCTTTGAGATTAACCACAAAAGTATCACTTCCATCAGAAACAGCAAAGTTAGAATACTCCACATCACCACACCAATTTGGTGACCAACCATCAACTTCCTTCTTAGCCTTTTCCATTATCTTTTTTATCATTGGGCAAATTTCCCCCTCATACCTTAACATGTAATCCCTTAATTTAACTATCCTATTTGTCATATAAAACTTCAACCCCTCTACAAGTGAAATAATTGACAACTCCCTATACTCAATGATTGAAGAGTTAAATGCCTCACACATGTTATTGACTTGCAAGTCACAACATGTGTGAGTACAGTACCCTGCCCTAGACCACATACTTGGTGCATACTGCCTCGTTTCCTCCCAAGCTGCCTCACTAAGACTTTTCAGTTTGTCCATAGCCTTGTTAAATTCAAGCATAGTATTGGCCCTAGCTGCTGCCCACAAGGCTTCTTTTAAGTTTTCTTCAACATGCCTTTTCCTCCAATTTCCATACAAATGTCTCACACATATTATGTGCTCAACATGCTCACCAATAGTTGCTATTGTATTCACCAGACCCTTGAAAAAGCAATAAAAGAATGAGTTAAAATGTTGAAATGAAACTTAAAAGCATTAAAACGGTGATTATAAATAAAGGTTACAAAATTACCTTTTGCTGGTCTGATATGAAAGACCATCTTTTGAATTGAATCACATTCAAATCTGAAAGCAGCAGATCCATGAACCAGTCCCAAGACTCTTTGGTTTTAGCTTCCACAACAGCAAATGCTATGGGCAACATTTGATTGTTACCATCTTTGCCAACAACTGATAGTAAATGTCCATCATACATCCCTTTCAGAAAACATCCATCTAATCCTATCAATGGTCTACATGTACTCACAAAGGCCCTCTTGCAGGCATTGAAACAAACATACATTCTCTCAAACACTAACCCCCCAAGTGCATGTTTGCATTTAATCTTGACAGTATTCCCATGATTACTTCTGATCAACTCCTCTGCATAGTTTCTTAGATGAGCATATTGTTCATCACTAGCCCCATGTATCAATTCTAAAGCCCTCATTTTTGCCATATACCACCTATTCTTGCACTCTTCTTACAGATCCTTAAGATTCTTAGTAGGTGTATGCTTCAAAATTGGAACCAGTTTCTTAGCCAACACCTTAGTGCTTAACAATCTGACTTTAGCAGTCTTATAACGAGTATGGGCTGAATTAAAACTAGAAAGAACAAAATAAGTTTGAGGAGGAACCTTATTGAATCTCATATGATATGGACATCCTTTCTTACATTTCACCATAATTCTTTTCTTCTCATTTTTCTTGAGGTAAACATTCTTCCTGTTCTGCAAAGCATATTCTTTGACAACATTCTTTATTAACACAATAGTTGTAAAGATATGCCCTTTCTCAAATATCACTGGTTCCTCATTACCAACCAACTTAAACCTTTGCAATTTTTTCTTGACATCACTGTCTTCTTCAGATGACTCTAGACTTTCTAACACATTTGACTCTCCATTCTCATCTTAAAAGTCTAACAGACCTGTCACATCAGTGTTCCTAGATGCTTCAACACCAACCAAGTTCTGACCAGGGTTAACTGATTGACTAACAGGGGTTGGGTTCAATATTTGGTTGGGCAGCACAGAAGTCCACTCCCACTCTTCATCAAAATCACTGTCATCAATTGAAACATCATCAACACTTCCAACTTCATCTTCTGAATCATATTCAGGATCCTCTCCCTCCTCATCACCAATGTACTCAGGATTAGATTCTTCAACTTCATCAACTTCAGCTGAATCCTTCCCTTTGTCTACTACAACCTGCTATCCATTCCTTCCACATCTGGGGTTTCAACATAGAACTCAACACCTACCACATTCTTATGCTCATTTATGAATCTAATCACATCCCTATCAGTTTTCAACAACCTAAGACCATCACTCAAATCATAACCTGGACTAACATACCACATCTTATAATCCCCTTGTACTGGTTGTGAGTACAATCTAGGAAAACTAGGGTTTTCAGGGTCTGTTTAGGTCATGCCTTGGGAATGATCCCAATGTTACTATTTGTAGCCCCAATTTGGGCCTATCCAGTCATGTTTTTGGGCCCAAATCATAAAGGGCCAAAACCATGATTAGGGCGCCCTCACCGGCTGCTGAGGGTGCCTCCAAAGGGTATCCTTTAGGAGAGTTCCCTGAGGTTATGTGTGGCTACCAAGTGGGACTTGTTCCCTTCTGGAGGACGCTCAGCCTTGCTCTAAGGGTTCAAGCCCTTTTTCTGTAGAGCCCTAAGGCCTGGAGGGTAAGATCTACAGTCCACAGCCCAACAAGCACGAACTTTGGAACAAGGCGAAGTGATTAAACTATTACTGGGAATTTGTCTATGACTCTTGCCGAGCAAGTGGAACTTACTGGTCATGAGGCTATGTGAATTTTTTTGACTTATGGGGTGTACAAAGCGAATATTATCTGATATATTACAGTCCCTAAGATATCAGAGGTTCTTGTGAGTACTAGCCCAACATGGGTGCTAGCCCGGCACGGATGCTAGCCCAACCTGGGTGCTAGCCCAACGTGGGTACTAGCCCAACGTGGATGCTAGCTCCACATTTTTTGTTTTGGGGCCTTGGCGGGTGCTAGCCCAACAAGAGTATCCATAATAGCCCAACAAGCACGAGCTTTGGAAAAAGGTGAAGTGATTAAAACTGTGTAAAAAGGAGTTACATTATTGAGTGGGTCAGACCGCCAGGCCAGAACTAGCCCAACAAGGCGTGATAATCTTTGAGGTTTGGATTTAGGGCCCGCCCTAGTGAGATCCGACGGTTGAAATGGGGCGACTGTTCGCTCTCGCTGACGTGTTTGCAACGCAACGGTTCTTAGTAATCGTGCCAGTTTAAGTGACATCGTCTGCGTGTTTCCCAGGCTTTTGTACTTTAAACTGGTTTTCGGATCTACTTTCCTTTTTTCCAGTTTATCCTTACCTTTTCGCTTCCCTCACTTTCTCCTCTTCTCACAAAAATGTATCGTCTTCTCGAATCGTCTCTGGGCTTTGGAGATCGCTGCGCCTACAATATTTGAATCATTTGGAGCTTCCTGTCATCCTCAGTCTCTTGCTATCATTTAAATCCAGGTAATCTCCTTCGATCTCCTCCTTATTAATTAGGTATGTAGTATGGTAGTGATTAGGGAGTGTGATGAGGCGGGTAGGGAGTTATCCCCAACAAATTCAGAGGAGAGGGCTAGGTTGTGGAGGGAAAGTATTAGACATGCAAAGCGGTCAGATGGAATCACTGATTGGGTGGCGTTTGAGGAAGCCTATTACAGCCACTCCCTCTTACAGGAATTTTCAAGCGATTCAGAAGAGGGTGAAGGAGGGGGTAGTAGCGGGAATTCATCTGACTGCGTTATTCTTTCTGTTCTCCCAGGTCCCTTTTGTAGGAGAGGAATTTGTTACATGGCGACCTCTAGTGGATCAGAGCAAGAGAACTTTGCCGACGAAGTGCTTCGTTCAGAGTTCATGTATATGGATCCCCAGCGAGTGGCGTTCTTTCAGAGCAAGCTGCACGTATCCTCTATGGGATTTGAAGAGGACGTGGTTTTGGAGCATTGTCGCCCAAGTGAGAAGGTGTGCCTACGAAGGCCAAAGGGGGTGAATAGCGAGATGTTTCATATGTATACGGCTGTTTTTGAAGACCTGGGTGTGAAGTACCCCTTCACGCCCTTTGAGGTGGACGTCCTTAATTGTCTGAATGTGGCGCCGTCTCAGCTGCAGCCCAACAGTTGGGCATTTATGCGTGCTTTTGAAATTATATGCGAGGGGCTAGGTTTCCAACCCTCGATTGGGTCCTTTTTTACGTTCTATGGCACGAAGGGGGTAGACAAACTTTCTTGGGTGTCCGTCAGTGCGCACCCTGGTAAGAGGTTATTCCCGCCCTATGCCTCTCATTATAAGAATTGGAGGCAGACATTTCTCAGGACCCGGGGGGAAAGGATTGTGAAGCAGTTGCTGTGCGGATCAATGGTAAGTTGAGGTTTCCCGTATGCTAGACGAGCGCTCTGGCATCTATCATGGGATTTGATTATGAGAAGTTGGACGCGTATGACCAAGGCGTCGTCTGCTATTTGGACAAGATGATGCCTATGAACATCCGGGAGCTGTTGAATAGGGAGGGGATGTGAATAGCTTAGACGCTTACTTACGTGAGTTGGCTTTGTTTATTTATGTGTATATTATACTTTGCTATTTTCTTGTCCTCGTAACCTTTTTGTTTTCATTTTTTGTAGAGTCCATGGCGCACATGACTGTGGCGGAAAGGAAGAAATATCTCGAGGACATGAAGGCAAAGAAGGCTGCTGAGGGGTTGGCAGAGAGTGATCCTACTGGACTCATCACACGCAAGCCTAAGAGGAAGGCTGATAATCCGCCGAAGGCTCAGACTGAGTTCGTCGCGGTGGTCGGGCAAGACAAGGCGTCGCCCGGAAAAGATGATAGAGGGAAGGCCATATCTGAGAAAAAGAGTAAGAAAACGCCTTCCCCTTCCTCGACTGGTGCCGCCAGGATCTGTGGGACTGTGCAATCCTTCTGGGATAAGGATTTCAACTATGGCGCCTACGTCAAAGAGAGGTTGGTCTTTAATCCAGAAGATGTGGAGACTGGGAATCAAGGCGTTGTTCCCTTCATGACGAGAGATGTGGGTGTTCATTGCTTGCGGTCGATAATGCTCTTGGACGCGATAGATCGAAAGCATGAAGAGCTGGTGCAGAATGAAGAAGCGCTCCAGGCCACGGTGAGGGCACTGGAAAAAGAGTTGAATGAGGCCAAGGACGCCAGAGAGAAAGAGGTGAAAGATGCCAAAAAGGCGATGAAACTTGAATGTGACGAGCGCATCGTTGATCTGAAAATTGGCCATGCCGCGGATCTGGCTTGGAAGGATGGGGTTATCGCGAAGCTTCAAAAGGATGTCGCGGCTGGAGTGGAAAGGGAAAATCAGCTTAAGGCTGAAGTTTCTGAGGCAAAAGGCGAGTTAGCCCTGACCTTTGATGCTGGCTTTGAGCGGGCTAAAGCTCAAGTCACTCTTTTGCACCCTGGTGTTGATCTTTCCGCCCTTGATTCTTTTAAGGTTATTGTAGACGGCGTCCTAGTGGACGAACCATAATCTCACTTGTTGTAATTTTGTTTTGAACTCGGTACTCTCTCCAAATTTGTAATGATGCGTTGTTTTTCTTTACGCTTGGGCGATGATTATTACGTGTGCTTATTTCGCGACCTTGTTAAAAATTGTCGAGTGATTTTATTCTCAATGTTATTGTTTCTTGCGTGGATCGTCCTATTTTCGTGACGTCTTAGAGCCCTTATTGGGGTTAAGGAACTAGGTGGCGATCTCTTTTTCAGCTCACGACGACTTAGAGCCCTCATTGGGGTTAAGGAATTCGGTGGCGATCTCATTTTTGGCTCACGACGTCTTAGAGCCCTCATTGGGGTTAAGGAATTAGGTGGCGATTTCATTTCCGGCTCACGACATCTTAGAGCTCTCATTGGGGTTAAAGAATTCGGTGGCGGTTTCATATCCGGCTCACGACGTCTTAGAGCCCTCTGTCATACCCCATTTTTTGACTCATATTTTTCTTAATTCATTATCATATTATTATTTCTCATTCCATTTATAATTTTCAACTTTTCTTATTTATTTACCTTTTATTCTTTTGTTTATTTTTAGATTTTTTATTTTTATTATTAATATGTATCCCCATCATCATTATCATTAATATTATTATTATCCTTATTAATACCATTACTTTTGTATTTTATTATTATTATCTTTTTTTATCAATGTTTTATTATTATTATTATTATTATCATTATTTTTTTTATTAATTACTAATATTATTAACTTTTTCATTTTATTATTATCTTTATTATTATTGCCATTATTATTTTTCCATTATCACTTTCATTATTACCCTTGCCATTATCATTATTCATTTTTATTATTTTCATTTTTTATTTTGTTTTATTTTAAAGAAAACAAAAAATTCAAAAAAGGGGAGTTCGCACTGCGAAGTGAACTTCGCACTGCGACCTCTGCGAAATTTCTGCAGAATTTTATTTTATTTTATTTATCTTGTTTTTGTTTTCATTTTAGTTATTGTTATTATTATCTATTATTGTTATGATCATCAATTGTGGCTGATTGAGTGCACAGAGCAAGGATTAAGGTGTGACATTAAAGGTAAAGGTAAGAAGGATTTTCTTCCAACCTAACATGTGCCCAAGCAAATTGGCTGCCCTTGGTCAGCTCTTGTCCCTCCCAATTGACCTATCATTAAACCTGAGCTTGCTAGTCAGCTGCTTGATCCCTTTTCTTCCTTCTTTCTCCACCAAAACCAGTCAAACACAAGTGGTTTTGCTTGCAAAAAAGCTGTTTGGTGTGCCATGTTTTCAGCTGGATTTCTCCTCCCACACACCAGCCCACATGCTCTTTTTGCTTCCCCCAATCTCTCTGTACATGGCAGTACACGTTTTCCTTGCTTGACCTTCCAAGATTGCAAGGGTTGATCCCAAGAATCACCTAATTGCAAGCTGCCCTGTTTTTCAGTTTTTTTCATCATTGCATTCTAGGTTCAGTTGCATTTGTGGCTGAAATCAGTCAAGGTCTTGACCCTTGGCACAAGGCAAAGTAACTTCTATCCTTTAGCATTAAATGCAAAGCAATTTAGCCTGGATTTAGCCCACAAATCAGCTAGGTTCTATAGATTTTTCCATCATTGCATAGATTTGGTTTTTGGCCTATAAAAGGGAATGCAAGGCATAAGGATCACAGACCAGAAGAATACATACAATACAAACGAAATTTACACCAAAATACACTACATTGCAGCATTGTGAGAGTAGAAAAAACAGTTCAATTCAAAGCAAAACCAATTGGAGTTATTTGTCCATAACCTTTAATCAATCAAGCAAGCCATTTCCTACCTCTTGCACAAGCATTGCTAGGAGTTCTGTAAGTATCCTAAAGTCCTTATCTTTCATTTTAATTTGCTGTTTGCATCTTTTGTTTTGTTAAATTTCATTTTTGTACAAAAACCCCTTTTGAAACTCAAAAGGAATCTCAAAGTGACCAAGTGCTAAAACTGAGTTGTTATACTCCTTTTCATCCAAATTTGCAAAGCTTTTTAACCCCCTTTAGGTTCTGAAGCTTGCTCAGGAGAAGTTTCTGAACTTCTGTTCAGAAACAGCTTCTGAGTTCAATTTTTCGCATACTTCGCAGAGCAAAGTAATGTTCGCAGTGCGACCACATTAGAACCTGACTTCGCAGAGCCAAGTTCTGGTTGCTCTGCGAAGTATGTGAAACTCAGAACATGAATCAGGCTTCCAAAGGCCAAATTTTTGTGGCTCCAACCCTTGATTCAGAACCTAAAGAGGTTTAAAATGCATTTTTGTTCAAACCATATCTAGAATATTGCATGACTTTGGAAATTTTACAAGTTCGTGCATTTAATTTTGAGTAACTTGTAAAACAAGTTATGTTCTAAATTTTCAAAATCAAGCTTGAGCAATAAGCTAAGTTCGTTTATTTTCAAAACCAAACTTGAACAACAACGTCGTTCATGATTTTCAATCAAAACACGAACTTGAGCCGAGCTTGCTCACTCTTTTTTAAACCAAACTCAAATTGAGCCGAACTTGTGTATTTTCCAAGCTCATGCATATTCTTTATGATATTTGTTCATCTTTCAAACTTGAACTACGCTTGTTCTTGAGTTTCAATAACTTAAGCAACAAGTGATGTTCATGATTTTCAATAAACTCGAACAACAAATTTGTTCGTGATTCCTTTTTACAACTTTTCTTTAAGTTTCCCAACCTAGTGTTTTGTCCCTTTGAGATTTCTCCGAGTTTCAACGAAACAAAACTTGAATGAAAAAGGAATGGCTTGACATATGTCTCCCCAAACCTCGGTTGCACGAATGCGTGACGTATGTCTCGTCGTTCGGGTAATCGTCATTCCCTCTTTCGACGCGTCTAGCACGCTTAACCTTTCTTTGGTCCTCCGTGACCATTTTGAACCTTTTCTTGGCCCTCGTGGTCAATCCGAACCTTTCGCGCCTTTGCGCGTTTCCTTTTTCAAACCTTTTACGCCTTGTGCGAGTTTATCGCCTTAATGTGCGTCCGTTTTTTATCTTTTCAACCTTTTACGCCTTGTGCGAGTTTATCGCCTTAATGTGCGCTCGTCTTTTATCATTCAACCTTTTACACCTTGTGCGAGTTTATCGCCTTAATGTGCGTTCGTCTCTTTTATCATTTAAACGTTTTACGCCTCTGTGCGTCATCAAATCTTTTTTAATTAAAACGAACCAACATACAAATTTTTTCTACCAAAGAACTACGTACGCTTTGAATTCTCCGACTACCGGGAGATACGTAGGAGCAGGATTCACATCTTGTCAAGCCCGTTAATAAAAAACTTTCTTTTTCCCCTTCATTGTATTTTTGTTATCTTTTTTCCTTTTTTTACCATATTTTCTTTTTCCCTTTTATATGTTCAAACACGCAAGCAAAACTTTGAAAACATTTTAAGCCTAAGTCGACTAAGAGGTTCCCGTTGAGTACAACGGATGTGAGGGGTGCTAATACCTTCCCCTCGCATAATCGACTCTCGAACCTAAAATCTCTTTTTCCAAGGTAATTTCGAACTTTTTTCCTTTTCTCCCCGAAAAATTAAAAGTTCAGTCGTGATTTAAAATTAGTGATTCAACGCTTCTCAATAGCTTGATATCCGAAATTCGACGCGACACCCTCATTGGGGTTAAGGAATTCAGTGGCGGTTTCATTTCCGGCTCACGACGTCTTAGAGCCCTCATTTGGGTTAAGGAATTCGGTGGCGGTTTCATATCTGGCTCACGACATCTTAGAGCCCTCATTGGGGTTAAGGAATTCGGTGGCGGTCTCATTTTTGGCTCACGACGTCTTAGAGCCCTCATTGGGGTTAAGGAATTAAGTGGCGATTTCATTTCCGGCTCACGACGTCTTAGAGCCCTCATTGGGGTTAAGGAATTAGGTGGCGGTCTCATTTTCGGCCCGCGACGTCTTAGAGCCCTCATTGGGGTTAAGGAATTAGGTGGCAACCCTTGTTTGGGTTAAGGAATCAGGCGACAATCTCTTTTTCGTTCTTGGTGTTGTTGATCTGTTACAGGCGATGTAAGTAATATAAAATAGGTAACATATATATATATATATATATTTCAAGAAGAAAACACGGTGCCTCGTTAAAAACCCCCACCGTCGCCGAGGAAAAGAGTACTCCGTGTTCCTTTTCATTCAGACAGTACAGAAATGCATAACATAAAAGACAAGGTAACAATCAAAATGGCTTCACAGGCTTTCTAGCTCGCCTTAGAGTTGTCATGGTGAACGGTTAGGTTTGTGAAATCCCAGAATCATGTTTGTTTCCTTCAGTAGGTCTGTCTTGCTAACTTTCTTTGTGAAATTTCTGGTATACCATTGTTTACGTTGAAATTTGGTAAACAACCGCTAGTCTGGGTTAATTACTTGCGAGACCAACTAGTGAATCTCAGGAGCATAGTGCTTTGTTTGAATTCTTTAAATTGTTTGAATGTTCATTACGCATAAACATTTATTATAGTGTTTGGAGAATTAAATGTACAAGTCACTTGGATTGTAAGCAACAAGGAAAACAAGTTTTTAATAAACCAATGCTTTGTTCCAATCGAAACAGATAAATAAATGGAATTTAAATGAAAGGCATTAAACTTTGCATGAAACTTAAAATTGCTTGAAAGATAAATTTACATGAAAAGTAAATTGCATAGAATTGTAAAATGTGCTTTACAGAAAAGAATGGTTCACAGATTCATACTTGGATCCCATTTCACTCGTTTCTCTCGATAGCATGGATACTTTGAGTTTACCAGAATTTTTGTATAAAATGAATTGCGACCATGTTTCTGACTAAAAAACTACTATATATAGACTTTCGAAAATAAACTGCCCTAACGGTCGAACACTATCCTACTGCCAAATGTCCTGCCACGTACACCCTGCATGCACTTAACTGCTCCTTAGAACGGTTGTATCGCTCGAAGTCGAATTGAGTTTTGTGAAGTCTGTCAGAATTGTGCTAAGTCTAGAAATCTGTTGCTTCGATTCGATCATACGCTAGGTCGATTTGCCTTATAGTTCGAAGTCCTCCTTCTTGCCTTAGCCTTGTATTTGTAAATATTCCCTTGAACCTGTGAACAATTCCAAGAGTCTTTCTGCTCTTCGATTAGATAGAATCTTACAAGATTCCCTTCAGCATTTAATGCGTGTTGAGATTCCCACTATCATCATGAGTTCCAACTTTCTAGGTAAAAGTGGGACACGTGTCACACTGGGAAGTCGAAGTGAATTTGATTTGACAGATTTTTATTATAAATTTTTTTTTAAACCCTATAAATAGGCCAGAAACGGCCATTGAAGCACTTTTTCAGACGAAAGCTCTTAAAGTTCTTGCTTTTTCCATTCTCTTGCTTCTTAATCTCCACAGCTTCTTACGAATCAAACCAATCCGTTGTTTCCTTTCACAATCGTTTGTTCTTGAATCTCTAGTAAAGAAACCCTTTTCTCAGAATCATTGGCATTGATTCAACCAGTTCGTCATCAAAAACCTTCTTCGTAAGAACTGTTCATCTTCTTCTTCGATAATGTCTCAAGAAAACCAAGAAGTTCCTATAGCTGGAAAATGGCCAAGCACTATCACAAATAATGATGGCAAAGATATGGTACCCGAACCTCACGGGGACGCAGCAAAGAAAGCCGTTTGGGAGTTGAACGTGATGATCCCATTTTCTGTGGGCGGCCAGACTTATGCTTTTGGTGGGCCTCTTCCAGATCAGCCAAATCTATCGAAGGCTATGGATAAGGTATTTCCTTCGTTCACAACTTGTGAACCTAGGATATTCCTAAGTGACCCATACAACTTCAGTTTTCTAAGTAAACCAAGTAAGCTATTTCGATCAGCCCCTTACGTAGGTAATCTAGATTATATCTCTTGGCTTGATCGAGTCGAAAATGTCTATGGAGAGTTTTGGAAAAGACATGAGATTTTCGACCTTATCCAATTTTCCAGGACTGGTCCAGAGTATCGACCAGAGATGATCATTGCTGCTCTGCACTTCTTCGAGAGTGCAACCAACACGTTCCAATTCCCTTGTGGTATGCTTACTCCAACCCTCTTCGACGTAGCTGCTCTTACAGGCCTTAGGCCTACTGGGGATACTTATGACCCCACCATCACTAATGACGATATCAAAGTTGATTTTAAAGAGGCAACTTTTGCTAAATACATAGCGGAGAACAGGGGTCATGACGATGAAGTATCCTTCGAAGAACACGTCGCATTCCTGACCTTGTGGCTGTCGCATTTTGTCTTCTGTTCGAAATCTCTGCAGGTGGCAAAAAGATTCATTCCTATGGCCCAGCAGATCGGAGAAGGCCGAATATTTGGGCTTGGTTGCCTTTTGCTGGCCGTTCTTTATGATTCGATCGGAGAGGCCTGCGATGACCTGAAAAAATCGAAGGATGGTTCTTCCTTCCTAGTGTCCGGCCCAATGTGGCTTCTTCAGTTGTGGCTTAATGCCACTTTCGAAAAGGAAATGGGACTGTTCATCCCACAAGACTATGCTGAAGAAGTTTCCAATCGTTCTATTGAGGGCCAAAGGGCACTTCGCCTGACGCCCAGGACCTTAGGCCAGAGCCCACAGAGGCTCTTTCTCACGTATATGCAGGTCTTCCTGGACTTCAAGCATTTTCATCCACAACATGCCCCCTTCCATAAGAGACAGTTTGGTCCGGCTTGGTTTACGGAAGATTTCCCCACCATCGACCCAGACAACGAAGACGAAGTAAATGAAGTATGGTCAGCTTACTTGTATCCTTCCATACTTTCATGCAGAACTGGGGTGAAATCGAACTACCTAGGTTTGGTCGGGTACCAACCTAATCTAGTGTCAAGACAGTTTGGGCTTTCTCAACTTCGACCCAAGAGTATGTTCTCAGACCCCAAACATGTTTTGAGGGGAGCTAATCTCTCAGATAAGCTTTATAAGAAATACCTGAAGTCATCTGGAGAGCTCTTGTTCGAATTGCACCCATTCGAATACAGTGCTTCGTTCTTCTGCACTACATAATTCACAAAATGGTGGGGGAAGTATTTTTCTAGTCACTCAGTGGGAGACACTAAAGCTATGATCTCCAGACTGGAAAGTGGCTTTTCTCAGCCAATCATTGAGAACATACGTTCGAAGCTCCCTGCTCGAGGTATCAAACTCATTTTTGTCACTTATTGATATATGCTAGTTTTATTTATTTATGCCTTTCGATTCATCTGTTCAGGCAAAGCACTGGTGACAAATGTTGAAGCAGTATTTCAAACAACAAAAGTAAGTATTTTCAATTATCGTCTCCTCAGGGATTAGGTGCGTTACTTCGAACCGTTCAACAATCGGTATTGTTTTGAGTTAAGGGTTTGTACGATTGGTTGCATAAAACTAATGGAATTTAATTGCAGAATTAAAACGACAAGTAATAGGGTATCAAAGCGTTGAGATTGGAGTTCATCAATCTTGCAAAGAATATAATCCATGAATCATGCATATGAATTTAGCGTTTAAGCGAAAATATCACGTATCGCTCAACAACGTCATTGATTTCCCAAATGACGTCGTGAGATCGATCGTATCGTTTAATCGACGATTTCCCAATCAATCAAACGATCCGAAAGCATTACGATCCGAAACTTTATGCGATTATCAAAACCCAAATCCATTTCTAGATTTTCTTATTTTGATAGAAGATTATTCTTAAACATAGATTCAAAGGTATTTGTCAATAGCAATTGAATCAAGCATGAGACTGACAAGCAAGAATAACTTCATAAACACATAAATTGCCAAAATCATATATTCACATAATCATGTACTACATCAAAGCTAGAAAGATTACCTCCAATCCCAACAAAGGGAAGTTAGTTGTTCATTTTCATGACAACTATACAAAAGAGTAGAGAAAAGATGAATATCATAACCCAAGTCTTGATTTCCCAAAGCCTTTGGTTGATTCCACAATTCAATCCTTTTGCTCCTTGAAGATCATAGCCTTTAGCCCTAAAACTAAGTCCTAAACTATTACTAAACTGAATTAAAAAGCAATCCCTCAAATGGAAATAGTCAATGATCCAGTTCTCTCTGAAAATAGAGCTTCAAATGCTTTTATAAAACTGATATTTTGCACGCTCGCTACAAGCGATGAGCTGGTCGCTTGTAGCGATGAAGTTTTCTGGCCAATGGGAGAGCTCCACGTCAGCATGGAACCTTAAACCGCCCTTGGTCGCTTGAAGCGACCGGTCCATCGCTTGTAGCGATGGACTCTCCAATTTCCCTGCCTAAGCTCGCTAGTAGCGTGGCATCTGGCGCTTGAAGCGATGAAGTCTCCAAATTCCCTGCCTATCCTCGCTTGTAGCGAGGCAGCGTGCGCTTCTAGCGATGGCTTTGATCAAAACTTCATTTTCTTTGCTCACTTCAGGTTCAAGCATGAATTTCTTGCATAATAACATGGGGTAAGACTTAGGATCACAAATATAGCATTTGAACCATAAATATGAGCTTATCCTAAGATAACTTGTAAAATAAGCAACATAAGTGCCTAAATTAAATGAGCATTTTAACCACTTTCTGGCACTTAACACACTCCCCAACTTAAATCTTTGTTTGTCCTCAAACAAAGGACGCTACAAATAAGGAAACAAGCTTTAACCAAAGTTTTGAGCAAGAATGCAAAAGAATCAAAAGTTTGAAGCAAATAAGTGTCAGATGAATGATTCAAACGTGATTGCGCAAGCTAGGGTTAAGTTTCTCATTAAACGAGATACATACTATGAATGTGAACTAGTTCTAAACACAAAGAATCAAATCACACAATCCTAAACAAGCAACATGTTTAAATTTGAACCAAACCTAACACACTTCTATAAAAAGTATATGAACAAAATGAAATCTATTGTGAGGGTATGAACACTTATCCAACAAACATGATAACATTCCAATTAAATTATGTGTCCATCTAATTATCATTTCTAAAAGCATAAAAGGCATTGATCAAAAGGTCTTTAAGGGTTGTAATTGGGCTAGGTTACACAAGAATTGTCATATGTGGGATATTGAATTCAAATGGCCAAGCAAGAGGAACATTCAATCTATTTACAAACTTCCTCCTTTTTCCAATACAACTCTTGGTGAATTACAATTTTTTCTTTTCTTGATTGATCTTGACAAGTTTTTCTTTGATTTATTGCAAACCTTTCTATTTTTCTCTTTTCTTTTTCTTGGTTTGCTTTTCTTTCTTTTTTCTTTTCTTTTTCTTTTTCTTGTTGTCAAGATCAATTATCAACATTCACCATTACTTTGACATAAACACAACCTCCCTTTCTCCCCAACTTAATTCAATGACACCCTAATCGAATGTTCCTTTATCATTATGGCAAAGGTCAATAAACACGATGGATAAGGGTTCACAAGAAAGCAAATATCAGAATTCAATAAAGAGTTAACTATGAACTGAATTTTTTTACAAACTCCGGAAATTTAAATAAGCAATTGAGCTTATGAAAATTGACAGTTCATGGCTAACAATTCTGATTCGATAGGCTCAGAGGGGTTAACAGATACTCACTTCTCACAGGGTAGGCTTATTTGGTCAAGTATTTCACTCAATTTCAAAAAATTGCCTTGATCATTTCAATGCTTTTATACAATTTAAAACAACAATAGATTTAACATAAAATAACTGAGTTAAACATGATATGTTGGTCTCCTGCATATATATACAATGGTTGAGGATTCCTCACATTTTGGCTAGTTCTATATTGGTTCAAAACTAAACAAGTGCTTGCTTAAAACTGAATAAATTAAACAGTGTGTAAAGAACTTATTCACATTCAAGAACATACCTAGAAAAACAAGAAAACAAGTACCTTAGCTGCGCGCTTTTATCACTCATTCTATCATTATCACTCAACTGATTCTAAGCTCAAGCACTGGCTTTTGAATCTTTGTCATCTTTCTTTCCAAATTGTTGGGATAATTCAAAAAATTTTAACCAAAAATAAATAACAAAGCATAACTAAAGCATAATATACACTAAACATATAATAACCAAAATAAAATTATCCAAAGTACATAAGGGTTCAAAGCGGCTTTGAAAACTGTACTGTCAGAATTTGGTTCCATCGCTACAAGCGAAAGATGTGTCGCTACAGCGACAGAGTCTGAAGCTCGTCGCTATAGCGATGAGATCCATCGCTGTAGCGACCATGACAGTAAACAAAAATTTTAAATTATCAGCCCTTGCCACTATCCCTACATGTATGAATGGATATTCAAAACTAAAATACTAATTAAAAAACAATAAACCTACACAGTTGGGTTGCCCTCCCAACAAGCGCTGTTTTACGTCGTTAGCTCGACGCCTGATTCGTTAGGGTGGCCAAAACGAGA